>JAMWYP010000293.1:0-518778 GCA_025563575.1 Acacia pycnantha
ATCTACTAATGTGAGACTTATATAGCCTTAGGTGTCAATAATACCAAGAACAATTGTTTGCATGCATGTTGATCCAATTAGGTGAATAATTTATTCATTTGGGGATCATATCCTTAATTCTTATTAGAAATTCAAATCTTGATCTTAGAAATGCGTTGGTGATATTTAACAACCTCATTATTAATTTATGCAACAAATAATAAGAAAAATCTGTGTGTTCCCAGCAAATCCAATAAAATAGTACTTTAAAATATATTCATTTATATTGCATGGTACTCTATCATGATCAACTAGATTTTTAGTAGCTGAAATAGTTGACTTGTTATTACGATTAACAATAATAGGATTTTAATCTGTTACACCTACCCCCAAAGACTTTCAAAATTTTCTGAGCCAAATATCTTGTGACCTGGAACATGCTTTTTATTAATTTGTTTGTTTAAAGCATTGATTATTAGCCTCACTAACAAATCACCAACCTAAAAAGATAAGATTGAGATCAAAATTATCAAATATATTTTCATGAAATTACGGAAGCATATTTTGTATAACCAGCTATATAGCCCAGGCTTAGGAATATTATTGATTCAGGCCATATAAAGACTTCTTTTAATCTCTAGGCATAATTTTCTTTAATTTCCCCTATTTGATAGTGAAGTGACCAACTTGTTGCTCAACCTAAACTTTGTCCCCTAAAATGCCACTCAAAATTAACTTGATTTAACATTTAAGTGACAATTTGTCTACTGCTCATGAATTTTGCCTGGTTATCATAGAACCAGAGATGTACTTTCTATAGAACTCGAGACTATATACTGATCAAAATTACACTAATTAATGGTGTGGCTTTTTCTGAGTAAAATACTGAAATTCATTAATTGTCAAAGAAACAGTACAACGACAATCAACTTTCCTTCGTCAAACTCCACGTTATGTCTACGGGGTAGAGGGTAATCAAAGATACAAAAGTTTCTCCATGAAGGGAGGACTTAGCGAAGTAATCTGCAAAAAAGACCCTCTCTATGAGTACGATTATATAAGACTTGTAAATCTCTATAGACAAATATGGATATCCCTTAAAGGGATATGGCCGCTATCCCAACCACATAGTGATAAAATCAATAGCTTCTATGCAATTAGAGTAAAAAAAGAATCTAGCATTGTGCTTTGTAGTATGATTTTGACCTACTCCTTGCTTTTAGAGGTTCCATCGTACTTAGTCCACTCCTTGCAGAGAAGAGAATTGAGGCCACAATCCAGCAGAAACAACATATTTCCACTAATGAATGACATTAGAATAGTCTCTAATTAGATGCATTGAGTCTTGATTTTCTTTACAATCAAAAGGATAGTTAGCTGACTTTGCCAGGCCTTCATCTCACTCTAAGATCCGCCGTGTGTTTTCTTCCATGGGCAAAGAGCCCCATAAAAAGACTTAATCTTTTATGGTACAGACCATCTCTGAATCAGCTTCCAAACATTATTCACTTTTTGAGTGGTGCCTACAACAAGAAAATCATGATGTGCAGATTTAACAGAAAAGCATTGTTAGTTAAAGGTTTCCAAAAGTAGTTATCTTCTCCTTATGGGGTGGGGTGGACATGCAAAAGCGAGTCTATCAATGGCAAGCACCCAACTTTCCCTCCGTCCCATTCCCCCAAGTAATTCTCATAATCTGCCACTCTGTCATTTCTATTAATCAAACCCTCACCACAAGGAATCAAATTAATAAGAGAACATTTAATTCTGACCATTTCTCAAACAATAAGGAATTAGCTGCAATACTATTACCACACCCTCTTTAAAACAGTTCCATACTTTACAAATAACTCTCCAAGTGAGAGAAGAATATTTTTGGAGCAATCCATTATTGCTAAATGATCACATATAGATTTCAAATTTGCAAGATACTCTCGCATCAACAGCTCACCTTTCTTTTGATTGGAGAGTTGATTCTGGCAGTGACAAGAAGATTGGCTGCATTGACGAGATTCTTGCCGAAGTCGGCAGAAAATGATCTTCCCTTCTTCAAACTATTAAAGAAGGAGGCTCAAGGAGGATGGATCTTGGATTGTGAAGCCGCGCGATAAGATAGAAAGTATCTAGCTGCCCTGCCGGTGTTGTCCAAGCCGGACCGGGAGAGGTCCCGACTTTGTACTGTCCCAGTGGGAGAAGAGGCCGTGAACGCGGTGTGGGTCAGAGAAACAAAAAGTGGTCAAGCACCAATTTATTTTGTAAGTCGGGCCTTACAAGGTTCGGAGTTGAAGTATCAGAAGCTTGCAAAAAATGGCATTTGCATTACTCACCACGGCAAGGAAACTTCGTCCTTATTTTCAAGGACATCAAATTGTGGTTAATTAGAACTAGTCAACCAATCTGGCAAGTGCTCCATAAGCCGGATTTGGCTGGAAGGATGATTAGCTGGGCCATCAAACTAGCTATCTGAGTTTGACATCACCTATGAAGCTCCATATGCGATTAATTCGCAAGCATTGGCTGACTTCGTCATGGAATTAACCACTAGTAGATAGAGGGGAAATAGAGACGTGGATACCTAGAAAGTTTACGTAGATGACTCATCAAATGTAAAAGGAAGTGGAGCCGAGATTATTGTCGAAAGCCGGAAGGATTTTCCATGGAGCATTCCTTTCAATTAAGGTTTCGATATCCAATAATCAAGCAGAGTACGAAGCACTACTAGCCGGGTTAGTTCAAGCGAAAGAAAATGGAGTTAAAATGGTTTATATCTTCACTGACTCTCAACTCGTTGCAACACAAATTGAAGGGACATACCAAGCTAAGGGTCCCTTGCTGGTGAAATACTTAAGTAAGGTGAAAGAAGTTATGTCCGAGTTTCAAGAGGTGGCTGTTACTCACATTCGGAGGGGAAAATAGCAGGCCAGATATTTTGTCCAAACTGGCAAGTACCAAGAGCCCAAGTAATCACAGAACCATGATTCAACAAAGCTTGTCGGAGCCGAGTTGAATTATGGTTATCTCGGCAACAGAAGACTAGAGAAGACCAATCGTAGACTATCTGGAAAGAGGAGTCCTTCCTGATGATTCGGTTGAGGCCATGAAAATGGTCAGAGATGCAGCTATGCACATGATTGTAGAAGATTAGCTATATCGCAAGGGCTTGCATTCTCCAATGTTGAAGTGTTTGAATATGAAAGAGGTTGAGTATGTCTTGGCGAGATTCATGAAGGAATCAATGGCCAGCACTGTAACATCCCAAATTTTGGACTTTGAGAATTTGGGAAGATTACGAAATAATATTTCAAGGATATAGAATTATTATGATAGAATCCTTTATGGAAAATTTGGCCTTAATTATTATAAAGCTAATAATTGGAATTTGAGGTATATTTCCCCGTAGATTAAGGACAAATAATTAGGGAATAATTTTTGGCATAAATATTTTGGAGATAATATTTTAAAGCCAAAAGAAATTTAATTGAGAAAGGAAAAAAAAAAATCCTTACATGGAATTAAGGATTTAATTCTAGTATTTATCCAATATTGCAATTAAATGAACAAAAGGACTTAATTGCAATAAGAGCTTATTTTTTGATATATAACAATAAGAGGCTTATGAGAATCAAGTGGGATAATTTTTTTTTTTGATAAGAAAAAAAGTTTTGGAGGGGTGGCATGATCCCCATGGAAGTAGAGGCACGGCCCTTATTGTTTCACAACATATAAAAGCCCATTCTTACAATTTATATTTCCTATTTCATTGGCCCAAGAACCATATTGTATGTGCACAGCACCTATGGTATCCAGTGGATAGAAAGTTCATTTTACTTTCATTGTTTAGCCCAACTCGTGAGAGCAAAGTGATCACAGAAAAAAAAAAAAACTTCAACTTCACCTTACAAAAAACGCAGGAGACACCAACACAAGCCCAAACAAAACCCAATAAATCACCTAAACCCATACTTCCTCCTGAACTAACGCTACATGTCCAAACAAAAAGAAAAAAAAAGGATCAGAGACACCAAAACGCAGCAGCACGCACAGCCCCCCACACCACTTGACCAACACAGAAACAAGCAAAGATATGTATCCAGATCCTTTCGTCATGGTGGCCGATTGCAGCGCTAGAATAGGAAAGAAAGAGAAAGTTAGCAGGAGACCATACCTGCTTACGTAGTTTCGAGCAGCACACCCTGTGTATCTTTTTGACCGTTAACTCTTGCATCTCGGTTCAAACATCCAAATCCCTATATAATCATTGTTTCCTTTAGCTTTCATTATTCATCTTGCTTCAAACCGAGAGTGAGAGCTGGAACGTGGAAGGAGAGGGAGAAAACGTAGGTGAAAGTTCAAAGCACTGCTGCCCTGTTCTTGAACCAGAGATACAGAGGTCAGAAAAGAAAAGAAAAAAAAAACGCAAGAGATAGAGAGAACGAGAGAGACGCAGGAACAGAGGCAGAAATTCATGAACGTGGGAGGAAGGAAGTTGGGGAATCAATGCTCACGTTGCATGCAAGCTTGAGGAACGACCAAGGTGAGTTCCTTAAGCCTTTCCTTCTTATTTCCATGGCCTTAGTGTGCTGGGTTTGCTGTTTGCTCAAGAAGGAAGAAACTGAATGAAAAAACCCTGTTTTTGGACTCACAAACAGAGTGTCTTTCGCTGGTCTGTTTCTATGGAAAACGTTTGAGTTTTTGCATTAAATTTTATGGAAGATAGTAGACACAATAAGGTTTAAAACGAGCCAAATAACACCCAAAACGGACGTTTATATTGAGAGTTTTGATTTTCAAAGTTGGAGGTTGAAACTACAAAACGTCAGTTTCTAGGATGTGGCAGGTCAGTTTCGGGCTTGATTTTGAAATGTAAAACCTTTTATTTTTTCCTTGAAATTTTACAGTAAATATTATACATATCAAGCTTTCCAACGAGACAAAGAACACCAAAAACGGACTTGTAGATTGAGAGATACGATTTTCCAAAGTTGAGCCAAAAACCTGGAACGTTTCTGCACTTCCAGAGAGTAGATCGATTTCGGGCTTGATTTTGAAATGGAAAAACTTTGAGTTTTTCCTTGAAATTTTTACAGTAAATATTAGACATATCAAAATTTCCAAAGAGCCAAAGAAAACCTAAAATGGACGTGTAGAAAGAGATATGATTTTCCAAAGTTGAGCTAAAAATCTGGGCAAATTCTGGTATGCTTCTGGAGCATGAAAATGACGTGGTCTTTCGGACAAAGTAAACCTTTTATTGTTTCTTTTTAATTTTTACAGTAAATAGTACACTCAGTAAGGTTTAAAACGAGCTTTGGAACACCTTAAACGGAGTTCTATAGCTCGAGATATAATTTTTGGAAGTTGAGTCATAAGTCTGGAAAGTTATCTGGACAATGATCACGTTTTTGAAATCTGGGAATGATATAGTGTGTTATGGCTATTGTTATTATTTTTCTGTGAAATTATACATGCTAAGGAACACGTAGGTTTTGGAAGAACCTCATTTGGATTTTTGTAGAATTAATTACGAATTTTCAAAGTTTAATCAGTAAATTCTGGAAAATTCTGGACATTGTTTGTGTTTTTCGAAAGTTGGAAATTTTCCCAGTCATAGGTCAACTTGGTGACTTTAGTTTATGAAAATAGACTTATCAAGGTTTAATTAGAAATTGGAATCACTCCATTTAGAGTTGTATCGGTCAATTTATGAATTTTCTAAATTCTCAGAGAAGTTAAAGGCTGAATTTTTGATAAATTTTAAAATAGTCACGTAAATTATTAATAGTGCATAACCTGCAAAGTAAAGGTTCTTCTTTTGGATAACTTGTCTATTAAGAGTTATAATGACTCTAAAGTGACAAGGACAAACCTTCTTAACATTTTTAAAAGACGTGACTCTTAATAAAATAGATAAATAAATAATAAAAAATATTATTATTATTTATTAAGAATGGTATCTTTAGTAAGGGAAATTTTAGGGGTTAATCTATTTTTAATCCTCTAAAAATAATTCGTGTCGTTAGTTACTTTGCGGCGCTAGAAGTGACTAATGACAATGATAAACGTTTTTAGGCATACCTTGACACCTCTACCGTCCCAACAACTCAGGACAAAGTTAATTTGCATGTATGTATTCAAGTTTGAGGTGGGTAGCTGTTATCTCATTAGCTTGTATGTATGTATTCATGTATGGTGATCATGGTTGCTAGATAATTTGCATGTATGTATCCTAGCTATGGATTGGGGCTGCGTGTCCTAAAATGGAGTGCGTGTTTCAAAGTGCGGTCCTTGGTACATTATTTGCGGTTAACGGTGCGACTTGTTTATTGTGAATTACTCTATGCTTATACATGTGTTATCTTGTGATTTATATTTCATACTGCATATGAGATTAAGCTGTTACCCACAGGGTTCATTCATTTGAACTCGGATCGCATGAAAAAGCAGGTAGTGGATCGGGATCAAGAGGAAGATACTGTTGTAAGGGTTACTGTGGAAGGAACCTCTTGGAAGAATATAGGTAGTTGGATTGTATTTTATCGTTTATCATTTGTCTATTATGGAATAATGTATTAACATCCCACTATGGGATGGATTTGAATCGCGAAAAAATTCATCCTCATGTTTTTAAACTAAGTTATTTTGTTAAAGTTTTATTCCTTGATTAAGTCGTTCAAATCATTTCGATGCCTGTGCGCTATAACTCTGATAAATAAGGGCGTCAAAAGGACGGGTGTTACATGCACATGGGTGCAAAGGCGTTGGCTCGAAAGGCTCTACAAGCAGACTATTATTGGCCAACGATGGAGGCGGATTCGAAGGATCATGTTAACAAATGCGGCAGTTGTCAAAAGCATGCCAGAATAATTTAGCCTCCCCCAACTGAATTGAAATCTATCTCGGCTCCCTAGCCCTTTTTCAAATGGGGCATGGATTTGTTGGGACCATTTAAAATGGCTCTGGGACAATTACGATGGCTTATCGTAGCTGTTGATTATTTTACTAAATGGATAGAGGTCGAACTAGTAACGATAATTACCTCAGCTTGGGTGCGAAGATTTTTTGAAAAAAACATTATCTCCGATTCGAATCCAGCCAAGGTGGTGACGGATAACGGAACCTAGTTCATTGATAAGGGTTTCTAGGAAATGATGTCCAATTTCCACATCAAGCATCACTTTGCTTGTGGAGCATCCCGGTCGAATGGACAAGCTGAAGTAGCAAATAAGATAATCGTCGATGGGTTAAGAAAGCGGATGGAGGATGAACAGTCCAAGCCGGGTTGGCGGTTGTACTATGTTTTGTGGGGTTACGGACCGGTGTTCAGACGTCAACGAAGGAAACTTCATTCCAGCTAACTTATGGATGTGAGGCTATGATCTCGGTTGAGATAGGCCAGTCATCATGGAGGAGAATGAAGGCTCTTCAAGAGAGTGAGGAGTAGAATAATGAAGCTCGCCGTGGAGTTGAATTTGATAGACGAGGTCAGAATCACGGCACATTGCCATGATATGGCCACCAAACAATTCATCGTAGCCAAATATAATAAAAAAGTGAAGTCCTGATCATTTGAAAAAGGTGACTTGATGCTTCAAAGAGCTGACATAGGAAATAAAAACGCCAGAGACAAAAAGCTCGCCGCAAATTGGGAAGGCCCTTATCAGGTTAGAGAAAAGCTCGGCAAAGGAGCTTACGTGTTGGAGACTCTGGAGAAGAAATCAGTTAAAAGAACATGGAACGTGGATAAACTGAGAGTCTATTACAGTTAAATCCGAGTTCCATTTTTTTTAGTTGGTCGAGGATAAGTTGCCGCATATTTGTTTTTCAGCGAACCCATGGTTTGGGTTAGTTCAATATCGAGAAGCTCTTGAAGTTTGACATCAGACAGGCGGGTTGGCTTGTAGAAGCGCTTTGGAGACTGGAGCGCTTTACCGAATTCGTCGTTGCCCCTTTCTCCCAAAGGAATCCACGAGCAAGTCGGGTAGGTGGAGAAAGAGGAGGCTAAGTAGCATGAGAAGGGAAAGTCTGAGGGACTTGTGGAGCAGAGGTTTGAGCACCAGAAGCCGAGCTGTCTTTTGTTGTTTGGGCCGGGCCTTCTTTAACGCCCCTGGACTTCTTGGCCGGGCTGCTTGGGGGCTCGTCCTGGCTACAATCTGTCCGAGTTCAAGAACTCGACGCTTCCTACTCTTCTCCGTACCTGACGCCGTTTTGCCTCTTAGAACAAACCGGCTCACCCCTAGCATAGTAATTATTAAGTGTAAACGACTAACTTTTTTATTTTCTAGATCAGACCATATTACATGGGCCTCATCCTAGTTTTGAAGCCCATTGTTTTAGTTGGGTTACGTCAAGAAAAAATATTCAGTCTGGTGACTGATGAGGCCGTGAAGTAATATTTCTGTTCACTATTTTACTACTAAAATAGTTGAGACTTTTTTTTACCAAAAAAAAAAAAAAAATTAGTTGAGAATTTTGGTTAAATTGTTTCTTCATAAGTTATAATGATAGATTCCCATTTTTAAATAACACGAGTATTGTTTTGTGGCTATTGCGGGAAAGGAAGAGCAATTTCTTAACAGCACTGTTTTATCATCGACAATTTTTTATTTTAAAAAAAAAAAAAAAGCCATCCATTTCACCCTCTCTATTTTTTTTTTTAAAATCCAAAAGACGATTTTAAAAAATTATAATAGACGTTACAAAAATTATTGAATATTAATTATAAAACCGTTGTCAATGTTACTCAAATTAAACATATATATATATATATATATATATATATATATATAGGATAGGATTTATCACTATCATTTTTTGTCACTACCACTTTTTCATAGTTAAATCAGAAATGCGGAAATAAATCTCAAACTCTCCTGATTTACCCATACTGCTACCATGATGATCACCCGCTCAGAGATATTATTAAGGAGACCAGAGACCTTCTCTTCAGTGATTGGAACGTGGAGCTACACTATACTCCAAGAGACAACATTTCATGTGCTGACTATATGGCCAAGGAAGGCCACGATGCTCCTGCTGACGTAGATGTGGGTCTAATTCCAATAGTTCTTAGAGGATGCCTGCACATGGTTTTGAAGGATCAACTGGCTTGCATGACTAGTTTTTATCTAGTTTTGTCGTATTAAGGGCTAGACTTTTTAGTCTAGTCCTTATCTCATCTTTTCAAATTTCGGCTTGCCTGTATTCATACAAAAAAAAAAAAAAAAAGACTTGGATGTGTCCATCTTTCCCAGTGGTGGAGCTTAGTTAAGCAATATGGCCCCCTAAAAAAAATATGTTCAGAATTTTTTTAAAAAAAATAATATAATGTAAAAAGTAATGTTATCTTATATATTAGATTTATTAAAATACTTTTATTATACATTTGCCCCTTAAATATTTTTTTAATTAGTTAATAAATATACATTTAACTCTCCAAATATTTTTTCCAAGATCTACCACTATGATCTTCACTAAAGTATTTGCCACCCAAGTATTTGCCACCCGATTTAACTGTTAAGGTATAAGAACAATAATAACCTCCCAATTCCATCTCAACATCTCTTTAATTTTAATAACCAACACACTACTATGATTAAAGCATCCACTATGCGCTAAATTCACAACATCAGCGGCATGAGACTCGAGAACTAATTTCTTAATACCCAAATCCCATGCTAAGGCTAAACCTTCCACCACCGCCCATAATTCCGCCGTCAGTACATCAGAAATTCTGATCGCCTTTGTAAAAGCAGCAAGCCACTTTCCAGCGTCATCTCTCAAAACAGTAAAACACCTCCACAGCCTGCGATGGCTGAGCGTAAACTCACCGCTCCATCAACATTGATTTCCCACCATCCCATATCAGGTTTCTTCCACGTCGTGTTGGGCTGAATTCCTGGGTTTACACTGACTGGTGCAAGATCAGTGAATGAACAAGGAGAACTTTCTCCAGAGTTGTGGAATAATAATTTCAGGACAATCAGGTCTGACAAAATTATTTTCAAAGATGGCTTGATTTCTCCATCCCCATTTCTTCCAAATGGCCACTCCAAACAGAATTTTCCAGCATATACTCCCAAAGTACATACCTGTTTGGAACAATTTTTTTTTTTTTTTTAAAGTCCCGACAATAAATTGCGCCTTCAAAAGTAGGACGGTGACTGAAAACCAGAACACTATTGTATTGAACACAGCACACATCGGGGGAAGAATAGGGATAGGTATTTGTCTCTTTTTCTTTTCATTTTTGCCAACAAAAGGATGGATAGGCATTTAAAGGAAAAGACATAATAATAGTGATAAATAATTTATGTGAAATAATTATAGATGTATGACTACACGTGAACATAATGGAAAAAAGTGCAATTATCAACCAGAAACCACACAAAGTAAGGAAAGACAGAGAAAACATGATCTGTCGGTCAAATGTTGGACTCTCACGTTAAAAAAGAACAAAAAAAGGAAAGAAAAACAACGCTTTTCCTCACATACAAACGTTTAGATGGTACAATTCACAAAGTCCCCCCGGGAAAAAAAAAAGTACTGAAGTTAATGATTTGAAGGATTTTCATTTTGTTACGTTTTCATCATTTAGTTCAACCTTGGATCCAAATCAATTATTCAAAACTTTCGTATAAAAGGTTCTGGAAAAGTTATTATTATTATGAAGATAATACCATTGACTTTAGCTAAAGTTGACCCTGAAGGTAAGTATTTTCATAGAAATGCACAAAGAAACACAGCCCCTTTTTCTTTTCTCAAAGATTAAAGGATACTTTTGGTCTAAAAATATGTTCGGATGGGCTATAAAAACTCTAAAGAATATAGTAAAACATTTTAGCACGCAATCTTTTAGTCAAAATTAAATCTTTAATAGGTTAAAGAATATCTTGCATTAATGGTTGATTTAACCATGACTCTAAAAAATAATAGGGAAAATTACGTTCGGGTCCCAAAGAAGGAAAAAAATGACAAAAAAATCTTGAAATCACAAAATTACCCGAAGTCCCAGGAAATTTTTGTTGTAAATACATGCATTTCCTGTTGTAAATACATGCATTTCCTCTTGTAAATGGTTTGAGAGTTCCTTGGGACTTCTGGGTAATTTTGTGATTTCAATGGACTTTTTTGTCATTTTTTTCCTTCTTTGGGACCTGAACGTAATTTTCCCAAAATAATACTACACTAGTTTTAAAAGATTATCCCACCTCATCTCCCTAATATAAGACATTAGATAATTAATTTATAGATATTAAAAAAATATAGTTGAGTTGATTATTTATAAAATTTGTATTCATTTTCAAAGGCAAAAATACACTGTAGTCTTTTTTCTTATTATTATTGATAAAAATTTAGGTTAATTTAGATGACTGATTACAAGTTTGTGCCATAAATAGGCATTACAGCTTCCCAAAAAAAAAAAAACAAAGGTTAGACGTAGGTACAAAATACCTACTATAGATGCTTTAAAATTGGTAGTATTATCCAAATCCACGCTGGTACAAGATGTTAACAACCCCATCATCTTATATAGGCATGAGATACTAAAGAGATACAACAATGAGATAATTATATTGCCAACTGACATTTAAATTAAATATCTTGTTGTAAGTCCAGATTCAAGAGCACACCAACAAAAGCATATTTATCAGTTAGTGTTGTATTTAATTATATAGGCATGGATCCAGCTTTACATCAGCTATATATGCTTTCTATTATAGCAACATACTCATGAGAAAGTAATATACCCATGCAAGCCCAGGTGACGTAAAGCGAAAGTGTTGCGAAATTATCATCAATCATGAGTTTAATCTCATATTCTACAATTCTAGATCACCCCTTTTCCACCATCTTAGGCTAAAAGTGAGCACATATCTATTTTAATTGGAAGCCATCCAAAAATTCTATAGGTAGCCAATCAAAATCTCAAAAAACACTTCAAGAAGATTATTGTCATGAAGACAGAGAGCTCAGGGCATAGTGTAACAAGGCACATTATATTCAGTAAACCTCAAACATCTGCACAATTTTCAATGACCTGAATCTGAAACACATTATGTTATGTTTTATATTTACAAAGAGGTGTGAAGTGTGAACAACACTTTTTCTTCTTTTCCAATAGTCAGAAAAGTTTTTTACCGCAAAGACTACAGTAAGTAGTGCAATTCACAAAAGTTGCACGCACGAAGAAGAAGGAAACGGCCATCCATGAAGGTAAGCTGCTAATTCATTTTCTAAAAGTAAAGAAGATGGCTTATTACAATGACCCACTACCACAAAAAAGCAAAAAAGCCATAATTTCTCATCAAGCATAAAGAGATCACTCAAGGCATGCCCAAAAGTCAGTGTTGTTAAGAAATTTCCAAGTGGGTCACAATATTATGATTCTGTCCATTGGCGTGGGAGTGAGTGACCATAACAAACATCAATCTCCAAATGGTATAGTAGGCCATAACGTATCAAACCAAAACCCAAAGAAAGAAAGAAAGAAAGAAAGTGTGGAGTAAAGCAGTAAAAAGAATCTAGCCTTTCATCCCTAAATTCATCTTTTCTTTTATACTCATCAACAAGCTAAGATCAGCACTATATACCATAAAGGAGAAAGAAGTTGTTCACAGACCCTTTTTGCGAGCCTTGGCTCGAACCCGAGATGGGGTTGATGGTGAATACTCAACTGGCAATTGTGGTGGCTCAAGTTCACCACTAAGCATTCCCACAATCTCTTTCATTGAAGGACGACGAGACGGATTCTTGAGCAAACAAAGAAGAGCAACTGTGATGCATAGAACAGCTTGATCTTTATCTAATGACTTAATAGACTGATCAACCAGATCAAGTAGCTTCCCATTGCGCGCACAATGGCGTGCCCATGACAGCAAATTTGCTTTATGAAACTCTGATAATGGCGAACCAGTCACTTGAAGTGGCCGTCGCCCAGAAACTATAACAAGTAATAATACCCCAAAACTATATACATCACACTTCTCTGATAAATCTTCACCAAAACCATACTCAGGAGCAACATAACAAACTGTTCCTCTCATGCTTGGTGTGCTACTAACACCACCACTCTTGGGAATTTCCCAGCTTGCTGCAGAATCATGGCTGTTCCTTCGAGCTCTGAATAACTCACCACTGAATCCATCTAACCATGAATCTATATTACCGCGGCTGTTTTTTCGGGTTTTGGCCTTTTTTCTTTCTCCATATAAGTCTTCTGCTTCTCTTACCCACCAATCATTATCACCGTTTATTCCATTTCTCTTTTGTTCCTGTTTCTTCTTTTTCTTCTTCTTCTTTGCAAGCTCTTCACAGTACTCCTCTTTCCACCATTCCCTTGCTGGTCTTTTCTTCTCCTTCTTTAAAGTTGTAGGTTTAATAGCTTCCTCATCCATTGATCTCCACCATTCCAAGCGCCTCTTGCTCTTCTTTTTCTCCGTTTTTTTCATTGTTATGACACTACCAGAGGTAGCTGCTGCTTCTGATGCAACCCATTCGCTCTTGGGTCTCTCTTTACTTATTTCTTTTCCAAGCCAATCCATTACATAATCCTTTACTTTCTTATTCTCACCCATGGGAGATGATGTTGTTGCTCCTTCGATGTCTTGCTTCCACCACCAATCCTTCATGGAATTGCTCTTCAAGACTTTCCCATTTTTCTTACAACTCAAGGAAATGTTTAATTCACTCTGAACGCTAATTTTGTCGAAATTCGCCTCTGAAGGTGACGGTGCAGCCGCCGCCTCCGGGGACGGCTCTGATATGGGTATCCTGACAAAACCCTCGGGAGATTGCTCTGCAGCTAAGCTACCTTCATCAACGGTATTCACGCTCTGTGTTTCCTCAAGCATTGACCCACCATTACTCTCTGATTCTTCTTCCTTTCCCTTCTTCTCCTCTTCTAATTCCAATCCACCATTCTTCATTTCAATACCGTCTGACTTCAAAATCTCAATTTCAATCTGGGGTTCCGATTTCAGCCGTGCAAGACCAAAATCCCCAATTCTCGCCGACAAAGAACTGTCTAATAGAATATTACTGGGCTTGATATCGCCGTGAATCACGGGTGGGTCGCAAGAATGAAGATACTGAATCCCTTTGACTATGTCGACGATGACGGAAAACCGCTTCTTCCAATCCAGCAACTCAGGGCACTTGCGGTGCAAGAGCGCATCCTGGAGATTCCCATTATGCATCAACTCGTAGACAAGCAAGAACCTCCGGCGATTTCTGTCGGAGGAAAAGCCGATGGCGGAAACCACGTGCTGAGAGTGAAGCCTGGACGCGAAGAAGAGCTCGTTGTGAAACTCGCGCTCGCCCTGGAGAGAGGCAGAGTCCATGAGCTTGACGGCGACGGGTTTCCGGGTCGGCGGCAGAGTGCCGGAGTACACAGGGCCGAAGCCGCCTTGGCCGAGGCGGTTGGAGAAGGATGACGTGGCACGGCGGAGGAGGGAGTACGAGAAACGATAAGGAGGCTTAGACTCAGAATCAGAAGAAGGGGTTGTGCGTTTTCTAGCGAGTCGGCGAAAACAGAGGAAAAAGATAAGAAAGAAGGAACATACAGAGGCGGCGGAAGCAACCAACGGAGGCAAAAGATGGTGGCTTTTGTGGTACTTGTAAGAGGGATGTAGCTGATTCGGAGAAATAGCAGGTGGGTATGGATCAGAAAAACCCGGGGACGACGGCGAGACGGAGAATTTCCGGGAGATCATGGCCAGGCGATTGGGGAAGTGGGATTTTTTTTTAGGAGAGAGGGATGTTCATGAGTGATTATAATAAAATGGAGAGAAGATCGAGAGAATAAGAAAACGGTGACGCTGGAGTGTCTGGAGACAACAGCAGAGAGAGAAGCAGAGGTGAAAGGTCTGTGCTTTGCGTTGTGTGTTGGAGGAGAAAAACGGTGTCTTGGTGAACTTTTGGTGAGAGCCTTGTATTAAACTATTAAAAGACAATCTGGCCACTGACACAACACAGTACTCTTTTTCTATTCTCTCACCACATAATTATTTTTTGGTAAAAATTAAAATATCTTCAGAAGTTATATTTATTTGTTTACCTTTTTGAAAAATTAATATACCTAAGATTTATTCATACATAAAATAAAATAGTAGTACAGTAAAACACAGGTGCTCTAAAGTTTTACCGTACTCGAATATTTAAAACTTTTTAGAATAACAATAATGGTTAATTGAATAACATACAAAAATTGAACCGTTCAAATCCTCTTAATAGCACATAATTACCTAAAATGAATTAATTTCATCCATCAAAGAAAATTTGAACTCAATAAATCTAAAGATTGAAAATAAATATGGTATCAAAATCATTCAAATTAAAATTAGAATAATTAAAGTGTGTGTTTGAATTTTTTTTAAGGAAAAAAAAAATCATTAGATATCATTCAACCGTGGAAATCAATTTTTCTCATAAAATTTCCTAACTAGGTTTACTATATATATTGGATTTTTTTTTTAGCTAAATTGGTTACATTACATATCGATGAATTAATCGCAATTTTGTAGCAGCTTATTAAGGCATTATAGTTTATATATAGGTGATGGATGGGAGACTGGTTAAAAGACCTATCAAACATTATAAGGACCTTATTAATTATGTACGTACAATTAAATTGTCATGATCTACCTGGCAAAAAAAAAAGGAAAATTCATTTCAGGGCTCTTTTAATAAGAGAATTTGTAAAAAATGCCCCAAGATTCTGACAATCCCAGAAAAGACCTCAGGACCTTTTAAGGATTTTCAAAATCTTGGATGAGTTCACAACGAGGCTGATGTAATTGTTAACGGGGTACTGATATAGTTGTTAAAGGTACTGATTTAGTTGTTAACAAAGTGTTGTTAACGGGGCTGATTTAGTTGTTAAAAACCTACTCGTTAACAACTCACCCAATCAGAATTTTAGGGCATTTTTTGCAAATTCTCTTGTTAAAAGGGCCCTGAAATGAATTTTCTCATAAAAAAGGGGGGAAATATAGTAAGGTCATGAAGAAGAGAAAAATATTTAAAAGTCTCAACCTCAAATCCTCTATCAAAGAAGTTATTAATTACAAAATTTTAATATAAAAAAGTCTCATTGTCAAAATAGTTTTCATTTTGTTAAAATAGTTCTGTTGTTAAAATTTCCCTATGAAAATATTATTATCAAAATAGCTTTTTTATGTTGTCAAAATAATTTTTTCTATTATAAAAATTTTTCCTAATTTTTCCTCCTGCTTGTAGAATTTTAGAAACTTGGAAAATTTTTGGCAATAGGAAAAAACCATTTTGACAACAATATTTTCATAGGAAAAATCATTTTAACAACATGAAAAGCCATTTTGACACGAGACTTTTTTTATATTAGAATTTCGTAATTAATATCAAAAAAGGGACTTTTTTGATATGAGATTTGGGATTATGACTTTATTGATATTTTTTTCACTTCCTTGGAACCTCACTAATATTTTCCCAAAAAAAAAAAATTAGGAAACATTCCTTTCAAGTCCCAAGAGACCAAAAAAATATCAAAAAAGTCCCCAAAAAATTAAGATGTCAAAATAGTTTCATTAGCAACTCCTTCTGTGAGATTAACAACTATTATCTATGAGGTTAACAATTATTTGAGAAATTTCTCTTGAAATTTTTATGACATTTTCTTAGTTCCTTAGGACTTGAAAGGAATTTTCCTAAAAAAAATTTGTCATGAGACCTAGCCAGAAAGTTTCAATGCTACCATCAATGATAATCCACTTATAGAGTTTAGAGATTTGTTATTAGCTTATCTGGCTTAGGCTATGCACGGTTTTCACGGACCTGGCTCCGGTCCGCTGCGGATGTACATCCGCTGCTTGAAACTATGCCGTTTTGGCACAGTTTCAAGCACTTGGTCCCTTTTATTAAAAATAAATAATAATAAAACTAGGCACTTCCGGATAGTAAAAAAGATAATTCAGGATTTTAAATGGTACTGAAACAATTCTTCAGGATCTTGAAAAATTATTTTAGGGTACTGACTAATATTAAAAGGATACTTCAAGATACTGAAAAAATATTTCATGGTACTGATTAGTACTAAAAAAATAATTCATGATATTGAAAAAATATTTTAGGATCGCGAAAAAATATTTCAAGGAACCTGACTGGTACTAAAAAAGATACTTCAGGATACTGACGTGTACCAAAAAAAATAATTCATGATCTTAAGAAATTATCTTAGAATTTTGAAAAATATCTTAAAACATATTTTTAGTAGCAATCAGTACTTGAATTATTTTTTCAGTATTTGTGAAGTATCCTTTTAACAGAGCCGTCAGCACCCTAAAATATTTTTCAAGATCCTAAAATCAAAATCATGAAGAATTGTTTCAGTACTATTCATGAATTATCTTTTTATTATCTGGAAGTACCTCGTTTATTTATTTATTTATTATATAAAAGGGACTAGGTGCTTGAAACTGTGCCAAAACGGCACAGTTTCAAGCAGCGGACCGCAGCGGATGTAAATCCGCAACGGACTACAGCCAGTCCGGTTTTCACATGGGGGATTGTATTTTATAATAATAATAATAATAATAATAATAATAATAATAATAATAAGCCATGGTTTTAAAGAGATTTTTATAAGAGGGTGGAATTGTAAAGACTTACCAAAATAGAGGGGAAATAATAAAGGATGGAGCTGTGTGACACCATATCAATTAACAATTTACATTAATGGAAATTATCAATAAGTTTCATTAACAAAAAAAGTTACCAATCAGATTTAATAATATTTAAATAACGTTTAAAGTACATTAAAAGTCACATTTAATAAAATATTATCAATTAACATACTAATGACATGAAAAAATCATCATTTTTTTGCCTTGCCAGACTTCTGAAGGGCAGACGTGTAACAATTTAGTTAATTATGTAGGTAAAATTGTTTTCATATATTAATAAATAAATAGATTTTACCTTTTTTATACATATCATTAACAAAAAATACGGAATAAACAACAAAAATTTCTAATAATGTTTACAAAATTAATTAACGTCCAAGAAGGTACGTAATTGTCCTCATCTTCATGAGTTGTAAATGGGAATGTAATGCTTTCATGAGTCAGACGGTCTTTAGTCCTTCACAAGTAAACCATAAAATTGTGGTTTTAAAAGTCTTGTTTTATAAGTTGAAATAAAAAATTTTATACATACTTTGTAGTAAAAACTATTTTTTAAAAGCTAATTTAAATATTTATATCCTAATCTCATAAATCATAAAAACTATTCTTTAAAAATTAATTCAAACAAGCATAAAATAATAATAATTTTTACCAATAAGCTTTTACAATAAATGTGGCACTTGTGAGTTGTGGTAAATCATTCATACTGTCCTTACTCCTTCATCACCTCTGCCATCTCTTCATCATTATCATTTATAATCACAAAGGGAAAATTTTATTTAAATATCAAATAAAATTCTAAAACCCTTAAATGTTTATTATATTTTATAACAGATTTAAAAGTAATTGAGATTAAATTGAGATTTTAAAATGTTGGTGAATTTACCTTTTTGTCTTTAGTTTTTAAATAAATTAAAGAAAAGAAAATAATCCTCGTCGGAGGCCACTGTGGCCGGCCACCGAACGGCCTGCAACTGCCAGCGACCTAGGCTCCAACAACTAGCGGCTTGAGATCTGTTGAGGGGTTTTTTTTTTTTCTGGGGTTGAATCTTTTTTTTTTTTAACATTGAATGAAAGTGGGAGGGTGGGGTTCGAACCCACCCCACCTTTATAAAGGCTAAGTGACCCAACCACTAAGCCACTTAATCTCCAGTAGCCGGCCATAATGGCCCTCCGGCGATGGTTATTTTTCTTTTGTTTAATTTATTTAAAAACTAAGAGCAAAAAGAGAAATTAATCAACATTTTAAAATATTAATTTGGTTCCTGTCACTTTTAAGTCTCTTATAAATTTAACAGATATTTAGAGATTTTAGAATTTTATTTGTTATTTAAATGAAATTTTCCCTTTCACAAATCATCTTTATTTATTTATCGGAGTTTTTTTTTTTTTTTGCGCAAATTTATCGGAGTTATTTGATGTCATATCATTGCTCGCATTCCTTTTACATCTACGAATAACAAGAGATATATAATGGTACAAAAAGATATATTAAATATACATATTTTGAAATAAGAACATGAAGTAACTTAATTTTTCACAAATTTCACTCGGCCTGAACCTAAATTACTTATATCCATTTTCAGATAGCAATGAATTTATTAAATTGATAATTTTTTTTAAATTTATCCTAATTAAATTTTGAAAAAATATCATTAAGGTCCAAACCATGAAAAATAATATTAAAAAAATTTCATTGACAAATAAAGAGCTACAATTGACAAATTATGAGACTTATCAATATATTATTTCTCTTAGTTGGAACCTAAATAATGTTCTCCTTTAAATTTTTTTTCTGGCTCTAATCTTCAAATAATTTTCACACATCTCTTTCTTCTTTCTTTCTTTCCAATAGAAATTAAATGGGGATAGAATTAAAAAAATGTCATTAATTACCCTACAAATATTTTTTTTTTCTTATAAGTAACTTACATTTCAGCACAGAGTGGTAACAACTTTAATTATTACTTCCTCCGGTCCTAATTATAGTTTGCAGTTTGCACTACAAAACTTGTTCTATAATTAGGATCAGAGGTAGTATTTATTACTACCTCTTATCCTAAACGCAATCTCTAATTTGTATTACGTACAATTTAATTTTACAAACTAGATCATTTAGGATAAGAGGAGTAATAAATAATAGTTGTCATTGTTTAAGATTTTATTATCATTTCATATAATTAAAATTATTCCCTTCGGTCCTAATTATAAGAATACTTTTATAGTGTAAATTGCACTAAAAAAGTGCTTTTATAATTAGAACCAGAAGAAGTAATAGTATTACTTGTTTCATAAGATGAAGCAGTTACAGGCTTTCATGTCGCCCTCTTTCCCTTAATTCCTCAGTCACTAGAGCTCGAAACGTCTAAGTTTCAGTTATGCAGCTGCCGACGATAAAAAGCTCCAACAATTAGCGATGATGAGATTTGTTTTAAAATTATGAGCAAGATAATTGTCTTTAAAAACTTTAGAGAAGTTAAGGGATTTCACAATCCTAATATTCTCATATTTTAGAGATATATTGTTGTGTCATTCTCTCCAACGATTTGGGTATGTTTGGGTTAACCATGAGAGTAGTGACTTATTTTCTATCTGACTTTTTTAGAAACCTGATAGAAAAAAAGTCAGGTTGTAAATATGATTTGTGTTTGGATTGATAGTGGTAGAAGTGGCGGGGCCCACGTCAAAATACTACCTCATGGAGTTTTTTCCTGAACTGACTTTTAGGAGTTTTTTTTTTTAAAAAAAAAAAGTCCAATGAATTTAAAGCTCAACCCAAACACTTTCTGACTTTTTTTCTATTACTACTTTTTCTTGCTTTAAACTACTTAAAGCTCTCTTCAAACAAGCTCAATGATGAGTCCACATTATATACACATAATTATGTGCTTTTTAGGTGCTCATACCTCTAATTAGAAGTATGTGCATATTATATATATATATATACACACACACACACACACACACACACACACACACACATATATATATATACACACACACATATATATACATACACACACACACACATATATATATATTGTATTTATTTCGATTTAAATTATATGCTGCTTTCAGTTTCTAGTTCTGCATTTTTCTATAACACCAATATTATGGAAAATAATTAATTTTAGATACTGGGTGCAAAAAACATCTCAGAAAGCAGCGTATAATTTAAATCTAAATAAATACAATATATAAAAAAAATAGAAAAAAATATGCTAATACCTCTAATTAGAGGTATGAGCACCTAAGAAGTACATAATTGTGTAGATAATGTGGACTTGCCCAATTGTCGTTCATGCATACTTCTTTTGTTACAAAATATAAGTTCTCTAAAAAGTTTAGTATAACAGTTTTTATGATTTTCTTATTATATCCTTACTTATATAATATAGCATTATAGATACATTTATTTATTTTATATTGATTACATATTAATTTTATTTCTAAATTTATGCATAAAAAGTTTTTTTGTATTCTAAAAGAGGTAGTATGTACTTGTAATTATTGTTTGCTTTGCATTTTTTTTAATTATTTTAATACTTAAAAAAACAAAATGCGTTGTGAAATGGCCAGCACTAAAGAAAGGAAAGGTTGACAAGTTATGTAACAATAAAACTAGATTGGAAGGTGGGAAGGAGAATGACTATGAGAGGTTGAGTATTGTCTCACGCTTGGCAAGTGGAGTAGGTAATTCTCTATTACGTGTTTCTTATGCGTTTAGATCTGTATAATTTCTTATATTTCTTTTGTGATTTATGTCTAATTTAAATTTAAACATGTTAAAACAACACTAAATTTATCGAAAAATAAATTTAAACAGTTTAGTCTTTTTAAAATATGTTTATTTTATATGAAATTTATTTTAAAACAATAATATATATATATATATATATATATAAGAAAAGTTAACTTTTCAGTCTTTATAGTTGCATATGACTTTGAATCAGGCACCTTTAGTGTGTGTGTGTTTTTTTTTTTTTGGCTAATCGTTCCTACGCGCTTAACATGTTAATTATGGTTGATATAGAAAAGATGTGGACTAAACGACATGTAAGTTGAGGATCCGATAAAAAACAATAATATATATACAGGGTTTAAACTTCTCATGTTGCATGAGAAGAAGAAGATTCATACACATACATGAAATGGTAGGATCTACACACACATATATATAAAGGTTATCGTTTGTCATGTCACTTGATATAAGGTTATGTCAAGTCACTCCAAAACTACATCGTTTTGGGGTTAGAGGAATTAATGAACTCTCAAAACGACGTAGTTTTGTGTTAGGGGAATTAATGAAGGATTTTTTAGTAAAATGCATATAATAAATACTAAAAAAAAATACAAAAACACCCTTCATTAATTCTTTTAACTCCCAAAACGACGTAGTTTTGGGCTCACTTGACATAATCTTATGTCAAGTGACATGACAAATGATAAACCCATATATATATATATATATATATATAATGAGCATTATATGTACATGCGGGTCTTACCATTCCATGCGTGTGTGACATGAGAACACTTCTCCTACAACATGAGAAGTATTACCAACGGGGGTTGGCACAAGTGGTAAGCGGCTTGTGTCGCTTAAACAAAGTCTCGAGTTCAAGCCTTGTGAATGCAAAAAAACCCCGCTGGGAGACTCTCCCACCATAGCCAAATGCATGATGCGGGTCGGATCCGGATTAGTCCGGGCGAAGCTTTAATGAACCGGGTGAGCAACCAAAAAAAACATGAAAAGTGTTTTTCCCATATATATATATATATATATTATCAAGGGAGCTATGAGGATCCGATAAAAAAAATACAATAACTTAATTAAAAATAATACTCGTATGAAATTATATGCACCTATATTTTAATTTTGTCTATGTATAATTAATTTCCTCTTTGTTTTCCTCCTAATTTCAGCTTTTTCCATAGCTTCCTCAAACAAAACGACATCTTACAGATCACATCTATATTAAAAAAAAAATTTAAAACTCAGATAAAGATCCATGTTAATTAAATGACAAAATAATAACAAAAAAATAAAAGAAAAAGACAAAAAAGAATAGGCTAGTTGGCTCGTATCTTTGTCTCTGTCTAACATATTGTTTTGTTGGGATGAAAAGGCTATTTCCCATCGATGTAGATTTGACTTTATAATTTTCCAAATGCCCCATTTATCGTCTGATATTGACATTTTAATTTTTAATTTTCCTTTAAATGTAAGGTCAATTTACTCCTATTATAAGAAAAATTATTCAATTTTTAATTTAATACACATTCAGTCTTATCTGTTTTTCTATATATGTTTATATATAATATAAACATTAATATTAGTCATATACATGAATTACATTATTCCTCAACGATATAACCTGTTAGATTTTTTTAAAATTATAAAATATAGAAATTCTAATAATATGTGTTATAAATAATAACATTGATTTTTCAGACTTCTTGGTATAATAATATAATATATAATACATGAAATGATGTTAATTTTGATTTTGTCTTTTTTATTTTAATGTGACTGGACACGAGAACACACCTCTAGTTTTTGTTTCGTATAAGATTGTTCCAGTTCCAATAATTTTATTTGGGATTGTCAAGTCGTCATTTTGTTTTATTTATATAATCAAGATTAAATTAATTTATTAATTCACTCGGGACTCGCATATGGCAGTATCTGAAAAATGAATCATATTATTGTAGTCAATAAACTTTTTATTTAATTGAAATGGTCATGTACTTTGAAAAACAAATTAAAATTTCAATTGACGGGGATGAGTTTCAATCACCCAAATTCTTTAACCATAAGATAAGAATAAGCTAAATTCAAAGAGATCCAGAAAGTTTTAAGAAAATTACACACACACACATATATATATATAAAAGATGTCATGAGATTTAGATTAAGAATCTTATACAATTATGAACTTACTCCCGAAATTAATTAAAATTGTGATTTTTTTTTTCGCCCTAAAATATATCAGCAATTTTTTAACAAGGGATTGTAAATTAATTTTGAAAATGATTTAAAAAATTATTTTTTTTCTACTTTGTAAATATAAATGTTGGAAGCAGAGTTTAGTCAATAACGTAACAATCCCACGTGCCTTTATTTTTTATTAATAAGAAGCAATTCGTTTGCAGCTTTATTCTACTTTATTTCCCTGCTTTCTATATTCTTTTTTCATTCTTTTTTAAGGGAAAATTCAACTTAGGACTTAAATAACTAAAAAACTGTCAAAAAAAAAAAGTATAAGAAAAAGTCACATGTTAAAAAAGGTACCAGGACCCTTTTTAATATTATTTCATAAAACGTTAGTTGTTAACGTGCACTAATATAGTTGTTAACGGTTACTGATTTTTTAACAAATTTTTGCTAATTTGGACCCTGAGGGAGATTTTCCCTTTTTTAATGACTATTCTCATTTATTAGTTTTTTTTTTTTTTTACTTGTAAGGGTAGATACTAACAATGTAACTTTCAAGCGGATTAAAGCTGTGACTTTCTATTTATAGGAAAGCATCTATACTACTCCTTCGGTCTTAATTATAAGAGCAGATTACCAGAATTTGGGGAGATTAAGGAAAGAAGTTAAATTAGATAATTATGTGTATTTTCCAAAAATATCCCTCTAAAAATTAAAATAAGGCAAAATTAGTTGAATTGTAGCCGTGAACATTGGAGTACTACTCTTACGATTGCGATTTCAGCCTCACACTCCATCTTCAATTTCCTGGGAAACTACGTAACGTATGTAATTGGGCATAACAAATCGTGTTAACATTTATGATTCTAAGCAATATTTTGAAGGTTGAACCGAATGTTAAATATAAAAAAATCAGTACGTCTCGGCTTTTATGGTTCAATTGGGCATAACAAATGCAAGTTTTTTTTTTTTTTTATTGTTGGAAAAAAGATAATGAAATTAATGTTTTATTAGGTTATTTTAGGAGGAAAAAATTAATCACTTTGGAAGGATAGTTACAAAAAAAAAATATTTTTAAAGGAATATTAAAATTATTTTATTTAAAAATAAAAAATAAGGTATAATCTCTCACTTGATAGAATATAAGCGTGTTGTAAATTATTTATTGTGGAAGAAGTATTAATAGGGGTGATATGAGAAAAATATGACAAAAATTGCTCAAAATTATTTTATATTAAAAAAGTATAATTTATGTGTATATGACATTAATGAGTTGCAAACATTATTTACTTTATAAAATATATAGGTGTATTATTAAATTGTTATTGTCTTTAATTATTATGGAGAAAATATAAATAGGGGTATTATAGGAAGAAAAAAAATGACAAAAGTTAAAACTTGCTATTATAATTAGGACCAAAACCAACTCTAAAATTTGTTCCTATAATTAGGACGGGATGAAGTATTAGGCTAAAAAACCGTATTCCCATTTATTATTTCAAAACCAGCTTATGATAGTCATCTAATTCCCTGTTCCATGACCTACTCCCAACAGCCTCCTGCTTGAGTAATAAGAAAAAAATATTAAATGATGGCAATGAAGGAAAGAATTACTGAATTAGAGCGCGTTTGGATAGAGGAAAATAGGAGGTGGGAAAGGGAAAATTGAATTTTCCTGCTGGCAGTAGCTGTCTGGATCATCATTAGGGGTGGAAACAGGCGGGAGCACATCGAAGCCTGTGGCACGGCTGTTTCGGCTGTCAGCCTAGCCTGTCAGGCTAACAAGCCAGGCCTAGGCCCTTTTTAAGGCATGTTTTGAATAACAGGCCAGGCTCAGGCCTGATAATAAGCCTTTTAGGCCTGTCAGGCCGGCCTGTTATGGGGACAAAATTGTAATTTCTCTCTTTACACCCAATGACTGTGTGACACGTATACCTGCCATTTGAAATAATGTAATACCCGGATAAATGAAATGGGTATTTTTGGTAAGCAAATATATAATCTCAAGACTTTTGATAATATAGTATATTTTTCTAAAGAAAAATCTCTTGGAAATTAGAGAATCTAAGGGCCAAAGTGCCAAATGACGAAAATGTCCCTAAGGGACATAAATAACTTAGGAAAATTATGAAAAATCCTAAAAGGCGAGGAAATAATTATTAAAATTGAGAGAGTATATTATCTCTAATTATGGTAATTTAATAGATTATGAACTTGGAGGAATTGAATAAGAATGCTCAAAAAGTATTGAAATGACTAAATTACCCTTGTAAATTCTAATATAATACAGAAGACATGAAAACAAAAATGTCAGGGCTAAAGTTATGAGGTAATGTGGTATTATAATTAAGAAAATTATCAATTTGTGATAATTAAGTAATTAGGTAATATTGGGCTAATTACTTAAGTATAAACAAAGGAAATTAAGAGATAATTATGGAGAACTCTAAAATTTGTGGTTTTTGTTTTAAAATTAGTAAAAATATGTTTACTAATTAATTGGAAATTTTGGAGAAAAATAATTGAGTTTAGGTATTTTTAAGCCTAAATGCAAGAATAGACCAATAGGAAATTTTTGTACAAAAATTATGTAAAAAAAATTATTTAATTAATTATTAAATTAATTAAATAATTAAATTAAAAAACGAAATTAAAAAAAAGGGGCAGAGAAAAAAAAGAGGAAGAAAAAAAAAAGAAAATGAAAAGGAAAAATAAATTATGCAACTTGCTAATATTATATATTATAATTAATTAAAGTAAAATAGAGTGAATAGTAAATTAATATTTAGGAAACGGATCCTATCTAGAGATCTAGGAATGAGATTTCCAAAGTCAGGGTAAAATAATGATCAGTGGAATTTTATCTTCCGTTAGACTCTTACGGAAGTTAATTCTAAAGCCGTTTGTGCTTTTTCCTAATAGCTGAACACGGAATGCCCTGTATGGAATCAAGATTTAGATTAGAATAGACATTTCTAGTAAGGGAGAGAATATCTTCAAAGCTATGTCTCCATAATTTTGAGATTTCTCCGAAATTACGCGAATCGGGTACCGATCGGGGAAATTGTACTGGATGAGGACACGTGTCATCATCCAATTGGCTCACCTTTGGCTTGGAGAAGGGGCAGCACGTTTTGGTGTGTTGTGTGGCCAAGAATCACTCTTCAAAATATTAAAGGGAAAATTACAACTTTGGACCCAAAATTCGAGAAGGGAAATTACACTTTAGGACCCAAAAATTCTCTATAAATAAGAGGCCTTGCCTCTTGAATTCTCACACCATTTCCTCCTTCCTTGGCCGATCCTAGAGGGAGAAATAAGAGAGAGAAGCTCTGGAGAAATTCTGCAGAAGTCTTCAACGGGTAAGTCCTTCGTCTTTAGTCTTTAGTTCTTTCGGTAGTTAGTAGAATTGTTAGATAGTTTTAGTAAGTAGGGAGTGAAATTCCTACTATTGTTTTAGGCCTCATTGCATTGAAAGATGCTTAAAGAGGTAAAACTTGGTAGGGATTGAGTCCCCGAAAAGCTAAAATAGCAAGCTTTAAGCTTTCGTAGTTCCTTCAATAGTTAGAGTAGTCTTGCTAGTATAGCCTTTAATTTTTCAAGCATGATTGGGTATCATATGATAGGGCTATATTAGTCTAGAATTTCGAAAATTATCATTGGGTTGAAGTTCTGGCAAAATTTTGGGAAAAATCGGAGCCAAAGTAACGAAGTGCTGGCGAAATTCCGCCAATTAGGGGTATAGGGGCAAAATGGTAATTTTTACCTAAAATGCCAGTTATGTTGTCAAATCACTAATAAAAGTGATATTACTCTTATAGGACATCAAAAACTCGATTTGCTGCCGTTATCCGTCCGACGTGCCGCTGTTGGACGTTTCGCCGTTTTTCGTAAAACGTGCCATTTCCGTCAAAAGTACCGAAGTACCATCAAACGAAGGTACGTTCGCGGCGTACTGTAATACTGACTCTGATGCTTATAGTCTGCTTATATATGATACGGATAGTTTCATAAGCCATGGGTGGAACTCTGTTCTGGGCCATGCACAGTGACTAATGTAATAAACTTAGATAATCACTATACAGTTTCACGGGTTATGGTTTTGATAATACCGTTATGTTTTCCTAGCGCTGAGGACACGACCGATCATCATGGCACTGGTGAATAGTGCAGGCAGATAACTTTGCTTGTAGGGTGTTGTTATTAAATGATCAAGGATCATTGCTGTATTTTCTAGAAATATCTGTTGAACATATATTGTTATATAAGCATGAGGTTAACCGTTACCTGAGATCCGATGGGCATTGGATCTCAGCTCTTACTATAGCATCACATCAAGGTCTGGAGAGAGAGACCAAGGACGGAGGATAAGAGTAAGCAGAGCGGACAACACACATGAAGATAAAGACCACGTGAAGACCGAGTAATGATCGGTCGAGAAGATTTAAAGTCGTAAACAGATAATGTATTAATCTTTATGAACAGGCGATTACGCCACTGTTATTGTTATAATCAGTTACTCAATGTTTTATTCCGATACTCTACTCTGATTGATTTTTTAAAAAAATTTGGCTCTGAAATTGGGATGTTACAAATAACCCTAAACTTCTTCAATTCTCATTCGGCCGCACGCAATTCACACTCATTCAGTTTCGTCTCTCGGTCTCTCCTCCTCCTCCTCAATCTCGTCAGCGTCGCTCTCACTCTCAGAGCTCAATCTCGTTGGCGCAGAAGGTTTAACCCAAATTAAATCATCGATGAAGAATGACCCAGAAGGCTACGAGGGAGACCATCCAACAGCGAATGTAGATCTGTGTTTGCAAGAATGACCAAAAGGTTTGCGATTTTGATTTCCGTCTAGCATTTCGATTTTTCTCCAGATATGGGTTTGCGATTTTGTTTGTTCTGTGATTTCTTCCGATTTTCTTCTGATTTCTCTCCAAGTCATTGTAGATCTTCCCAACGAGAGGAAGCACGATGATTTTTGTGGGCCTGAGCAAAGATGTCAGAGCATCCGAGACTCCTGAATCAGTGCTCGATCCCACCATCTTACTTCCCTTTGCCAGATCTCTCTTCACTCCATTTCACCGCCATCGTCCTCACGTTCTACCCATGGCCTGGTCTCTCTCAAGCTGTGTCTAGCCCTAGCTTGTGTTTTTCAGGAATAGCTTCAAATTCCATGTAAGTTTTTCACTCAGCATGGTATTCACTCTTGAATTTAATTACTGATGATTTTAATACATTTTGTTCCCCATAGGATGTTCACTGACTCATGCAGGAGACTTAGGATCATGAAAGGTTCTGAAGCAATTGAGTTTGGTATTGATTTTAAGCTTATTCTGTGGGTTTTAAGCTAAGGCGTGAATGATCAGATTTTCTCAAATTGCTTCAATTTTCGAAATCCCTTTGTAAACATTTGCCGTTTTATAATTTAATTTGTGTTAATAAATTGCAGCTCCCAGGGCCATAGAAAAAAAGTGCAGGAGCCACAAAAACAATTACAGAAGAATCAAATAGACCAAAGAGGAGAGCATTTTGAGTTTAGGGTTCTTGTTTATCCAAATCATACGATATGAAAATTCATTGTTTTGTTTTTTGGAATTTTGGGATGCATCTATAGATTGATATTGCAAAGTTCTTCTTTCAGTTACTTAACTGGAAACATCCCAAGATAATATACACACACACACAATTTGTTTGTTAATCTATTTTATGCTGCTTGGATTACCTGTTACTGTTATAAAACAGTTACATTTTGTGTCTGCCTCATCAATGTGCTCTATCCTTTACAAATTTTCTCCTACGCTTTGTATTTAGATATAAACACTCATCATCATCTGTTAATTTTATAAATGGGTTTTCATTATTCTCATCATATTTGGTTTTTGAATAACTAAATAACTCATTGTTCCACAGAAAGAGTTGGTCAGAATCAAATTAAACTTTCGAAAGATGAGTATAAAGAATAGTCTCTATAGCTTGTTTTATATATTACTACAAGCTCATTTAATTTTATGATTGACATTTTGCTCTAGAATCAAAATTATCTCGCTTGTCCCATTCTCCCTTCATTTTTCTCGGACACCGTTGCTAAGTGTACGTCTCATATAGTTGGTTATATTAATAGCATACAAGATCGTGACCTAATTTTACCCTGCTACAAATGGTGCGTCTGAAACTATCTGGCTATATTGCTTTAATTTTTCCTTTCCAAATTCAGAATTTTTGCTATCTTCAATTTTTAGAAAAACAGGCCTTAACAGGCCACATGCCAGGCTCAGGCCGAAAAAATAGCCTGTAACAGGCCACAGGCCAGGCTCAGGCCACAGGCCAGGCTCAGGCCACAGGCCAGGCTCAGGCCACTTTGTTGCCTAACAGGCCTGGCCTGTTAAGGGTGAAGCCTGGCCTGACCTGTTTCCACCCCTAATCACCATTTTCCCGCCACCAGCCATTTTCATCTATTTAAATGAAAATTGGTTCCCAACAAAAATTGTGGGAACCCATTTTCCAGCGCCTAAGGAAATTGGCCAAAGATCCAAATGCCCCTGATATGATGTTGGATTTCATACAAATAGGTGAAGGACCTGAAGGGAATACACACAACAGAACTTGGAGAAAATGGAGGGAGCTAAAGAGCAGAGAGGGCGAGCATCTTCTTTTGGTGATGATGCGGCATCCGATCAATCCCGAAAAACAGGTGAGTTCCTTCTTCTCCATCGTTCTGGTTGTTGTGTTTCTGTTTCTGTTGAATGTGATGCACCCATTGTCCCAATTTCAGGAGTCAAAGAGGTTGGACAGAAGAGAAATTTGGGAAAAAATTGTAGAGAGAAAAACACAAATGAGAGAGAGAAACAACCTCGGTGTGTTTGTAAGAGATCAAGAGAAAGACATGGCAAATTGTAAGAATATTAAAATTTACTTTATTGAACTTTCAGAGCTATAGAAACCCAATCTTGCCGGAAATTTGAGTAGAGGGAGGTGGTAGGAACTAGGAACTCCATGGCTGGGAGAAAATTTGATGAAACATTGGCTAACCATGTATTACTCATGTATTGAGCATGATTAAATCTGTGATATTCCACACAAGGGAATTGATGTTGACCATGTGTGGTTGATGGTTGCACAATGGGTGAAAGTAAAGTTAGATAAATATCTTGTAACCATGACGTACCCATGAGCAAAATAAAACCATAAAAAGTGGATGTGACCATGTGCAAGTGATGTGTGTGTAATGGTTAAGAGTAAAGTTGTTTTAGTCATGCATAACCTTGAATGACCCATCACACACATTAAAGTTGTTTTCATTCATTCATGTGTGACCATAAGCGATTGATGAGTATCTCATGGTTATTGCTCTGTCACGTTATAAAAAAAACAGGGTTAAATAGAGTTCTTTATTTCACGTTTTTACTATATGTAGTCAGTCTATGGTGGTTAAGCCGTTGTTATGCGAAAATTATTTGAAGTGATTCATTAACAAAGGTTGCTCATGGAGTGCATATGATTAAAAGGGCTAAAGTGAAAATATTGGCATTTAAATATTATTTTTTAAACAAGGGTAAAAATGTCTTATAACTTATTTTCCTATCTCATTTTTTTTTTCCAACCAAGCAAAAAATTTCATGTCAATCCATTTTATATTTTAGTCTCAACCAAACACCTCTGTGACAAAATATTTTCCATTATCTTCCTTTCTATTCCATTTTTTATGAATTTTTGAATTTTTTATATTTGACTTATTTATACGAGTAGTATTTACTACTCCCTCCGGTCCTAATTATAAGAGTAAATTTTGGAGTTGGTCTTGGTCCTAATTATAAGAGCAAATTTTAACTTTTGTCAATTTTTTCCTATAATACCCCTATTTATACTTATTATTAGGAGCATTTATATATATGTGTGTGTACATATATGTATATCTGTGTTTATGTGTGTCAATGTATGTATGTATGTATGTGTTTGTGTGTGTCTCTATGTATGTAGATAGATATATATGTATACACATATACACACACACATATGTTTATATAGCAAGACCATTATTTCAATTAGAAAGCGTGTGGAAAGGAAATTAGATCTATATGTATATACTTGGCTATATAAAAAGTAACTAATATACATATATACTAAACTAATATGTCATGGATGTCTAACGTAAAACAAATTAGAAACACTTATAATTAGGGCAACTTGTGTCATTTTAAATTTATATAAAGACATTTTAGGGAAATGAGTAAAATTAACTAATTTAACTCTTCTCCTTAATTCTCTCAAAATCGGTTAAATTGCTCTTATAATTAGGACCGGAGGGAGTATTAGAATAACGAAGTTTACTACTAGTATAACTAAATTCTAAATACTAACGTGAAGCATTTATATGGCATTAGTAGTTCTCTTTTGGGGAATAAAATATTTTCCAATTTAAATTATTTCTTACCAACTTTTTAATTCTTAATTTTTTTTTCTAAAATTAATAGCTGATAAGTTATCCCTATTTTTCTTATGAAAATGCTCAGGTCGATCGAATTCAAGGATTAATTATGGTCACAACAAGTCTCGTGGTTAATAAAATTACTTAAAATTTATTTATTTACAGTGATATACTACAAGATACAATATTTTATTGAAGATTAAAATATAAAAAGATTTGCGAAGGAATGAAATAAAAACTAGAGCCCTTTGTAATAAACTACAATACTTGTTGGTAAACGGCTTGTGTCGCTTAAGTAAAGTCTCGAGTTCGAGTCTTGTGAATGCAGAAAATCCCCGCTGGAAGACTCACCCACCATAGTTAAGTGCGCAACCCGAGTCAGATCCGGACTAGTCAGAGTGAAGCTCTAATGAACCGGGTGGGCAAAAAAAAAAAAAAAAAAACTACAATACTTGTGTGCTTTGTTACATAACATCATAGCATTGTACACTACTAGCTCGTGTAATTTCACAAGAATAATATATATATATATATATATATATATATATGTATATATATATAGGGTAAATGATTTCTCCAGTCACAGGAGATAGAGTTATCTCCATTGACCCAAAAACTACGTCGTTTTGGATTAATGAAGGGTGTTTCTGTAATTTTGTTTATTTTTTAATCATATAAATTTTACCGAAACACCCTTCATTAATTCACCTAAAATTACTAACACACCCTTCATTAATTCAAAACGACGTAGTTTTGGGGTCACTGGAGATAACTCTATCTCCAGTGACTGGAGAAATACTTTTCCTATATATATAAAGGGAAAAGCACTTCTCATGTTGTAGGAGAAGTGTTTTCTCATGTCACACTCACATGAAATGGTGGGACCCACATATATATATAATTAACATTGTATTTATATGTGGGTCCCATCATTTCATGTGTGTGTAGGAATCTTCTTCTTCTCATGTAATATGAGAAGTTTAAACCCCTTATATATATATATATATATATATATATAATTTTATGATTATTTATAAACCATTGACTTGTTATAAAAATGATATAGTGATTGATTTTGACAGTTTCATAAAAAGGAAAAACCCTCTCCACATTTCGTAACCGGTGCTTCGGCGGCATCAAAGGAAGATAGGAACAAGCTTATGGAGAGTAAATGTGAACTGAAGGAGTTGCGTTGAAAATTTATTGCTATATGAAAAACTAATAGAAAAAGTAGGGAGAAAGCAACTGAAATTTCTAAACAATTGCTTTTTTTTTCATAGACTTCTAGGCACTCATATTCAAGGAAATATTGAGTACTCCCATCGATCCTAATTATAAGAGCTATTTAATCGATTTTGGGGGAATTAAGGGGAGGAGTTAAATTAATTACTTTTACTCATTTTCCTAAAATGTCCTTATATAAATTTAAAATGACACAAGTTGCCGTAATTATAAGTGTTTCTAATTTGTCTTACGTTAGACATCCATGACATATTAGTTTAGTATATATGTATATTAGTTGTTTTTTATATAGCCATGTGTATACACATAGATCTAATTTCCTTTCCACATGCTTTCTAATTGAAATAATGGTCTTGCTATATAAACATATATGTGTGTATACATATAGATTTATCTACATATATAGAGACACACACCCATATATCTACACACACAAGCTGCAACATGTTAACACTAGAGAACAACAAGCTGACATACTTACAAAGCCTACAACTAATGAAATTCAAAATAGTATACTGGCCACGTTGGGTGTTGTAAATATATATGACCCCCAACTTGAGGGGAGTGTTAGAACAATATATGTATAGTTGTAGGGTTATTTGGGCTTGGGCCCAGTTGTGTGTGATTTATGATGTGTAATTCTGCTAGGCCCATTCATTTGTTGTGTGTAGTTGGTTCATGTACAAATATTAGGACTTAGTGTGTATTGCAGGAGGCTGAGGTAGGTGGAGGTATGTGTACTTTCAATCTTATATGCTTTGGGGAGCAAAGCCATAGCGCCCCGCTCTTGGACTGTGGGAGAACCCAACCCCTCTCCTAAAATTTATGTATAAAAAAAATGTTAGTTGTACCTTATATAAAAATAATAATAATGTTAGTTGTAACTAACAGGGGTTAACACAAGTGGTAAGTGGCTTATGTAACTTAAGTAAGGTCTTGAGTTCGAGTCTTGTGAATGTAGAAAATCCCCGTTGAGAGACTCTTCCACCATAGCCAGCAACCCAAAAAATAAGACTAGTTGTAATTTCATTTTATGTGTTGAGCAAAAAAAATAAATAAATCCATTTTATGGATGAAAATACAAGAGTTTTATTCTAGCTAACAAAAGCTTTATTGTTGTCGTCGTGGTCCACGAGCTGAGATATAGAACTTTACTGATTCTCAAAATCTCACCAATATGAACTAATATGTATTCGGCATTTCGGCATAAAAGTTGGCTTAAGGAGAAGCTTATTAATTGGGCAAGCGACACAAGGGTGATATTCTCAACAACATTAGGTAAGTGATTCTTCCATTCTTAAATATAAAGTTTTATTTTTTATTTTTTTTATCCTAGATACAATAAGTTCAAATACCTCTTATACAAAAAAACAAATGTTCTATAATTCTATTCCACTCTTGAATTTTAATTTTATGAGTAAGTTGATCATTTTTTTTCTCATGATATTAAATAAAAATAGAAAACCAAAACTAGTTTTTACATAATATATAGATTTTGATAACTTTCTAGTTTAAGTTTTTTCATATTAGAAGAATTGTGGCTTAGCCTTTTTTTAAAAGGGAAGGGGTAGTGTTCTGGTGTAGAAAACAGATGTCTAGCCCTGATGGGCTAGTATATTGATATTGATTGGGACTTGACCTAGGAGTGATGCCTAGGGCCTACGTACCTTGTAGAGAGGGATCAAAGTCCACGTAATTCGATGATACTGGAGGCGTTTAGCCAAAGGGGGTGGTGTGTGTGCTCTGTGTAGGCAGTATAATAAAGGAGAGAGCTTAGAAGATGTGTACCTTTAGGGTTTAACTCTTATTTATAGAGTGTACCTGTTGGTCTTGGGCTCATGGGCCCTCTATCTGCGATAGAGATTTCCCTTGATTATCTCCTTGATTGTAGGTTGGTTATGATCTTATCTGATCAGTTGGTGATCATGATAGATCTACCTATTATTGGGCCGCACCACTAATGGGCCTTATATAAATCCGTAACAGTTGCCCCCCAGCCTGGTAGTCCAGGTCTCTGGGCTGCCGGGGTGCACTTATTGTTTGGCCTTGCTGGGGTGCGTTTATCGTTTAACCTGGATTTCGTATCCAAGTTGTTCCAGCTTGATTTGCTTTTGTCCAAGTCTTGACGAATTCAGATTCATTCGTATTCTGCTACCAATTTGCCTGTTTAGGCAATAGGTTTTTCCCAAGGCGGGATCTATTTGTCTTTTCCTCAATCTCGGTTGATGGCGAACATGCTTCTTTACTAGCGACGTCCAAGCAACTGGGATGACATTTGAATATGTTATTGAACCTGGATATCATATCCAAGGTGCTACAACTTCTTTGATTTTGATACAGTGTCTATCCGAGTTTCAAAGAACTTCGGAGTTACTTGTATTCTGATTGAATTGCCCCCAGACATGTAGTCCGGGTTAATTTTGCTTTGAAACTAAATGCATTTCTTTTTATGATCATCAAGATATCTTCTTCTTCAATCATCCGGGTTTGTTTGTAGCAACACCAAATTCCCCAAATCCGAATTGACCTGAAGAGGAACGGACTGGGTTTTTGCTTATGTCGCTGACAGCTTTACAGTGCCACACTTGTTACCCCCCTGGGCATTGGAGTCAAGGGCTTTGGGTTGCCGGGGTGTATTGACTTTTTAACCTGGATCTCATGTCCGAGTTTAGTCTTCATTTCAACAATAAGTTGATTATCCAAACATGTGTTCAGAGTTCTATTGATTGATCGGGCTAGGGTCTTAGTTATGTAGAGTCCGCTTGTACTCTTCTGGTGTTAGAGACCAGGTGTATGGGTAGGGGTTTTCGAATTAACCACGCTACGGGGTTCTGGAGTCGTTGTCTGGTATCTTAACCAGGATAAGGGCAAACTGTCACATGCTCAGCCGTGGTCGTAGGGACACACATTTAAACATTTTGACCTGATCAGGGTTCGACATGACTATTCGCCTTCTTACCTAGGTGTCAATTTCGATGCATCAAAATATTTACAAGGGCTGATAATAGCGGTCTCGCGTAGCTTTAGGACCCGGGCTTGTTGGCCCCAGTGTTGGTACAAGGGCTGATGACAGCGGCCTCGTGTAGTTTAAGGACTCGGGCTCATTGGCCCCGGTGTTAGTCTTGTACTCTTGGTTGGAGTATGACTGAGTTGAGTGACCCAAGTCTTTCTCCATTCCCTTGTAGTTACTTGGCACGTCGTTAATTGTCCTAAATATTTGCAAGGGCTGATAAGAGCGGCTTCGCGTGATTTAGTCTTGGAAGCGACCGAGTTGCAAAAGCTTACGGTGACGGCTTCACTTGGTGAAAAGCTGGGTTAAGTTTTGGAAGCACCGAGTTGCGAAAGCTTACGGTGACGGCTTCGCTTTGTCACATGTCGGGTTTAACTACCCTGGCTTCCTTTGTTCAATGTATCCGGGTTCTAATTAAGGAGCGCGGTCAGTTCATCCAAGTTCCGAACTGATCATGGAAACACGGATTTAACTGTTCTTTCAGTGTTACCGGGTTCCAAATTGATCGTGGAAACGCGGATTACCGAGTTCCAAACTGATTATGAAAACGTGGATTTAACTGTATAACTCGGTTTTATCCGACAAAACTCTACGCGGAGCCCGGATTTTAACTGGAATACAGTGTAACCGGGGTCGGCTTTCTTTTTGCGTCCCGTAAAACTTTACACGGAGCTTGGAAGCGACCGAGTTGCGAAAGCTTACGGTGACGGTTTTGCTCGACTGAAAAGCCAGGTTCGATGACCCTTGCACGGAGCCCAAACTTTAACTATATTAAGTGTAACCGAGGACCACCTTCTTTTTCTTTTGGAGGTGGACTCCTTTGCAAAACTTTACCTGAAGCCCAGATTTTAACTGTATTAAGTTTAAAACCGGGCCGGTTTTAGCTGGATTTAGTGTAACCGAGTTTACTCCGTTCTAGGTGTCGTAACCCGAGATTCATTAGTTCAATATGGGTGTCGTAACCCTGAATTCGTTTGTCCAGTATGGGTGTCGTAACCCTGAATTCCTTTTACGCGGAACTCGGATTTTAACTGTGATCAGTTTAAAACCGGGTTTGCCTTCAGATATGGGGTCCACTTAAGGAGTGCGGATTTAACTGTATGAAATAGATTTGGCGGCATTGCCGTCACAAATAATCCAATAAAGGACTTTAAATAGACTTGGTGTCATTGCCGTCGCAATCAACTCCTTATAGGAATTTTAGATAGACTTGGAAACACGGAGCCTAGATTTTAACTAGATTCAGTTAAAACAGGTCCGCCCTCTTTCCAAAAATAGTACACGGAGCCTGAATTTTAACCAGATTCGGTTTAACCGGGGTTTGCCTTCAGATTTACACGGAGCCAAGACTTTAACCAGATTCGGTTTAATCGGGGTCCGCCTTCAAATTTACACGGAGCCGGGATCTTAACCAGATTCGGTGTAACCGGGGTCTGCCTTCAAATTTACATGGAGCCGGGATCTTAACCAGATTCGGTGTAACCGGGGTCCGCCTTGAGATTTACACGGAGCTGAGATCTTAACCAGCACTGTCTTTGATGCATCTTGACTTCCGAGATCAATTTGTGCTCTTTTTGCTGAAATCAATTTGTGGTCTTTTTACCGAGATCAATCTCAAGTTGATTTGCCGAGATAAACCTGAGCCTGATATTCGTCAGCCTGTTGTCCCAAGCCGCGATTGTTCTCCGACGGTACTTCTTCCTCAGTCAAAGTTGCGCTGGCAAAAGACATTGCCTTGCATTTTCAGGCAGGAAAGTCCTACAAGACGATGGCGGCATCTGATCATCTCGACATTTCAGGACGATACAGAATGCTCATCCCAGCATCTACCCTTCTCGGCCTACCTTGGTGTCTCAGCATCTCGTCTTGGCGTATCATCAACCTTGACTATCGCGATGGAGTCGGGACGCCATGGGCGTTGAATCAGCTTCGGCTTACCAACAACCTCGGCTATCTCGATTTTCCTGTTTTCCCTGTCTCAAAATAATTCTCCCTGCATCATTGAGTTGAGAAAATAACTCCTTTGATCAAAATGGCATGGAGAATTCAAATGTTGTGATTGCTTATGATTCAAATAAGGTATCTAAATTTATGCTAGAATTGAAAAGTTTGGGTTCCCAACAAGAGAGGGTGACAATCTTGGGTTCCTGAGGAGAGAGGATGAGGATCCTGCTCAAATCTGAGTTCTCAAGGAAAGAGGATGAGACGGATATATGGTGCAAAGACCAACAGCACTTTACAGCGAAAACGTAGGCAGCCAAAAATTTAACAGGTAGTAGAAAGTTCACATATGCAGCGAGAAGATGCCAGCAATATCCAGATTATTTAATCAACCACAAAAATACAGCCAAGGAAAATTTAAGATTTAAGGCCTAGGGGGAGGCAAAGCAGCTATCTGTAAGTTGATAATCTCCTTGCACATTCACAAAAATAACATAGCGGTTTTTGCAAGTCAATCTCTGAGATGTCAGCGAAGGCAAGGAGTTTGAGTGGGATGAACTCTCCCACCCATGAATCTTCCTAGAATCTGATTTGCTGCCCATCTCCATAAGTCCACTTAATGTTTAAGTTATTCTCAGGTTAGAATTTGGAGATGCTGTGCCAAACATGAGACATTACTAGTCTTGAATTCATAGTTGGACTCACGAGACCGGTGGCATTTCTACAGGACTGACGTTTTTAGGTTCGACTTCTTCTAAAAGCTCTAAATCATAAACCCGCCTTTGATTTAAATGGTTGGCCCGATTTCTCAGCTTTACCATTCCTTGCAAACAACCCTTCTTCCAGCTTCCTGTTGCAATGCCATTGAAAACATTATCCGAAGATTTATCTGGGGCTCGCAGGGTGTGGCCACTAAGCCTAGCCTAGTAAGCTGGAGTGAAATGTGTTTAACCCCCACAAAATGGAGGGCGTGGCTTAAAAATTTTATCAGGTCAGAACCATGCTTAAACTCTCCTTCCATCGTTAATTTTTTTTTTTTCACTAAATGACTATAAGTTGAGTTTTTCTTTGAGGCTAATGATTTTTTAAAATTGAAAATGTTTTTTAAATTATATAGTGTTCCTATTTAAACGTTTTTATAGAAATAATTGATTATATTATTATTAAAAAGTTAAGAGAAGCTTGTTGATGACATTATACTTAATTAAAAGTCTTGTAATTGATTTTTTTCAAAAAAAAAAAATTACTCAATTTTTAAGAATCTTTCATTTGGTTCTTAATATTTTTACAAAGAAATTTTTCCTTATGAAATATTGAAAGAATCATTTTTTTAATTGATGTAAGGTAAACAAAGAGAAAAACATTTTAATTGTATTTAAAGAGGCCCGAATATTATGCAAACTATATAAAAAAGAGAGAGGCTAAAGTATACTTTTAGTCATTTAAGTTTACATGAGGTATACTTTTGATCTCTTAACTTTATAAATATACTTTTAGTCCTATAATTTTAACACCGTTAATTAATGTTGCTAACGGAAAATGCAAACTAAGTGATAACGATGTAAATTTAAGTGATGATTGTGCAATTAAATGTTATTAAACTTAAATTTAAAATATGGGTAAATTAAAAAATATATAAAATTTGTATAATTATATTAAATGCTATTAGTTATCGCTTGAGTTCGCCGGGTCAGGGTTTTCCGTTAGCAACATTAACGGTGTTAGAATTTTAGGACCAAAAGTAAACTTTATAAAGTTAAGGAACCAAAAATATGCCTTATATAAAACTTAAAGAACTAAAAGTATACTTTAGCCAGAAAGAGAAACTAATAACACATATAAAAAAAGAAAAGAAAAAAAAAGTCTTTCTCTCATTAAAAATTTTGTTTTAAGGTAAATGATTACTTATTCTATTTACAAAAAGATAAAACATTTAATACCTTAAAAATAGGGTTTAATATTTCTGCTTTTGATGCAAAAACATTTTTTCTGCCACACTAACATAAAAGTAAGTGGTCGGGTCCCATTATAAAGAGAAGAGAGAGAAAATATTAGTGGAATCCACTCACTTTTATGTGAGTGTGACAGAAAAATGTTTCTCCAGCAAAAGCGGAAACATTAAACTCTTAAAAATATTTGTCATAAATTAAAAATTCTAGTGTTTTAATTTAATTTATTTAAGAAAATGTTTTTAAAAAAAAAATGGACTTCAAGCCTACAGGCCGGCTTGAGCCCGTGAGTAAATGGGCTGAACTTCAAAAAAGAGACCTTTTATGTCTATTTAGGCCAACCCGTTTTCCCATCAATGATACTTGGGAAATATTTGGCGAGAGTAATTCGGCGAGGGGGAGGGTCGTTGCTTTCCAGTTTGCTAGTTTTTGCTGCACTCTTTCCGCAATGTAACCATATGTCTCTTTAGTAACTCAGGAACGAATAAGAGGCACTCCCAAATATTTACCCAGCTGGTTTGTCTTTTGAAACTACAAGAGATCACATATATGTGAAGCGTCATGCCGAGACACATTCCTTGAAAAGAAGATCCTGGTTTTGCTTTGGCTCACCACTTGCCCAGAGGTAGCACAAAAATCATGTAAGACAGTTTGAATTAGGTGAAGCTGCCTAGTAGATAATGTACCACTGAAGAGAATTAGGTCATCCGCAAGAAATAATTAAGTGGGATAGCAGTGGACCTCGCCTCCCTAGTTTAATGGTTTCCCAACTCTTATCTTGTATCTTCTGTGTAATTTTCTGAGATAGGCGCTCCATACAAAGGGAATCATTCCACAAGACTTGAATGTTAGGTGAACTGATAGATTGCATGGTTAGCCAGATGAATTTTTCAGGGAGTACTACATCCTTCAATGTACCTTTAATAAAGGACCGACTAAGTTTATCGAAGGCTTAGGCTTTTTCCAGATCCACTTTGATAGCTAACCAACCCTTTTTCCCATGCTTTTTCGAGATCCCCATGCTACTACAGGAAGAAGCCCTATAGATATAATATATCCAAGGATATTGAAAACGCAACTAGAAACACTCAGAAGCAGAAAGAACGATAGCAACAAAGAGGTGAAAGCCTTATTGGCTTCGTGTCATATAGGTTTTCTAGCAAATTAGGAGAGTATTCCCTTTGCCGCCATTAATGGCCTCTTAACCGTTCCCTTACCATAAGAATCAACAAGAGACAATCATCTGATAGCTTCTCTGACTCCATGTACCAATAACTTGAGGTAGCCCACTCTGTTTGATGATAAAGGACCACGCAAAAGAATCAATTTTGGGCTTCTTCTAAGTTTGTTTTGTTGAAAAAGATAAAAACTAGTATACTATAATTATAGTAGAACTCCGGATTTTTTTATAACTCACTGTATTTGTAATGGTCTATTTTTTTGACCTGGTATGTATAATGGTCTTGGACTTCAAAAAAAAAAAAAAATTCAATTGACGGGATCAGTTTTGGGTACTAAATTCTTCGTCCAACTAAAAAGAAGCTAAATTCAAAGAAATCTAGAAAATTCTAAACATACATATTTTAGCTTTACAGAATGAACCCTTATTTTTATTTTTCAAAAACTTGGCATGTTTTACTTAGTCATTTTTTTAGGGAACAGAATAGCTTAGCGGATCACTTGGCTAAGCTGGCTCATAATATCGTAGGAAACTTTTGTCTCATTGATCACCCACTACCTTCATTCCAGGAGACGGTAGTTGGTGATTCGTGAAGGATAATAGTTTGTAGTTTTTTCTTGTTGTAGTTGTTCTTTGAGTTATTAATGAATTTCAGTTTTTATTTAAAAAAAAATGAAGGGGGAGGGTTGGAGAAGTTAAATAAATAAGATATATTCGATAGATAAACAAGCCATCTAATTTCCAGGCGCATATCTCCCCGGAGCTAGTTGAATTCCATACATTGAAAAGGAAATCTGTATTAAAGTGTATAAGAAAAAGACAAGAGAAAGTGACGGGGGAGAGAGATGGGAGAAAAATGTACTAGTATCATATTATTTCTATGAGTTGAATACAGCTTTGACTGTGAATACATGTACTTATTTACAGTAATTTCTTACCACAACAGATCAGCCTAACCAAGTACCTGAAGCCAACAGACTGAACCATTTAACAAACTAGATGAGAGAATGGGGTGGAAGGGGAAGGAAAATATTCCCTTCCCTTATTTGGTTTGAAATTTTGGAGAGGAAGGGAGTATAAATCTGCTTCTCTCTCCCATTATTTGGTTTGAAATTTTAGAGAGGAAGGGAATATAAATCTGCTTCTCTCTCCCCTTATTTTAATTCATTTTCAAATTAGGGGTTTTGAAGGGCAGTCAAAGATCTTGACTAATTTATTTTGTAATATCCCTATGATGAAAAGGAGACAAGACACACGATTTCTTCCTCCCATGTTTTGAGAGGACTTGAGAAGCGGAGTATTATGGACATAGGCGGATCCAGAAAATTTATGAAGAGAGGTATTAGTGGCAAGAGATTTGGAGGCCGCGCCTCTGAATTTGTTTTTTTTTTTTAAAAGTTTTAAATGTATTAAAAAAATAAAAGAATATAAACAAGAAAAGAAAAGAAAATCAAAAAAAATATTCATGAAATCAAGTGAATACTGATGATGTAATAAGAGAGACAGTTATTTTACAAGCTTGTCATTTAGAAAAGTAAGGTGCTGTTAGAAATGCAGCTATATAAATTATAATAATGAAGGGTAAACACTTAATAAATTCAAGTACATATATTTTAATAAAAAAAGTATATTACAATAAAAATAATTACAATGTCATCCTTCTAAGCCTTATTTTTTGGAATTCCATCATGATTGCTTTATTATCAATGCTATCAAATACATCTTTTTCAATATAAGACACTAAACAATCATTCAACCATTCATCCCCTATCTGATTACGAAGTGCAGTCTTGATGTATTAAGAGTGAACACTTAATTTAAGATTGGACAATCATTCAAATATGTATTAATTTTAAAAAAAAATCTCAAAATTCAAGGAGGCACTTGCCCCCTAGTGTTATATGTGGATCCGCCTATGGGGTTAGGTCCAGTTACCGGTCTCAGAACCTTGATTATTTGGCATAATTGTCGGTGCCACGGGGGGTCCCTCCCTCCTCTTCCATTGCCTAGTTTTCTTCTTCTTCATCCTCTGCCTAATCCGATCAATGTCAAACATTTAAAACTGAAGTTTCTCAGGCTTCCCTCCAACATCCAAGGCACTCTACGCATGAACCAAATCAAATACTGTCATAGAATGGAAAAAGCCCTCTTGCAGCAAAGAAGTCGCTGAATATTGCTGACGTTCCCATATGCTATTCTAGCCGCAAAGGATCTAGACCCACCTCCAATGGCAACCCCTATTCTAATTCCTCCATAGTCAATGCAGGGGAAGAAGAAGAAGAAGAACGCTGGGCAATGGAAGAGGAGGGAGGAGCCACTTTCTTTTTTCTTTTTCCAGCTAATGTGGCACGACAATGATCCCAAATAATCAACATTTTGCGCCACATAGAATGAGTTGTGAGAGAATCCGATTTTTTAAAAAAATTAGGAAACTTTAAGCACTGACTTGCAAAATTTAATTTAACTAATTTTATCGTATGTTTATGGTGCTGGAGGAGGTATTTTGAGTAGTAAAACCTCTTGACTATATTTACACCTAACTCAAAAAGAAAAAGAAAAAATGACTATATATATATATATATATATATATATATATATATATATATATATAAAGTATAATGTCGAATTGTTTTAAGTTTGAGATTATAGGTTCAACCTTTCCAGTATATGTGCAAGTATACCAAGTTTTTTCTTGTATAAAAAAATAATACTCCTCCGGTCCTAAATATAGGACATAATTTTTGGTGCAAATTACATGATAGATTAATATTTAGAACCGGAGATAATACTATGTAAGTTTTTTCTTTTAGGTAAAGAGTGATTCAAAAAATATGTGGTTTTTAAAAGTCCAAACATACTATGTTTGGACTCTCTTCTTGCTTTTTTATAGTGACATGTATCATATTATTAGAAGTAATTATGTTTGAGGCACCGTTAGACACAAATGTTATGTTTAGATAAATGGAAAAGTGAGAGGAAAATAAGGAAATGAAATATTAGAAAAGAAAACTTTCAAAATGGTAAAAATAATTACTATTTTTAAAAGTTTTTATTCTTAGTATTTTTTCCCATCCAAAAGTTGGGTAAGAAAAATTAAAGAAGTTGGGTTAAAAGCTTTTAATTAATTTTTCTTACTATTTTATTTTAAGTCTTCTCTTTATTAAAATTTTATAACTCCACTTCTCCAACTTTCTTTTAAATCTAACTCACAAAAATCTCCCCTCCCCCTTGAATTTCTCTACCAAATAGCCCCTAGTCTTTTTTTCCATACATTATTTGGGCTCTCTTTGATTCCATACATCCTGATCTACGTTGGGCACAACTTGAACTTGGATCTACTGTCCTAGTGGGAAGGAAGCCTTGCTGTTGTACAGTAGGTCACCAGTCCAACACTTAACATACAACCAAGTGGGGTGCTTCCTGAAATTATTTAACATAAAATAAAAATAAACATTTGTTGATACAAGAAAATCAAGAGAGATTTTAGAAAAACACTTCAAAATATCAAAATCTCAAATCAATTTTGTTTTCTACCATGGATTAGGCATTAATTATGCTTGATTAGCAATTTACAACTCATTTTAGTAGGAAATCACTTATTTAGGATTTTCAAATTTTGAAGGTATTTTTCTGAAATTTTCTCAAATATTAAACATTTTAAAAATGAATTAGTATCCATTAGAAATTGAAAAATAAATATCTTTAACAATATTAAGATTTTTACTTTTAAATACAATATATATTCTTAATATCATAATTCTTCAGTATTATAAAATTAATTTGAATTTATAATTTAAAAAAGTTGTGATACTTAGTTGGGTTTCTTAAGAGTCAGGGCTTCAATTCTTGACAATGTGTATCGAGAGGGTTTCGAGACTAAACCTTTTCGGGAAGCCTATGATGCAAGAAATTAATCCTTAAAAAAAACAAGTTGTGGCAACTTTGTAAAGCAATAGCAACACTTTTGTTATTTTTTTAAAGAAAATGCATGTGACTTCAATCTTTTTCAAGAATTTTAAATTTTAAATCCTTAAAAATAGTGCCAATATGTTTCATACGAATCCTTTTTCATTACCATTAGTCGATACAAGAAGGAAATACGAGTGGTAACTTCAACTTTATTATAAGTAGCAACAAGTACTGCATGAATGGATTGAAGTAGCCGGAGGAGATATACATAATAAGTGGAAAATAAGAAAAATTCTTGTGATTTTGGTGATGAATTGGAGTTGTATGAATGGATTGTAAACAAAAAGAAAGGAAAAATAAATTACTCCATGTGTCCAAGGAAAATAATTTTTTTTTGATGTGTATAGCTTATTTCTTTAAAGTAGGAAAAAATATTGACAAAATTAATAAAAGATAAATAAATATGTTGAATTTCAATAATTTTAAATGGACTCATTTAGAATTTTGAAATGTTGAAAAATTTGAGAAATTACTTAACCACCCTTAATTTTTTTAAATAAAAAAAAAATCCTCAACCCCCTTACCAATCGTTAGAGTTCCGGCACCAATGCCTAGCAGTGGCGGCCGTCCTGGACCTTCTTGGTGATTGGTTACCAGAGCTCCGACGGTCTCATATGTTTTTTTAAATTTCTTAAAGCAAAATCCATTAATATGAATACTTGAATTGTTATTATAGATATTAAAGTCGAAAATAGGGTTGAAAGGAGCTCTGACGGTCTTATATTTTTGAATTTCTCGAACAAAATTGATTAATATGGATACTTTAATTGTTAATATAGGTACTAAAGTCATAAATAGGGAATTCGTAAAAAATATGAGAACACCGGAGCTTCGGTCAACCTTATTTACGATTTTAATATCTATATTAATAACTCAAGTATTCATATTGAAGACTTTTGCTTAAGAAATTCAGAAAATATGAGACCATCGGAGCTCTGGTGGCCGATCACCAACAAGGTCACCGGAGCTCCTAGGACAGTCTTTGTCACGGTCACAGGCGTCGGAGCTTCGACAACTAACAAGGAGGTTGATGATGTTTTATTTTAAAAAACTAAGGGTAGTTAAGTAATTTCTCAAATTTGACAGTATTTTTCTATCTTTTTCCCTTTAAAGTAATATGCAAATTAGAAAAAATATAATAAGAAATTCAAAAGTTTATCTTAAAAATAAGAAAGTCAGGCTAATTTTCTGAGAAAAATATATAATATATTTCTTTAAAGAGAATATTTTCCCCCAACCCTCTTGTTACTATTTATTTCTTTTAAGAAAATTGTATTAACAGTTTTTATATGCCTCCATGTGTTACTACTTACTAGTTACAAACTAGTAATATAATAATAAAAACTAAACCATACTATAACTACTTAAGAACAAGTAAAGCATTGACTTGAATGATGAGCATGCCAAATTACATATTATATTATAATGTTCATGTCATGAGTCTACAAACAAGATAATGGCTATAGTTCCACGGTATAAAAAGATCCAAAAAGTAATTCTTCAAGAAGAACTGGAAATTTTAACGGATTATAAATTTGTTTTATACCGGGCTGAGTTACCTCCTCTGAGGCAATTTTACATTCCCAAAGCCCAAACTCAAATATAAATTCAGAAACGAAAAGGCCAGCATGGAATTCGATAATTCAAGTGACCAAAACAATAGTAAAAAAAAAAAAAAGTGACCAAAACAATAAACCAAAAACTAGAATCATGCTTGTACAGAACAGCAAAACTAGCCAATGAGAGTTGGCATAGATGGTAAGGGATCCAGGATTAGGCCCTTGGGTCGTGGGTTCGATCCCCTCTGCCATCGCTGGGACTCCTTTGGTAGGCGATCTCGTAAGTCCCCAGTAAGTGCTCATAGAGCCCGGGGCCGTGCCCTGGCCTTGGTGGGGGACTGATGTCGAACCCCTCCAAAACTTTTTTCTATCAAAAAAAAAAAAAAAAAAAAAAAAAAAAAAAAAAGAACAGCAGAACTAGGTTATATAAAAAAAAACAGCAGAACTAGGTAAACATATAAAGTTTCAGACTAGGGAAATAATATAAAAGGAGGAGTTTGTGGGCATGAGACGATCATCAGAAAGAAAAGGCCTAGACTAATTTACATAATCAAGCTGCTTAATGTTTTGTTATCTGAATACATACATTAATTATTTTGCCTGCTTGGATATGATCAAGAAAATGAGACTCAGTGACAAAAGAGAAAGTCACCCCATGTTTTCAGCAAAGTAGACTGTATGTGTGTTTGGGTAACTCTGAAACCATGCTTTCAAAAACATTTTTCCACGAGCTGAGACAATGTTTATTTTGTAAATCGTAAAAACTATTCTTGAAAAGCTAATTTAAACTCTTCTCACATGCTTACCTTGAACTACAACCCCATGTTTAAAACAATAAGTTAGTATTTGACTTTGACCAAATTCCAAGACAGATCTCGAATAGATATAGCTAATAATGTACTTTATAGAGGATCAATATCATACAGATTCAAGCAAAAATTTATATTATGAAACACCATGACCTACAACATGATGAGACCAACACAACTAAATATCATGTTTATCATAGATAATAATACATACAATGATATGCCAGGCATCTCAATCGGTGAGCCTGGTCTGTCTACTTTTTCCATGGGGGAAACTGGGGTGAATCAATGAAAGAACTTGGGGGAGGAAACCACAACTACCATAACCATTCATTCTTGGCACTAACAGCTTTGAAGTGAGTTGGCACAAGTGGTACGGTCCCGTAAAGTGATATTAAGTCGTTCAGACATCTGTCTCTGCTGTCACTACGCCGCCCTTTTGGATTGCTTATGCTAGATGCTCCCTTCTCATAGATTTTTCCTGCAAGTTTGGTTGACGTTTTGAATTAGCATTTTTTTTATAAGATACTTACAGCCATGCAAATGTTGCCAATTCCACTCATCATAACACACCCCACAAAACATACGGGAATGTAGAAATAAGCTGAAAAAGATGAAGTAACAGTGGAGGGATGGATACACAAGCAATATTAACTAGCTCTACGTAACCAAATATGTAAATTTCAACCCCGAAGGAGAAAATGAAGTATTAGAACGTTTTAGAGCCTTAGAGGAAATCTATTTTTTGTTGGAATGGGGATGGCCAGTAAATGAGTGTGCATCTGGGCAAGTGGGCAGACTGAACTAAACCATGGTAATTTTAATATTTCAATCATTATTAGCCAAGGTTATCAATAAAATGGGACTCCTCAAGTATGACAGCAAACTGGCAAAGAATACTGCATTGTGTTACTATAGCCACGTGCACAATGTTTAACTAAATGACCAGCCATTTATTACCACAAAGAAGAAAAAAGATTCCCATCTTACAAAGATTTCGACCTCAGTGGAAAGTAAGGCAGGTTCATTATACCATAATTCACTATATCTTAAGTCAAGGAATGCTACTACTAGGTTAGTGGTTAGTACCTAGTGAGTATTTGCCTATTTGGTATTTTGTTGGTTTTGGTTAACATGAGAATAGTTTTTAGTCAACCAATGCATTACCAAACACATCCTTATTAGTTGTAACTAAACTGTGGGCCCCATACTTCAGAGTCTAGAGGGTGAGCCTTGGCACAGAGATGCAATCTTCTCATAAAATCTATTAATAAACATCATAATAAAATATTAATATACAATTATAAACTAAGTAAAAATCAAAATTAAGCACTAGCCAAACAAACTGTTTACTGACCTCGTAGATCAGATAGTAGTGGCCAAGTGAAAATAGACAAGATAAAATAAAAGAACTCATCCTGGCTTGTCAAGAAAACATCAGGCACTGAAGCAGCATCATGCTTTAGATTCTAAAATTTAGAGTTTAGTTTGTATTCATATCATTTGTATTGAAATTAATGATAAAACTGAAGTTCATTAGAATTCATGTAGTTCACAACGAGCATTGTCATCAAGTCTAAAAACTATGAAACACAAACACTTCAATAGTAGGCCCTAGTCTGTGTCGGTGGAATACTCCATATGATACCCCTGGACCAAGGATTTGAGATTAAATGTTTAATATTTACCAATTCTTGAACATTTCATCAAAATGATTATAAGTATTTCTTAGGCTGTTAAGAATTTTTTAACATACTGCTTTATGTTTCTTACACAAACATTAATATTCATATATAAGTTTTTAGTGCACTTGTCTACAATCTGTTTGTTAACATACTGCTTTATGTTTCTTACACAAACAAGCTACTCTGTACCCATTGTATAGCATCCCATATCTAATTTCTTTGAACACACTGCTGATGTTAGCATGGTTTTAGGCGGTTCTAAAAATCTTCTTATGAAGTGAAGTTATCATTAAACTCCATGTTACAAAAGAATTGTTGTTCAGGAGACCATAACATTATGCCAAAAAGAAGGGAAGTTTACCTTTAACCCAAATTGGAGGAGCACCTGTAGAATTAGCAACAAGAAAAGACATTGCAACGTCTTCACAGTTTCTGTTGATGAATACAACAAAGTTATAAACCAAGATTGCAAAGTGATGGAGAATAAGAAGAAGAAATGCCTTTTAGAAGAGGCAATTAATCATACATCTTACCTATGCCGGGAAATATAGTCTTGAATTGGCAGGGGCATCATGTGAGCATATAAATCCAAGTATTTCCAGTGAATGAATGCAGCTTTCGACAGTACCATGCTATAAGTGCCCATCCTCCAAACCGACCACCACCCTCCATATCTGTAATATGCAACATTATTTTGCTGTATTGTACAAAAGTGAAATTTATCAGATACAATAGGCAGGCTAACATAAAATTTTTATTTTAAAGTGTAAATCATAGCTTAACTAGGTTATCATGTGGATAATTGCCATGAACCTGATAAAATCATTATTAAAAGAACAACCCAAAAGAGACAGGAACATCTTGACATGTTCATGAATCATCATCCTTCCAGATGCGTCAAAAAGTAAAATAGATAGCAATTCTACTCTCGCATCCATCAACCTCTAAAGTCAGGGCCAGTGACTATGCATCATATAATCAATACAACTTCAAACAATGATCATATAACCCCTACCAATCAAAATGCAGTACACCATATTTTTGTCCACTCACAGAACTACCCATTTTTTTGGAGCACTAAACAAACATCGGCATGCTCATTAACGTCTAGTTTTAATTTGAGGGTTTATCATATAACGTTAAAACTTTGGCTGTTAGTATCTCACACAAAATCACACAACCCCCATCAACCATGAAATTCCCATATGCTATTGGTTGTTGACAATTATTTATCTAACAAGCACTTATTAATCCGTGTTAGAATTATAAGAAAAGTAAAAAATTTAAAGGTCAAAGAAACTGTTCTGGAAAACATTTTAGTAATACAAAATAGTTATATATTAATAACTAACCTCCTTATCCAGCCAGTGCATTCGAGGAACAAATCCAACCATTGTGAATGGAGCACTCTGCCATACAGAGAAAGCAAAATCTAGTGTTGAACATGGAACAATCACATCATCATCAACAGAGAAAATTGCATCCGTTTGATGACCATCTATAGGCTTGAACCTGCTAAAATTATCATCTCCATTTACATCAAATCTAAAGTTTGGAGCAACAGATCTCCGTGACTTTGAAACCACAATCTTCTCAAGATAGGTTTTCAAATGTTCAGATGGTGGTTGGATTTCACTCCACACAACATTTATTGCATCAGTCCCAAAACAAGAAGCATAATGAGCAACTGCTTCCTTGAGAAAAGAATTTTGCTTCCAAGTGTTCATAAGCACAGTATATCCACCCCTGAATTACACATAACAGAAAATGTATCAATAACAATTCATAGACCTTCGGGTGCTACAGCTGAAACCATAAGTTTTCAATCATATGTTCAGCAGAAGGAAGAGACATGTTGTTAACACGAGGCACAACTAAGCTGGGGGGAAAATCCATTGACTTCAAACATCACCTTGCAATTGGTACTCCAACATCAAGGCTTTTTAATACAAGATTCATTTAACCAGACCTCAAATCTTAGTCTAGTCTAAAAACTGTAACCTCTAATACTCTATCTTCAGGTAAAAAATGCAACAGCTCTCAGCAAAATATTAGCCAAAATGATCGACTTATCCAAATCCACCATCACAAGGTGGCAAGGAAATTTCAGAGTTTGTAGAATCATTAATCATGCCAATGTCTTGGTAATGTGTCAGTTCAGTACACATGGTAAGGTTTCTAAACATCCACAATTCCACGTCTATGAATATAAATCAACAAATTCGTGCATTTAGGAAAACCGGTTCTTTTTTTTGACATAGGAAAAGTGCTATTTTGATAATAGCCAGAACATGCACACAAAATCTACAGAACTCATGGGCGCATCCAGATAGAAAACCAGAAAGAATGCACTGCAGAATTGTATAATGAAGGCGCAAAGATTACTCTGGCCTAGCTCTTTATATATAGCGATTGAATACAAGGACACCAGGAGCGTATAGCGAATCTGGTGATAACAGAAAATCATAACAAATCCTATTATCTAGTGACACGTGTATTGGTGAATACAGTGAATGAATATAACAGAATATTACAAAGTACATCCTATTTCTATTTATATTCTAACATCCCCCCTCAAACGAGAGGGTGTGACCAACAAACCGAGTTTGTCTCTAAAATACTCAAATTGTGGAGAGAGAGGCTTAGTGAAGCAATCTGCAATCTGATAAGAGGATGGAATATGTCTGATGTCAATCAAGCCGGAGGCAACCAAATCACGAATAAAATGAATATCAACTTCAATATGTTTGCTCCTAGCATGTTGAATGGGATTTGCAGCTAGAAATTTTGCACTTAAATTGTCGCACCAAATCACTGAAGGTGTTCTGATAAAGAGACCTATCTCAGCTAATAAGGAACTTAACCATTTGATTTCAGCAGACCCATCTGAAAGAGATCTGTATTCAGATTCTGTGCTGGATCTGGACACTACCTTTTGTTTCCTAGAGAACCAGGAAACAAGGTTATTTCCTAAGAAAACACACATTCCACCCATAGACCGACGATCATCCAAATCACATGCCCAATCAGCATCAGTATAAGCAATTAATTGAGGAGTGTCAAAAGGTTTAATATGTAAACCCAAATTATAGGTGCCTTTGATATATCTAAAAATTCTTTTGACAGCCTGAAAATGATTGGTTCTGGGTTGAGAAAGAAATTGGCTAAGTTTGTTTACTGCAAAAGAAATATCTGGGCGAGTGGTGGTTAAATATTGCAATGAACCAATAGCTTTGCCTATACTCTGTGGGGTTTTTCATTAAGTCACCACCAGTAGCAGAAATTAAACGACCAGTTACCATAGGAGTGGGAACTGGAGCACAATCAGACATCCCAAATTTTTTAAGCAAATCAACTACATATTTTGTTTGATTCAAATAAATTCCCAATTTATCTCTGTATACCTCTAGACCTAAGAAGTAATATAAGGGCCCCAAATCTTTCAGAGCAAACACCTGATTCAGTTTCTTAACAAATTTCTCCACAAACAACTGATTATTCCCTGTTATCAAGATATCATCAACGTAGACTAGAATGAAAATTGTCAAGGTCCGTGTCTTGAGCATAAACAAAGAAACATCACTTCTTAAATTTTTAAACCCCAGTCAAGCAGAGTCAGACGAAGACGATCGAACCAGGCTCGTGGAGCCTGTCTTAGACCATAAATGGCTTTTGTTAACTTACAGATGTGTCGCGGCTTGGTCTGGTCGATAAATCCTTCCGGTTGAGGCATGTACACCTCCTCTTGAAGCACACCGTTCAAGAAAGCATTATTGACATCGAGCTGACGAACTTCCCATTTAAACATTGCTGCCAGGGAAAGAATTACTCGGATGGTAGTGGATTTGATCACAGGGCTAAAAGTTTTGGCAAAATCGACGCTGGGGTTTCTTGAAACCCCTTTGCTACCAGGCGTGCTTTGTGTTTTAACACCGATCCATCAGCTCGAAATTTGACTTTGAAGACCCACTTATTGTCGATTAACTTCTGATCATCATATGGTACCAATTTCCAGGTGTGATTGCGCATTAGGGCATCCATTTCCTCCTTCATAGCATTTCTCCATTCCGTGAAGAGAAAGCATCTCGGGTATTCGAGGCTCACGACTTGTTACATTAGAGATGGTGAGTCCAATATATGGATGTTTGGGCCTCACTGTACCGACTTTGGCCCGAGTAAGCATGTGGTGTGTGTTAACGGGCCCAGGGGAATTAGATTCATCATTTGATTCGCCAAGCTCAGTGGACTCACTCGTGTTGGACAGGGACAACATTGGAGACAGAGATTGACGTTCCTGAGCACCTGGATATGTGGAAGACACCATCGGAGATGTGTGAAGAGAGCTTAAATCATCAGAAGAACCTTTATCGTTTGACATTGTGGGAATAATAAGAGGAACTGAATTCTGAGTATTAGGAGTGATTGCACTTGTGCTATTGTGAAGAAACTTTTCTCTGAAAGGAAATACTCGTGAGTCGAAGATAACATGGCATGAGATAAAGATTTTACCTGAGGAACTAAGACATCTGTGACCTTTTTGCTGTGAAGCTAAGCCAAGATACACGCATTTCTGGCTGTGAAATTGCATCTTATGCTCATTGTATGGCTTGAGACAGGGAAAACACGCACACCTGAATGGTCGAAGATCACTATACACAGGCTCTGTCTTGGTTAACCGAAACAGGGGCGTGTTGTGATTGAGGACTGGCGTTGGTGTCGATTTATCGGGTAAACTGCATGTTGAAAAGCTTCAATCCAATACTTGGTGGTATATTGGAGTGAGCTAACAAAGTGAGTCCCATTTCTACGATATGGCGATGCTTGCGTTCGGCACGACCATTACGGCGAGGTGTATGGACACGTTAAACGAACACGAATCCGCTTCATGGGCTATAGGAAGGAATGGTTTATATTCACCACCATTATCACTTTGTATTGCTTTAATTTTACGATCAAATTGATTTTCCACAAGTGCTTTAAATATCTTGAAAGCATGAACAGCCTCACCCTTATGTTTCAACGGATATAACCATGTAAATCTGCTGTAATCATCAAGGAAATGAATATAAAAACGATGACCACTACTGGAATTAGTTGGTGCAGGGCCCCAAAGGTCCGTGTGAATCAAATCGAGAGGATACTGAGATTGAGAAACAGAGTGTGGAAATGGAAGTAATTTTGATTTCCCAAGTTGGCAAGCTTCAAACACATGATCAATATCTATGGAAATTTTTGAAGTATTCTTATTACATTTGTCCAAAACATATTTCAGAACTTTGGAACTGGGGTGCCAGGAGATGATGCCAAATGAGAAACGATCTTGAGAATCAATGGTGACTTCTCGTGTTCTTTGCCGGTGCCACTGGCTGTTCACTAAGTTTTCTTCCCTTCACGGCTCTCTTCACGAGGTACATGTCCCGGTTTGGAATTCCTGCAGGAGTATTTCGCGGTCATCGGATCCTTCACATTACAACTGTCGTTAGTAAAGTTCACACATACTGGATTATCACGGATTAAACGATGAACGCTCATCAAACTTTTGTTCGCTGAAGGGACAAACAACACATCTTTAAGATGAAGATTAGAATGAGAGCAGGGGAAATTAACAGAACCTATACCAAGAATGGGCCTTTGTTCTCCAGTGCAAGTGGTAATGTGTGACTTACCAACTGAGACAAAATCATCAAGTGAGTAGAATGAGGGGTGACATGGTAGTTTGCACATTGTCAACATACCACGAAGGATCTACCATCGATTGAGCATTAGCATAGTATGCTTGTGGTGAGGCACTAGCATAATATGCTTGTGGTGAGGCACCGGGATGATTGTAACCGGATGTCATCACGGTAGTAGCACGTAGCAAAGGTATGTCCGGGCGTTGACAGTGGAAACAAAATGGACGTCCACCACCACGCGAGCGTCCTCCACGTGAGCGTCCACCGCCACGTCCGCCACGCCAGCCACGTTGACTGCCAAAATCTTGACTATTATCATTCTTGTCGTTTCGGGATTACTATGCTTTGGACAGCATTGGCAGAAGGTTGAATACTCAAAGTAGCAAAATGATTCAGCTGATGAAGTCTAGATTCGAAAGAGAGCAGGGCCGCCTGAGCTTCAACCCAAGAAAAATCCGGTTGATCAACCAACTTCACCACAACAGCGTTGTACTCAGCATCAAGGCCATTGAGTGTGTGTAAAATAAGATCATCGACGGCAACTGGAGAACCGGCAAGAGCAAGTTCATCTGACAAGTTTTCATCTTATTCAGATATTCCTCCATCTTGAGGGCGTTCTTACGAGTATTATGAATTTCGTTTTTGATGACCATCACCCTGGCTTTAGTAGATGCACAGGTGAGGTCCCGGGCTTCATTCCAGAGTGCTTCAGCTGTCTGGCAGTGAAGCAACTGAGAACCGACGTCCTGAGTCATAGTATTTCGGAGCCAACTGACGAGAAGCCGATCAACTGAATACCATTCTGACCAGTCGGGATTTACTCTTGAAGTTCCTGTCGCGCCGGAAATGGTCTTCGGCGGAGCTTGGGATGTGCCATTAATATGGCTTTCGAGACGATTCCCTTCAATAAGGGGAAGCACAATCGATTCCCAGATGAGGAAATTAGTGCGATCCAACTTGATCGCAGTTGTTTGGCTCGAAGAACTGAACAGGGTATAGGTCCGGCTATTTCCAGTGTTTGAAGGAAGGCCAGAGTCGACGGAAGGTGAAGATGCAGACATTCTCGCTCTGATACCAAGATAGAAAACCAGAAAGAATGCACTGCAGAATTGTATAATGAAGGCGCAAAGATTACTCTGGCCTAGTTCTGTATATATAGCGATTGAATACAAGGACACCAGGAGCGTATAGCGAATCTGGTGATAACAGAAAATCATAACAAATCCTATTATCTAGAGACACGTGTATTGGTGAATACAGTGAATGAATATAACAGAATATTACAAAGTATATCCTATTTCTATTTATATTCTAACACATCCGTGTCTTCTTCTCGGAAACATTTATACCATTATGTAGTATATATTAAAGAAACTGCAAGTTGAACAAAGTAGCATCCATGCATTGCATGTTGTATAGGCATTGGCCCTGGGTGTCCATCTCCACACAAGCTTTCAAGGACAAGTGACAATACAATAAATCTAAGATTGAATACATAAAAATGATAATTTGCCAATAGAACAGTAAGACAACAGTTGAGGATCCATGAGAACATGACGCATTAAATTACACTGAAGCAACAAATTATCCCGAACTCGTCAAATTGAAATTGCAAACATATATTGGGACAACCCCACTGTCATTGAGGTAAATCCAAAAGAAAAATAAATGGAAAAATAGTCAGTAGCGTCAATCAAACCTATCCAGCAACAAAAACCAAATTACTAAAGATAAACAGTGAAAGAAAAACTAACAAAACAGGAAAAGAGAACTTTGTTTGGGACAAAATTTACCTTGACGGAGAAGAAACTGAGGAAGGGTCATAAGGGTTCCAGCCCACCCAAGAACTATGCCTAGAAGTTACAACGACGACGATGGAGAGAGCGCAGAAGCCCAAAAGAGCTTCGTTTTGGCTGTACCAAGCATGTGTATAGCTCGGCGAAGGGATAGCGTCGAGCGGTTCCCATAAGCACCTCTGTTGGCAGCTTTCTGCTTGGCCGGAGAGTTTAAGTCATCATTACCATCGACGAATATTCCAGGGTCACGAATCGCTACAAGATTCGACATACTTCAAGATCCATTCAGTGAAAGCTGGAGACGGGGTTGATTTTTTTCATCGCAATCTTTGTTGAGCATTGAGCGCAGACTTCAGAGAGAAGACGCGGGGGCTGCGAGACGCAGTCTCTGCTTTAAACGACCCGCCGTCTGTTGGGATCAGCCCGTTGAATTGTACAACAAACGACCTTACTTTGAAACAAGAAATGTAATTGTCCAGGTTTATTTATTTATTTATTTATTTTATTTTTTTATCCCACCATGTTTATCAATACCTTCGGTTCTGACTAATCCGAATTCGAGTTTTGCGGTGGCAGGGACGACCCTCCCAACAGTGGTAGCTCCATACAAAACAGATTACATGTGTGTTATCGCAGCTCAAACCCTAGACCTCTTAAGGGAATCTAGCGTCACATTCCGCTGGACCAACCACCTGTTGGTGTAATTGTCCTGTTTTTTTTTTGTTGCCTATCTGGTATCCAAAGCTTCACCCTAACTAATCCGGATTTGACCTGCGTCACGCACCTGACTATGGTGAGAGAGTCTCCCAATGGGGCTTTCGCATTCACCAGACTCGAACTCGAGACCTTGCTTAAGCGACACAAGTCGCTTACTACTTGTGCCAACCCCGTTGGTTGTAATTGTCCTGTTTGTTTGGGGGGAAAAAGTTAAAGGTCTTAAATGGGCCGAAAGTTATTGCGATAGGCGTTGGCCACATCTAAGTTTTCAATTGAGCTGCCCCGAAAGTGTAAAAACCAGGATAAATTCGCCTTTTTTATTAAAGACACAAACAACCAACTGTGTAAGAATCTCAAAGTTGGGTGCGTGTGGTCATCTGCTTCTCCAGAATCTCAAAGTTGTGTGTAAGAATCCTCGTCTGAGCATGCTTATTCTCTCTGAAACTAAGAGTGAGGATGAGTCTCATTTATTTTGCCTTAGTAAGCTGGGTTTTGATGGCTTTGCTTTTGTGTCGAGTGTTGGGAGGTTGGGTGGTTTAGTAGTTTGTGTGGAAGAAGGCAGAAATTTGTGTGTCGATGATCCGTAGCGATAGACGGTTCATGCATTTCCTTTGCTCCATCTCTGTTAAAGGTTCGTTCAATTTATCGTGGTGTATGTTATTCCCCATGAGTCCTTCAAGCAGGCTCTTTGGCAAGAGCTTCTTAAATTCTCTTCTTCGATTTCTGGAGCGTGGGTAGTGGTAGGAGATTTTAATGATATTTTGTCACCTGATGAGAGAACGGGTGGAGCAGGCGTTAATTTCAACAGATTAGTTAAATTTCAGGATCGTATCCAAAGCTGCCGGCTTATGGACATGGGCTTTTATGGCCCTAAATTCACCTGGCGTGGTCCTCGATCGGTAAAGTGTTCAAGACTATATGAGAGGTTAGACAGAGCCTTGGTAAACTCTAATTTCTTGTCAGAATTCTCTTTGGTCAGCGTTTAGGTTCTTCCTCATACGAAATTCTTTGACCATAATCCCTTTATGCTTCGGTTGTCAGATGATGATGGCAGAGGAGAGAGTCGTTCTTTTCACTTTGAGGCTATGTGGATCGGATACAATAATTACAAGTCTTTTTGTCGAGAACTGGGCTGCGATGACGATCTGACCTCGTCCTTGTTTAAATTCCAAGATTCTTTGAAGGTCTAGAATAGAGAAGTGTTTGGGTTAGTGGAGAGAAAGAAGCATCATATCTTATCTCGGCTAGGGGGATTCGAAGTCTCGGCTTATCCACATTCTGAATTCCTTTGCAATTTGGAGATGGAACTCCAAGAGTACACGACTAGACTTTTAAAATCGGAAGAGATTAAATGGTTCCAGAAATCTACAACGGAATGGATCAATAATGGTGATAGGAATACCAGATATTATCATTTGAAGTCTAAAATGAGGAAGAGGAGGAATCGAATTGTGGCTTTGAAGGATGACCACGGTACCTGGATTGAAAATGAAGATGCTTTGAAGAAGCTAGTCTTACATCATTTTAAATCCTTATACTGCTGTGCTAGGGATGAGTCTGTTCCTCTTATTACAACAGCTAGCTTTCCTGTCATAGTCAAGAACTCATTTCAGGTTTTGCTAAAGTTCCTTATGAGGAGGAAATTAGACAAGCAATTTTTTCCATGGGTTCTTTTAAAGCACCCGGGATTGATGGATTTCCCCTTGTATTTTACAAGAACAATTGGGACACGATGGGATCTTCTCTATGCTCTTTTGTGAAAGGTGTTTTCCAGGTTGATACATCTGTAAGGGACTCAAATGCAACACTTATTTCTCTTATCCCTAAGAGGGATGCCCCGGAATTGGTAAGCCATTTCAGACCCATTTCCTTGTGTACTGTGCATTATAAGTGTGTTAAAATTATTACAAATCGCCTTAAGGGTGTGATGAATGATTTGATATCCCCTTTTCAAGCTAGCTTCATTAAAGGGAGGCACATACAAGATAATATTGTGATTGGCCAGGAGCTTCTTCATATTATGAGTAAAAATCATAGTAGGAAAGGGCTTATGGTAGTTAAAATTGACCTAGATAAGGCCTATGATAGAGTCAGTTGGTCCTTTTTGAAGTTGGTTTTGAATTTGGTTTTATTAAACTTATCATTTCTTGTGTCTCATCTGTCTCTTATAATGTGATTTGGAATGGTGCACAAACTGAGTTTTCCTCGCCTAGCCGCGGTCTTCGTCAAGGGGATTCTATCTCCCCTTTTGTTTTTGTTCTTTGTATAGACAAACTTTCTCACCTAATTTGTGATGTTGTGGAGGAGGGTTCTTGGAAACCTATTCATACTTCTAAGTTTGGGCCCAAAGTGTCCCACTTGTTATTTGCGGATGATTTGTTTTTATTTGGGATTGCCTCAGAAGTTCGAGACCCTTTGTATGATGAATTGTCTTGATAAATTTATGAATGCTTATGCAGGCAAGGTAAGCAAAAGAAATCCTCTATCTTTTCTCTCCCGTGTTCAGTGTAAACCGGGCAAAGAATCGGGGATATAACTCGAGATTAAAGTGTCAAGTGAGATAGGCAAATATCTGGGGTTCCCACTTTCTAAGAGCAGGAAACGGAGGGAAGATTTTCAGTATATTGTTGATAGGGTTTGAGTTAAGCTATCGGCCTGGAAGGCTAATTGCCTTTCTACTGCAGGGAGGATCACTCTCACCAAGTCTGTGGTAAGTACTATCCCTTTGTATCCAATGCAGGTTGCAAGTATCCCCCGTAGTGTTTGCCAGGAAGTGGAGCGACTATAGAGGAACTTTATCTGGGGTCATAAATAGGGGTGAAACAGGCCAGGGGCCTATGGCACGGCTTTGTTAAAAACCTCTTGTAGCTTCTCCTTTCAAAACTAAAGCCTCGGAGGAACCTCTTGGTCCAAGAGATATCAAAAATCTCATGGAACAAAATAATTATACTAATCAGTATCTCCAAATCATTGGAGAACATGTCATCAAAACCCCTTCTGCACAAAACTCTTCTAATGCAGTTTCCACAACTCAACCTCTGTTCAAACCATTTCAGCTTGATCCAAAAATCAAAGCAAGTATACTGGGCAAAAATAAAGCCAAATTGGTTGCAGAAATTGAGCAACGTTTACGACACTAGAAACAAGTTGAAGATCCCCAAACTCCTGATATTCATTTAAAACAAAAAATTGTCCACACGATACACCTTCGAGAATCAACTTCTTCTAGACAAGTCATGAATTTTGAAAAAATCTCTGATGTTGAATCTTCAAAATCTGATTTCAAAATTAACTATCAACATTGGAAAAAATCTTCAAAGTTATATTATCCAAGAGCCGAGTCCTTTGGATATTTTAGCGAGAGCGCCAATCAAACTTTTAAATCTTTCAACTCTAACAATGTTTATGAATGGAACATTGATGGTCAGAGTGAAACAAATATTCTTCAAATTCTTCAACAAATGACCATGGTCAATCATTATCAAACAACAAGTGATTATTCGGATACGAAATAACTAATCTTTTAGTTTCTGGTTTCAGTGGACAACTTAAAGGTTAGTGGGATTATTATCTGTCTTCTGAAGAAAAATCAAACATTCTTTCTTGTTAAAGCCGAACGATGGAACTCCAATTACTCATAATGGTGAACCTATTCCAGATTCTGTTAATACCCTTACTTTTACAATTATTAAACACTTTGTGGGTGATCCAAATGTTTGGAAAGATCGCTCTTCTGAGCTACTCTCTAATATCCGTTGTCGAACATTATCCGATTTTAGATTGTACAAAGATACTTTCCTAAGCCGGGTATACATAAGAGATGATGCCAATCAAGGTTTTTGGAAAGAAAAATTCCTAGCTGGATTACCAAAGTCTTTTGGTGATAAAGTTAGGGATAAACTTAGACATCAATATGATAGCAACATCCCTTATGGCGATTTGACATATGGAGAGTTGATTTCTTATGTTGAAAAGGCTTTAAAAATCAGTCAAGATTATGGAATAAAACATCGACTTACCAAAGAAAAGGTGTCAACAGAAAAGAATTAGGATAATTTTGTGAACAATTTGGTCTTCCTTCTTGCAAAAAACTCAAACACAAGTCTTACAAAAATTCCCGTTTTAATCCCGTTTTTTCAAAAAATAAACGGTTTTATAACAAACGCCCTTATCAAAAGGATGATAATTACACTCCTCCTCAAAAATACAAAAGGAATTTCCCTTCTAAACCCAAAAATAACTTCCAAAAGGATGTCTCGAGAAGGGATAAAGTAACTTGTTTCAGGTGTGGTAAAATTGGTCATTATGCCAAATTTTGTCGCTTTTCCCAAAAAATCAGAAATATTCGAGATTGAGTCTCTCCTTGAGTAGATAAACAATCTCTTGCTTGAAACATCTTCTGATTCTGAAGAAGATCGAAGTTCTTTTGAAGATCTTAACCAAATCCAAGATGATGATTTCAGTTCAACATCTGACGATTCCTCCCCACAAATAAATGTCATCACCAAAGAGCAAGATTTGTTTTTAGATGTCATTAGTAAACTCCCGGATTCTGACAAAGGTACGTATCTTTCAAAATTCAGAGATATTACCCAACCTTCGTCTACTCCTCCTTCTTCTTCTAAGTTTTCAGGTTTTTATAACAAATATGACCTGACCAAAACGTTGGAAAAATTTAAACACTCATTAAACCAGCTACCCTACGGGATCTTCAATCGAGATAAATAATCTTAAGGTTGAGATTCGTGTTCTTAAATCAAGTCGGGATTCTCATGGGACCGCTTTATTGCAAATACAAGATTCCTTTCCTCATTACCAAACTCTTCTAATGAGAATATTGATCGAGTTTCAGAAAATGAAATTGAGGATGATAAAGAGATTGAGGATGATAATCGAACAAGAGACACCATTTTTAAACATAATTACAAGAATTTTTCTACAAAAGTTTTATATACAAGCAAAAATCATTATTAATAATGATCTTGTTATAGAACAATCTGTATTATTTGATCTTAAGGGCTCAAACTAATTGTATTTTAGAAGGCTTAGTTCCTACCAAATATTTTGAGAAAACTACTTGAAAGATATAGTTACATTGCTTGAGGGAACCATTATCATCTAGATACAAAATTTCAAATGCTGTTATTGAAAATGAAAGTTTGCAAATAAAAACTCCATTTATTCTTATGAAAAATATGGGTGCACAAATTATTCTTGGAGCACCATTTGCAACACTCTTAATTCCTTTTATGGTTGGCGACGGTCTTTCAAAGCAACACTGGGCAAAACCATTTTATTTCCTTTTCTTGAAAAACCCAGGCTTAAAGAATTGAATTCTCTTTTCGAAAACAAAACCAGATCAATTTTCTCAAAGAAGAAGTCTCTTTTAAACGAATTGAGCAACAACTCCAACAACCTGCTGTTCAACAAAGAATCCAATCTTATCTTGACAAGATTCATCATACGGTTTGTGCTGATTTACCGAATGCCTTTTGGAACAGAAAGCAACATTCTGTAGATCTTCCTTACGAACCAAACTTCTCTTAAAAGCACATTCCAACAAAAGCTCGACCCATCAGATGACTCAAGAACTTCTTGACACACGTAAAAGGAAATTCAAGATCTTCTTGACAAAAAACTCATCCGTCCGAGTCGTAGCACATGGTCTTGTGCCGCTTTCTACGTCAATAAAAATGCAGAAATTGAACGTGGAACACCTAGGCTTGTTATCAACTACAAACCTCTAAATGAAGCTTTGCAATGGATCCGATATCCGATTCCGAACAAGGCTGATTTACAAAGCATTTGCATTACGCAAAATTCTTTTCAAAGTTTGATATGAAATCGGATTTTGGCGGATCAAATTCGAAAAGGATAGGTATAAAACTGCTTTTACTGTTCCATTTGGTCAGTATGAGTGGAATGTTATGCCTTTTGGCTTAAAAAATACCCCTTCTGTCACATCACGCTTCATCTTTGGCCACAGCACCTTGCTTGAGATCTCGATACATCTTAGTAATTATTGGATGAATGGTATACTTTCTTCGATGAGCCTCTTCGAGAATCATCTTCTTGATTTCCTCATTATCCGAAACACAAATCCTCTTCTTATACCTCAATATACCTATATCCCCAATATCATAACCAGGCACTTCACCGTTCTCCAACTCTTTTATGAAGTTCAGCAATGGAAATGAGACAACATTTCCAGGGATGGGCCAAATATATATTATAGTATATTTTGCATGAGGATCATTTGTTGGGCCGGACTGGTTTCTGTTTGGGCCAAACTGCAATTTTTTCCCCTTGTTTTGGGCTGCACGTTTTAGGCTGCATTTTTTCTTTTGGCTGGGAAAAATATTGTTGGGCCGAATTTAGTCAAAAAAGAGAAGTTAATAAATCTCCTACTATCTCTCCTTATATTAATGAGGATCAAATTAAAATTAAATTAATAAAGTGAAGTGTAATACCCTAAAAATCCTAATTATGACAAAAAAAAAATCATAATTAGTAAATAATACCTATTGGAAATAGGTGAATATGTGTATCAACCCTTATAATGACCAAAATGCCCCGTGAATTTTAATATAATGCATGAGGCATAAAATACTAATGTCGATGCAAAAGTTGTGAGGTAATGAGTTATTCTAATTAAGAAAATTATCAACAATTAGGGGGTAATTAATTAAATAATTATTGGCTAATTAGTTGAGCTTAAACAAAGGAAAATCCAAAGATAATTATGTAAAACCCTATAATTAGTGGTTTATGGCTAAAATTAGCATAAAATATATTTTCTAATTATTGGAAAAATATTAAGAAAAATATTTGAGATTAAGTAATTTTAAGCCTAAAAACATGTATAATAGGGAAATTTTGTGAAAAAAATTATATAAAATAATTTTTAAATAATTAAAATATATAATATTAATTAAAAAATAAATAAAAATAAAAAGGTGGCAGCCGAAATTTTGAGGCAAGATAGGATAAGGATGAAGAAAAAAATATCATGATATTTATAATATAATATAAATATAAATTGTGATATTTTGTGAAAAAGCAAATAGGATAAATAACCACCGATAGAGATTACATCCTATCTAGAAAGCCATGAACTAGGTTTCTAAGGTCAGAGTATATTATAGACAGGTGAATTTTTATCTTGGAGTAGGTTGTCTCCGAAGTGATTTCAATATACGGGGATGAGTTGGTAAACATCTGGACATATTATGAATCGGTGAATTTTTGTCAGTTGGCGTGATCGAAGCGATTTAATGTAGAAGCGTTTATCCCAAAATCTTGGCGGGCCGAAGACACCTGAATGGGATCAAAAAGGTAAAGCATGAATAGTAACATGAAATTGCCTATAAATAGCCTTCAACCTTCTTCATTATTCTCACACCAATTCAAGAGCTCTAGTTCAAAATTTCCTAGAGAGAAGAGAGGAGAAAGTGCAGGGAAATTCGCAGCGAAGCTATGAGTAAGTTCTTCGGTCTTTAGTCTTAAGCTTTCGGTAGTTAGAGTAGAAATGCTAGTTTAGTCTTTAATATTTCAAGTAAGTTTAGATATAATGTTTTAGGGATAAATATGATATTTATTTCAAGAATATGTTGGAGGAAGAGATATGTCAAAATTTTGAAAGATTAGAGTCAAAGTAGCGAAGCTCTAACAAAATTTTGTCGATTAGGCAACTAGGGGTAAAATGATAATTTGTACCTAAAATTCCTGTTATGATGTCAAATATTGATAAACGTGGTATTATCATTATAGGATATCAGTAATCTTGTTCATTGTCATTTATTTGTCGTTCAGCTATCGGCGTGCGTTATCGGACGTTCATTGTTTTTAGTCAAGCGTCCGTTTTCCGCCGAAACACCAACGTTCGTCAACGAAGGTACGTTCGTGTCTTTGTAACACTAACTCGTGCTGCTCATATACATATATGTGATAGATACATTCACGGATAGAGGCTCTGTTTAGGGTCACTAGTTTCGGATAGAGGCTCTGTTTAGGGTCATAGAATATACATACGGTTTCACGGGTTATAGACATAATAATACCGTTTGAGTTTTCCTAGCGGCGAGGACACGGCGTACATCGTGGCACGGATGTTGCAAACCGGGGATAACTTTGCATGTTAATGTAGTTGTTATCAATTGATCATACGATGTACTGTATGGATCTATGCTGTTATGTCATGAATATGTGTTGTCTATATACTGTTTTATTTGAGCATGAGGTTAACCGTTACCTGAGGTCCAAATGTGCATTGGACCTCAGTCTTGAATGATAGTACGAGTAAGGATCGAGAGCGAGAGAAGACACCGGTAGATGGAGCCATAGATATGAACCAAGGGGCAGAGTCGTAGTAATGCACCGGTCGAGGCAAGTACCGGAAGAAGATCATCAGAGCCTAATGTCAAGCATGGGTCTAATGAAGTTATTTCGAATAGTTTGGTGCCGAAGGCAATGCTAGTCTACATGGGTGTGGCATTGAGTCGCCGTGAATTCGGTGAGGCCACCATGGTAGACACTTACCTATCCATTACGTTCGGTTAACGGAGTTAGGTTCATTGCCCCAAGTCTCGTCAAGGCTTGGTCTAGGTTGTATAGTTACCTTTTTTGAAATGTAATTGTACAAAGCTCTGTATATTGTATCACATGATTATTCCTTCTGGAAATTTTTAATATACCAACATACGCTCGGCATCGTCATATGTCGGGGTATTTTTATTTCAGTTACTCATATATTGTCCAAATTTTTAGTGCATTGCTCTCCGTTTCCGCAGTACTCTGATGTAGCATCTCAAATTCTGTCGAATTTTTCTAAAACCAAGTGTCATCCGACACAATTTGTAGAGTGGAATTTGAGGTGTTACATGAAGATAATATATATCTTATGCCTTGGTTTCATCGGGAGATTTTATTGGTTTTATTAATTAATATTTTGTATTATATTAATTATTGTATGGAGATGAAATTTTGATATGATTATTGATTTCATGTATGTTGTTTTATTATTTGGTTTCTAGTTAAAGAAATCAAATATATTTAACAGTTAAATGATGAACTGTATTAAAAGTCCTAAATTTTAGAATGAGAGGGGAATTTATTTTCATTTAAGGCTTTAATATCAATGGAGATATTAATTTGTTTAATAATTTATAATCTCCTATAATCTCTCCTAAAATCTTGTGAAACTTTTTGAATTAATAATGGCTGAATAAAAATGGTGATATTTGTGAATATCTAAGCCATTATTTAATTTATTAAGAAGGATTTATTATTTTCTATTGAAAGTAAATGTGGTAAATTATCAAATATTTTGTGGCAAGCATATGGTAGTGATATGAAAATTTAATCATTTATCTAGTGTAGAGATAAATGTGTTCTAATTTTTCATAGTATTATTATTTCTCTTAGTACAATAGCTGATTTCTTGTATCGGTAGAAATGCGATTATAGCCTTAATTTTATAATTATGGATGATTTTGTGGCTATGATTTTATGCTTTTTAAATATTGTGAATAGCAATTATATGAATGCTAAATATTTAAATTTTGGAATTAAGTAGGGTGGATTTGTTATTCACCATAGTGGTCAGTTCTTTATGAACTATTTTAATTCCAAATATTATGATGATTACCCATAACCTTGATGCTATGAAGTTACGTTTGTAATGTGGGTGAATTAAAAATTTGTTATTATAAGATGTTTATTGATCAACCCAAAGGTTGATTATTTGTGCTTTTATAATTATTGAATATAAATGTTGGTAGTTTTATTTAGGCACCCAATGATGATAAATATTTCTAGTTGGGGTATGCATCATTATCAAATTATGTGAAATCTTTATAATATCATTATGGTTGAATGATGTATATTAGTGAAAAATCAAACATTGAAAGAAATGATGAATACAATGTTGATTACGTCTCATTTACCACGAATTTGTGGGGAAGTCATTTTAATGGCTAATTTTCTAATTAATAGAGTGTCCCACAAAAGGATACAAAGCATACCATACAAAATATGGAAACGAAAGGAAGCTTCCTTGAAATATTTGAAAGTGTGGGGGTGCTTGGAAAATGATAAGATTCCTAAGCCTAAAAGGTTAAGAATCGGACCTAAGACAATGGACTATGTGTTTATTGGTCATGCACTTAACAGCAGTGCATATCAGTCTTTGGTTTATAAGTCTGATGTATCATATATCCATGTTAATACGGTTATTGAGTTAAAAGACGCTACATTCTTTGAGAATGTATTTCCGTATAACAAGGGAAATAAAACAAGTGGTAATAATGATAACGACATTGTGATACCGTGGGATACTACGAGCAGTGATGATCCTATAGAGGAGTAACCTAGACGTAGTATAAGGCAAAGGATCACCATATCTTTTGGCATGTTTTTCCAACTTTTTTGTTGGAAAATGAGCCCCGAACATATGGAGAGGCTATGGGTTATCCAGAAGCGTCATTTTGGGAAGAAGCTATCAATAGTGAAGTTGAATCCATTATGTCAAACCATGCCTGGGAGTTGGTTGACCTTCCTCCTGACAATAAGCCTCTAGGAATTAAGTGGGTCTTCAAAGAGAAGATGAAAGCGAGATGGCACTATTGATAAGTACAAAGCTAGGTTGGTAGTAAAAGGCTATAGACAACGTGAAGGCCTAGATTACTCTGATACTTATTCACCTGATATAAGTATTACATCCATTCGGATGTTAATCGCGTTAGCACCATTGAATGGGTTGGAATTACATCAAATGGATGTAAAGAAAGCCTTCTTGAATGGTGAATTAGAGAAAGAGATCTATCTAGAACAACTTGAGTGTTTTGTTGTCTCAGGACAAGAACAAAAGTTTGTCGTTTGCTTGATAAAGTCTCGTTATGGACTAAAGCAAGCCCCGAAACAATGGCATGCGAAATTCGATGAGGTTATGTTATCAAATGACTTTAGTATTAATGAATCTGACAAGTGTGTCTATATTCGGAATACTGAAAATGGGTTTACTATAGTCTGTCTATATGTAGATGACATGTTGATGACGAGTAGTAATAATCGAATGATTAAAGCTACTAAGCGATTACTTACCATAAGTTCGACATGAAAGATATGGGTCTAGTAGATGTTATTTTGGGAATTAAAATCCAGAGAACATCTGTTGGGTTGGCTTTATCATAAGAACATCTATATTGCTAAAATTCTTGAGAAATTCAAGAGTTTAAACATAGCTCTTGTGACGAACCCTATAGATTCTAGTCTTCGTACGTAGAAATCTTGACAAAGCGAAAATCAAAAGGAGTATGCTAGAGTGTTAGGTTGTTCTATATATGTTATGAACTGCACTAGACCTGATATTGCCTACGTAGTAAGCATATTTAGTCGCTTTACAAGTAATTCAAACGAGCTTCATTGGAAAGCTATGATAACAATTTTGGGTTACTTGAAGCACACTTAAAATTTTTCTTTGCATTATGAGAAGTACCATGCAGTACTAGAAGGGTATTGTGATGCAAATTGGATCACCAGCTTTAACAACGCAAGATCCACAAGTGGTTGTGTATTCACCTTTAGTAGGAGTGGTGTGTCTTGGAAGTCATCCAAACAGACTTGCATTGGAAGATCAACTATGGAAGCAGAATTTATTGCTTTAGATAAAGCTGGTGAGGAAACTGAGTGGCTTCGTAATTTTCTTGAAGACATTCCTAATTGGCCAAAGCCGGTACCGGCAGTGTGTATACACTATGATACTAATAGTCAAGCAGCTATTGGTAGGGCCAAGAATGTCATGTACAACGGAAAGTCTAGACATATATGTCATAGACATGATACCATTAGACAACTAATCTCGAATGGAATCATCTCAATTGATTATGTAAAATCAAAAGAGAATATAGTGGATTCATTGACTAAAGGGATTCCTAGAGAATTAGTTAGAAATTTGTCCAAAGGAATGAGTTTAAGGCCGATCCATTGTTGATTATTGCGGTAACTCTACCTAGAAGAGTGGAGATCCCACGAACTAGGTTCAAAGAGACAACTAAGTGATGATCGACTGTTAACACTGTGGAATTTTAAACTCATACTCATTCCTAGACAAGATAATGCATATATATAAAGGTAAGCTTTTAAGTTTTTAATGGTTTCTTAATTTGATGTATTCAGATGATGTATGTTGACTTACATCACAAGGAATCACCTATGTGAGTGTGAAGTGTGAAGTGTGGGCCGCTTCTATGAGAATTTAAAACGGCCGATTCTCTAGAACACTCACAGAACCAGGCGGTGTCCAGGGCCAAAATGGACACAGCATGAGAACCAACGATGCTAGAGGAGCAACTGTGTGACTCCTATTGTCTTGGTATACACTAAAAGGTTGACGGTTCAAGACAGCGCGTCCACTGATTGACCAAGTATATCTGATAGGTTTTTACTAGAGAAGGTTCAAAGGTAACCCCTACCTTTCTCGATGCAGTTGTTTCTCGTAGAGGAATCACACTTTGCATACATGATCATTTGCATTTGGTCATGATGGACTAACTTCTTATCCATGTGGGGGATTGTTGGATTTTAGGATCTAAATCCCATGGGTTATGAATAAGAAGTCCCATTGGTTGGCCACCATCGGTCGCATTGTTTCGCCACGGTCGCGTCAATTCACCAATGGGTATCCATTTGATCATTTCCATAATCTATAAATAGGATGGGTTAGTAACAGAAAATCTAAGAGAGAAAAACTAGATCTAGAATTAATTTTAAACATTCCTCTTTGCATATTACATTCTGTAGACATAGTCTGTGCGATTCTGAAAGTAGACTCGTTGGATTCGCTTGGGCTTCAGATTGAGAGAGCCATCATTCTGAAGACAAGAAATCCGCCCTATCTTGGGAGGCAATTGCTCAGCAACCTTGGGCATCCATATTGAGGGAGCAAAATTGTCTTAAGGAAACAACGTACGTTGGGCCCGGATTTCTTCATAGTTCATTACCATATTCGGCAGTCTTGTGAGTTCTTACTGGTTTTCTTCTTAATGCAGAAATATTGTATGTTTACCGATTATGCATATTAATTACATAGATTCTTTTCTTAGTGATATTTCTATCTTGAAAGTATTTTCACCAACGCAACTCTATATTAAAGAATAAAGACAAAGAAAGAAAACTACGCCCCAAAATTATTTAGGGTTAAGGTACAATTTTAATAATAAAGTTTTTCACTATGAGCATTGAAACAATTTTGTTTTGATTCTTTTGATGAAATGATCAATAATATTAAATGTAAAAAGATAATTACATAAAGAAAGGTACGTATAAGCCAACAATACATAAACAATTTAGTTTTGATAGATGCAAAACTAGATAAAATCTTTTAAAAACGGACCAATTTTAATAATTCCATTAAATTAGTCCAAACATCCGATATAAAGCTAGAAGCTAGAGAGAACAAGTGAGTCTCACGTCAAAAAAAGATACTTTAGCATAATCGGTAAACCAAGACAGAAAAAATATAACGTCAAATTGTTTGGGCCAATTTAATGTACTTGTTTAAATTGTTTTATTTAAAAAAATATTTCTTGTTCTGTCATAGAACATAAATCTCTAACCCTAGGTGGGCTAGTATGTAGATATAGGATCAAATAGCTCTCCCCAAGTATCCATATGAGATACGAGAGGATCGGAGATCACAAAGCACGGGGACTTGACCTAGGTGGGATACCTAGGGCCTACGTACCCTGAAGAGGGATCAAAGTCCACGTAGTTCGATGATCTTGGAGGCGTTTAGCCAAGGGGGGTGGTGTGTGTGCTCTGTGTGCAGTATATGCAATTGAGAGAGAGCTTAGAAGATGTGTACCTCTTTAGATTAACCAACTATATATAGAGGCTACCTTAGGGTTAGGGTTTGGACTTGTTGGGCCTCTTGTGCCTCCAAGCCCAAGTGTATTAGATGTCTCCTGTTGGGCCACACCTTGGATGAGCCTAGTATTTTATTCCATAACAGTTGCCCCCAAGCTCGGTAGTTCAGGTCTCTGAGCTGTCGAGATTTATTGACTGCTTTCCGAAATTCCCTGAATCCGCATTTTGCTTTCGTAGCAATTTTCCCGGGCTAATTGTCTGGTTTATATTCCTGCATTTAATAACATGTAAGCAAATCACAATAAAAGGAAAATACTTACTGTTTGTGCAAATCGTTCAACGTGCTCATTTCGGATACTTGTCCGAGCTTGCATTAAACTTTTTGGTTTGCATCAATGCCGGTTATTGATAACATGCTTTTCCACTTAACAAATCGTTGTTCACTCTGTTGCCCCCCAGCCTGGTAGTTTAGGTTCCTGAGCTGCTAGAATGTGTTATTTTCCAACCCGGGCTAGGTGCTCGTCATTGTTGGGATTCCATGCGTGTTGACCCGAGATTCCGGGTTTATATACTTTGAACTGAGACTCCAGGTTTATAAACTGTAACCCCGAGATTCCGGGTTAACATACTTTAAACCGAGACTTCTGGTTTGGATACTTTAACTCCGAGATCTCGGATTTGTATATTCTAACACCGAGATTCCAGGTTATTTGTTCTAACACCGAGATTCCGAGTTATTTACTTTAACACCGAGATTCCGGGTTATTTAAACTTTAATCTCGGGATTCAGGGTTTGTAAACTCTAACCCCGAGATTCCGGATGCTTGCCGGAATTCATACACGTTTTCCTTCGAGATGATTTTTGGAAACGGGTTTATGTACCTCAGATTCCTACATGTTTAATTTGTACATGATTTTCGAAAACGGGTTTCTTTTACCCTGAATTCTACATGTTTGGACTGGACATGATTTTCGGAACCGGGTTTAAGTACCTCGGAGTCCTACATGTTTAATTTGTACAAGAAAACTGAAAACGGTTTTCTTTACCCTGAATTCTACATGTTTAGTTTGAACATGATTTTCGGAACTGGGTTTATGTACCTCGGAGTCCTACATGTTTAATTTGTACATGATTTTCGAAAACGGGTTTCTTTACCCTGAATTCTACATGTTTGGATTGGACATGATTTTCGGAACCGGGTTTATGTACCTCGGAGTCCTACATGTTTAATTTATACATGATTTTCGAAAACGGGTTTCTTTATCCTGAATTCTACATGTTTAAACTGGACACGATTTTCGAAGACGAGTTTATTTACTCAGAATTCATACATGTTTAAACTGAACACGATTTTCGAAGACGAGTTTATTTACTCAGAATTCATACATGTTTAAACTGGACACGATTTTAGAAAACGAGTTTATTTACTCAGAATTCATACATGTTTATAGACTTGACGGCTGTAGCCGTCGTACACGGATCTCGGATTTTAACCAGATTCAGTTTAATCGGGTCTGCCTTTCTCCTTTGCCGCAAGAATTAACACGGTTCCCTAATTTAAACCAGATTCGGTTTAAGCGGGGTTCGTTGAGTATACTTGCAGTTTATAAAAATTACAAACATAATATCCCTTCAAAGAGTTGAATCAAAGTAATATTATTTATATACGTACTTGTGGTTCAACGCCATGGGAGAGAAGAATATTTGAAGATTTGACGTCTCTAACTTCAAGCTTAATGGCATCATTCTTTTCTTCTTGATGTTAAAGAAGTATCTGCCTCGGCTTCTTTTGGCACTTTTCTTCGAATGCTTTTGAAGACATCTTTCTTAGCCAATTCAACCTCTAGTGCCAAGCCCATAAAGGAGTAATTCTTATCAGATAATTCAGATGCAGAAATTTTTGGAGAGTTATAAAGCCCCTGAGCAACATCGAGTGCATGTCAAGCTCAATTAAAATACTTCAACTTCTAATATTGATAGGAGTACATTTGGAGCAATTGATCCGTGCCTCCATTCAGATTCCAAAAAAGATAAGACATCAATGTTTTCTTCTTCGATCTATATTAAAACTCCTTCCCAGTGGATCAATTAGGACTCCATGAGAAGAAAGATAATTCCCCATCTGCATAGATGCCATCTTAGAATCCTCATGCTGAAACTCAGAAAAATAGCGATATGCAAGACTGATTTCCTGCATAGATACCTCAGGGGACAAAATAGTTAGAAAATGAAGCTTCACAAGCAACTTTTCAGAAACAACATTTAATTCAAAGGGGGAAGCCAAATCAATTGAATGTGTGTCCTTGGTCAAATTAACATGAGTAGTGGCTTTTTGTCTCTTCCCATCGATACAAGGGCGAGATAGCTCCACCACATACCAAGAAAGTTCCACATGCAACTATCCCAACATGAGATAATGACACATTCTTTGTAACATTTTGGTGAGATCAAGATGTGGATTTAATAAATCCTTCTAAATCACCCTAGGTATATAACAAGTACCTCCTTGAACGCTCCCAACGTGTTAATCAAATTAAGCACAATAATTGGATTGCCATATCTCCAAGCAATGTCTTCGAAATGCAATTTTGCTGCCTTAGGATCATACCTCTTTGAATAGTCTACACGCCTCACTAAGTTTGCCATTTGAAGTATTAAGCAAGCCCAATAAGCATGGCTCTTTTGTGGTATTTCACTAAACAACTTATATGCAGAAATTAATTTACCAATTCTGACATAAATGCTAATAAGGGTATTAGACAGGGAAATGTCACCGGTGAGCCCAATTTTTGTAGACCTGAAGACTTCCTTGGAGCCAGGTCTGAACCAGCAAGAAGTGCCTAATGAAACTTCTGAGGAAAAATTATGCGTTATGGAAAGGAAAATCTCCCACGTGGGAGCCCTTGAACAGCCTCATGGAAGTTGCAAAAAATGCAAAGTCTTGCTTGGTGGGTATGCATTGGCTGCATGATCTTGCCAAATAATTATTTTGCCTTGTCAACGCTATTGCTTGAACAACCCACACCTATTAAAACACCGCCTGTTTACATAATACATCAAGCAATATATTAAAAACATAGACATCCAGATTGAAGTTTTTCAACACCATGTCATTCAGCAATTGGTTCACATTTTCCCACTGTCGAACATTGCAAAAACCAAAAATCAAAGAGTAAGTGCTTTTCACATTCTCTGAATTTGGCTTCGGATTATTGTAAGTTGTAATATCTGGTTTACATCCATTCTCAATCATCTTCCTCGCTGTAAATAGATTTTCTTCTGAAAAACTCGTAAGCTCCGTCAAGACCACCAATCTCACAGAAACCGTTTATCAATGTTTCCAAACTCACTCTATCAGGAGTCCGATCCTTGCTTTTCATGTCCCCAAGCAAGTCTAAAGCTTCATTTTTAATTTGCCAAATGAGCATTTTTAATTTGCTTAAGGGACCACCACGTACACAAGTTTCTTCTGATCATGGTTTTTGAGTCGGCACGGAGAATAGAAAGTTGGAAGTGAAAAACCTGTTTTGGTGTGAAATCCAGATTATCTTCATCAAATTTGCATCTCGGCTTCAACCCTTCTCCGATATCTACGGAGCTGGCACCTCGGCGTCTTGAGGGATATATCTCGGTTTGATGATGATATAGGAGAATTGCTTTGCAGACGACTTGCCCATCTGCATCCCGGCATTCCCTAATCTCGGCATGCCATCATTTCAAACACAAAACTACGAACACGTCTCGGCACGTGTCCATCTCGACCGTGAGTGCTCGGATAGTGTCCCATACAATATCTGAATCATATCAAATTTGCATCTAGCCCTGGGTATGAAGATTCGTCTCGGCTTTGAAGCTCTGCCTGCCGACTTCAACTACCTCGGCTTCACAATGAGCCCGGTCCCCTGGGCTTTGATCTATCTCCGAAGCTGGACTGGAAACTTTGATCTATCTCGGCTCTGCTATCCCGGTTTTAATGGGTGGTTCCAAAACGCCCAAAATCGGACAACACAGGAAGGCGAGTAAGGTATCTCGGCTCTCGATTCGGTGATCTTAGCTCCGAAATTGGCCCTCGCTTTCAAGACCAAAACCTTCGATTTCTTCGTCGACGAAGATCACGCCGCTGCCACAGCCGGTGAAGACTCTGATGGCTTCTCGGTCTTGGATTTTGCCTGTGACGAAGCCTTCGAGACTATCGGAATTCAAAAATCTCCAGGGGTAGGATGCGACTGACGCTCTCTCCGATAGGGTGTCAAGACTTTAATAATCCTAATGTCAAAGCAGGTTTTGAAGTCTTCTGGGCTCTTGGATCTCTTGCTTTGGGCTTTGGCATTTTGAGAAGTTTTACACATTCATTATAATCACTCTCAGGTACGAGTTTGTGAAAATATGAATCTGCACTACCCCTTCCTCATAAAAAATTTCTCCAGCCGGTCAAAGATTGTTCGTCTAGCAGTTGGGAATTTGAATCATTAACCTTCTTTGGTCGCGGGAATCAGAAATTTACCGATTTCCCACAGACGGTGCCAATGTTCTGTCATAGAACATAAATCTCTAACCCTAGGTGGGCTAGTATGTAGATATATGATCAAATAGCTCTCCCCCAAGTATCCATATATGAGATACCCGAGAGGATCGGAGATCACAAAGCACAGGGACCTGACCTAGGTGCGATACCTAGGGCCTACGTATCCTGAAGATGGATCAAAGTCCACGTAGTTCGATGATACTGGAGGCGTTTAGCCAAGGGGGGTGGTGTGTGTGCTCTGTGTGCAGTATATGCAATTGAGAGAGAGCTTAGAAGATGTGTACCTCTTTAGATTAACCAACTATATATAGAGGCTACCTTAGGGTTAGGGTTTGGACTTGTTGGGCCTTTTGTGCCTCCAAGCCCAAGTGTATTAGATGTCTCCTGTTGGGCCACACCTTGGATGAGCCTAGTATTTTATTCCATAACATTTCTAGTTTTACACCCTAAAAACAATTGTTGTTAAAATTGTAACTTAAACCAATTAGTTAATGGTAAATATAGAAAAGATAATTCTTTAATATAAATGGTTGACTTCTAAATTCTAATTGATACAAAACCAGAAATAATGGTTGGGACCTTGTTGTTCAAATGACATGAAACTCTTCCCTTTTGCCTTTTTTTAGTGTGAGATTAAAAGTTCCAACTCTCCATAAATATAACGAGTCGTGAGTTAGAACAAAAAATCAGAAATAATTGCTTCCAACTGCCAACTAACTAGCAGATGTCGTTATCAATTCATTTGCTTCATTCAGTAACTTGCAGTCTCTCTTTCGGCCACATTCACTGAACGTACTTTGGGGACCATTTTACTACTCTTTTTAGGCAACACCATTTACTGATTCTCACTCTTCAAAAATTTAATGCTTTAATTAAGGTCAGACCATGTTGCCTTACGTACAAACCATGTTAACACATTTCAATATAGAAGAATCAAATACTTTGTCCGATCTTTATTATTAGACATTTTTTAATTAAATTAAATTAAAGAAGTTAGTCAATTTGATATGTTTTTTTTCTAAAATACCTTAATTATCTTCCTTAATTCCTTTATCTCTTTTTTATTATTTGATTATTGTTGAGGAATCATAATTTTGTTAAAATATAAAATTTATTATAATTTTGTTTTCCATACATATACTTCCTCCAAACCTTCTTATAAGGTATCTAGAGGAGAAATTTTTAGACATTTTTTATAGCACATGGGATATTTATTATATATTTCTTGTGTTGTCCTTATTCAATACCGATTTATTTTTAAAAAGTTACACGACATGAATTTAATAAGTAAAAAAATTCAGACATATATTTTGATATTTTTTTTAAGGCATTTGTTAGCTTCATGGAGTATTAAATATTTTTCATATATTTCCATATTTAATATGGGTGATAAGAGCGAATAGAAATTAATATGATGTTGGTAACTAATATGGATCATATTAAAAACCACATAATTATAATAAAATTTATATTTTAACTATTTTTATTAATACATGAATTTGTTAAAAACAAGCTATATATCCTTGTGCGTTGCACGAGAAGTATTTTCCCACAATTGTGATAATAATATATATGATAATGTTACCTATTTGAATTGAACGTATAAGAACAAAATTTAGGTGGCATGATTAATGAAAGTATATTGAGAAGATAATCAACATGTGGCGTCGATTTTTTTTTTTTTTAAAAAAACACTCATAAAATAGATCTTATACTGAGGATCATATGGGATAACATAATCCCAACTTGGACAATTTAAATATCAAATTGGACCCACCCCATAAAAAAAGCTTCAAAACTTGGTTTAAATCTAGATTTGGATACTCTCCTCTTCTCCTCATCCTATCTTCACCTTTAGTTTAAAAATTGAACTATTAATATTTAATATCTTATAAAATTATATTATAATATTGCATAAAATTTAAAAATAATTAGACATTTTACAAAGATAGTCTATCCATATTTCTAAACTCATCTTGCATTGTCTTACTCTCATCTTCAATCCGTCCAATTCAATTTTGTGTTACTTATTCTTGCTGCGTACGTTGAAGAATTTGTTGTATCTAAAGCCCTCTGCTGAATGCTCAATTGTATAAAAGCCTGACATAAATGGGAACCAAGCAAACTTTGCAACTGGTGCAAATATAACCAACCCAATTAGGTAATTGTACCCTCTTGCTAGTGCTCTCACCGACAACCACATTCAATTGCTCTTCACCCTAGGCCTGCATGCTTCTACTATATGCAAATGCAACCAACTCATTTTGAAGTATATAGTTATTTTTCAATGTTTAATTAAAATAAATAAAGCATAATAATGGGCACTAATTTGCTTTCTCCATTTCAACCAAGCTTGAAATGGAATTATCTTTTTCTTCACTATTTTTTTCCACTCAAAGCCCTCACTAATAAAGATTTGGTCATTTATAAAGCCTAATATATAACGGTTACAGCCAATAAATGTCATGTATGTTGAGGCAGATTTTACACAATGATATATTATGTTTAAAAGTAACGGTTAATTATGTGCATTGTCATGTATTGTAAGGAGAAATTTGTGAAAACACAAAAATAATGGTTGTACTTAATAACAATAATTTATTTATGTTTTGTTTGGTTTGAGGGAAGTGATGACTTTTACCAAATTGTCATTAATGAGAAGAAAACTGTTTTTTGTTGAGAGTATAGTTGTGGAATTTTGAAAAATTTCTATATGCAATTTGGTCAAAATAAGGTAAAAATATACTCTCTCCTCATATGTATTAACAAATAGTCAAATACACATAAGTGAAGAATTAAATAACATCTATAGTCTATTAAATACAAGGCATCATTATTAACATAATGGACTAATAATCACATACTTAATGAATATATTAGAGTATTAGTAAATATATAATATTATATAGGGTTAAGGTGCAGATTTGCCAACCAACTATTACCCGAGGAGCGTCTGGCACAAATAACAATTGAGGGGACCAAAATTGCCAATCAACAATTAAAAAGTGGAAAAAAAACACACAATTTGGTGCAGATTCGCCAACGAACTATTACCCCGTCACTGTCTTGGTGTCTTCGTCTTCCATTGACTGTCACAGTGTCGACGACGTCGGCGTCTCCAAAGCTTCCATTGTTGCTGGGTGTTCCACTCACCCTCTTGAACTCATCCAGCAGTCCACAGCTTTCGACCGGCACGCACCTTGCACCCTGGTTCCATCCCTCTGATGCCACAAGCAGCAACCGCCGCTGCGATAACACCTGCTCCCATGGGTCCCATCTCTGTTGGTGTTTTCATTATCCAACAAGAAGGCTTAACTGCTCTTTTCTCCAGCGTTTTCGCCACCGTCCTACGCCAGTGCTTCATATTCTAACTTAATTGTGGTAGTTGTTTTTTTTAATAGTTATTTGGTGTTTTTTTCACTTTTTTATTGTTGATTAGCAATTTTGGTCTCCTCAATTGTTATTTGTGACAGACGCTCCTCGGGCAATAGTTGGTTGGCAAATCTGCACCTTAACCCTATTATATAAGTATATTAACTATTATATCAAATATAATACTCCCTCCGATCCTAATTATAGGAACACTTTTGTAGTACAAATGGCACTACAAAAGTGTTCCTATAATTAGAACCAGAGGTAATAACATATATAATTATCGGGCATGGGCAGGGCAATTTTTTGCCAGGTTCGGGTGAGCACATCAAGCTCCTGGATTTCATGCACACCCCCTACCCAAAACCATCAAACAAATTAATACGACATCCCTTATGAAAAGAGGAGCCTCATTCCATATTATATACCCAATAAATTAAAATTGATGTCAATAACAAGCCAAATCTAGTTCAACCAAATTCACCCAAACATATATATGGTACCATTACGGGGACAAAAATACCCTTTCCAACCCTTATTATAAGATATAAATAACCAAACTAAACTCCATAAATAAAATCTTGGTTGAAATTGTGTAAAGGAAATAAATATATATATAAAAAAAAAACATTTTCAAAAACACCTTCATTTATAGAAAGAGTGGGTTAAAGAAAGAATGAACAAATAGAAGCACACTAAATAATGCAATGCGACTAATAATTAATTAATATGAATAAAAACTAAAAACTAAAACTAAAACTTTAAGACAGAGTAGTGTCTCTCATACATAAGAACATACCATCTACTGTATAATATCTCCAGTTCCACTTGATATTTTAATGAATCAAAAAAGCAATCAGATTGGATATTGATGAATGCAGCCGGCCCATGGACCCTTATTGGACTCACCAATAATGGGCCTAACACACTCCAAGACGACACTACAACACTTGGTCCCACTTCCCATGCCAAATTGCCATACCTTGTCACCTTTCTTAACCCTTTCCTTGCCTTCCAAGTAACCCAATTCGTACCACAACGAAGACGACGACTGGTTCCCAAACCTATGCAGAGTCATCAATGCAGCTTCCATGTCTCTCTCTGCTAGCCTCAACCCTTTCCCGATCTCCCTTATCACCGCCCTCCCCGAACACGGCAAGCAGAAATGGCTTATCACCGTCTTGAAATTCGGCGGCTGAATAATACTGCCGCCTTCTGACTTGTTCATCGTTATCTTTTTCTTCAAAACCCTGACAACGTACCAGAATTTCTCTGAAAAAGGAAGGATCTCCAATCCCAGATTTGTGATGTTTGTACGGAGCGTTTCGCCAGCGACCTTTAGCAAATCTCCCTGCAGCGTCACGCCGAGGTTTCCTTGAGAGTCTTCTTCCCTAAATGCAGAGGTATAAGCTTGGTCATCGAAGCCCATGTGTGTTCTGAGTGTGCTAATTACTCTGTATTTTGAAGATCTCTTCGCTTCTTTCTTGTTTGAGAGCAAAATAGCTGCGCTACCCATACGAAACAGACAATTAATGACCAGTTTGGACCGTTCATTACCAGAGTACCAACCGGTTGATAAGATCTCTGTGCTGATAAGAATGGCGTTGGAGTTCTTGTGAACACTCAGAAGATGCATAGCCAAATCGACGCCGATGGCACTGGCGGTGCAACCCATACCGGAGATATTATAGCTCTTAATGTCACTTCTCAAGGAGTACTTGTTGATGACGATGGAGCTCAGAGAAGGGACAGGACAAAAGCCACTACAGTTGAAGATGAGTATGTCGATGTCAAGAGGAGAGAGATTAGTTTTGGCTAAGAGATCATCAATAACAGGGAAAACAACCATTTGAGCTTCTTTGATGGATTCACTTTGATGGATCTTGGGAGGAATACAGTGTAATGCAGGAGGAAGACATGTCTCTTCACTTTGTCCTGAAGAAGTGAGGATCTTGGCCATGAAACTGACACTCTCTTCGTCAAATCCAATAAGTGATGAATTTTCTAAGAACAATGAGAAGGGGACCCTGCAAGAGCCCGGTGGTTTCAGACACGAGTAGTCCACGAGGTAAATCGGAGGAAGCTTTGAAAGAAAGTACTTCAGTGCAAAACAGAGGAGGAAAATACAGAGGAGGAGGAAATGGATCATGGGTTCGGAGGTTTGAAGGAGAAAGAAAGCTTCAGTGAAAGCTAGAACTGAGAGTGTCAAAAGCCAGAGGAATTGAGAGAGTTTTGAAAGGAAATGGTGTGAGAAGAGAGTGAAAGGGTTAGGGTTTGTGGTTGTAGGGAAGAGAGGAACTTGGTTTTGCTTGGAAATGGCTTCCATTTGGAAAAAATGATGAAAGAGGTAGCGCAGGAAGCTATGGAGGTGGTGGGTGTTGAGATGTGAATGAACATGAAGGAAAGCTATAAATAAAAGGTGTTAAATGAAGCGTTGTTGCTTCAGAACTGTTGCAGTCGGCAGGTGAGGTTGTAATCAAGTGGAGTTATTAACCCCACTTACTTGTTTTGGGCCAAAGAGTTAATTTTTCACACCCATGACTGAAACCCTTATTTCCATTATTTGGATACTTACAGTCAACAGTTGAATCAATAGTAGGTAGCGGAGGACTTTATTAGCTTGTCTTGTGGTTTCTGCTCATGTCTCATTATTACATGAGGGCATTGCTGTGGGCATTCAAGAAAGAGCACGTGGAGACTGAAGGGATGATAGGTAGTAGCGACCTCCATAAATGGTACAGAGTTGAAGTTATATGGTCACTTGATTTATGGGCTCATCACATTTTCCAGCTAATCTTAGACATCGTTTGTCAATTAAGTGATTTTAATGTTTGTACTATTCTTTTCTTTAATATATTGGATTTTATTATTGTGTATCTGAGTAGCCGACCACTCCAATTTTAAGATTTGTAGCTGTCACTCCCAACACTTGTATTTCTTTTAAAACTCGAACTGAAAACCTAAAGGGAATTAACGGGGTCTTATACTACTAAATTAACTTTGTGTTGTCTAATGTTCATATCATCATACTCAATTTTACTTTTAATCTTTCTTTGTATCTTTTAGTTTTGACTTAGTTGTAAGTCATTTCATAACTTTTAAAATTTTCACTTCATGCAAATTTTATTTACCTATAACTCAATCCATAAAGCTTGACTCGACCAATTTAGTTTTGATAGTTTTAACCATTTAAAACTTTTGTCCTTGAGCTTTATGAAAATAAAATTATATATTTCATAAAATTTATGAACTAAAGTTTTAAATGTTTAAAACTATAGGGATTTAGTTGTAGCAAATCAAAGTTAAGAGATGAGCTTCAAATAAGTCAAAACTCAAAATCAAAAGAAAATTAAGTTGCATTGAGTCAAAAGAATTGAAATACAAGCGACTCAAAATTGAAGTTACAAATTAATGTGCTAATAATTGACACTAATTTACCAAAAGAGTCTTTCATAGAACACTCTTAATTCATGAATACTCTAACCACCTTTCTGTTTTATTTAGTTTCAAAATATACATTTTAGTTCACACCATTAGCACAGTTAAAAAATATTCTTAATTTTTTTTTGTTTACATATTAGATTTATTAATGATGTATTAAATATTTTAAATAAATTTAGAAAAAAAAATTAAGTAATTTTTATTTGATTAATTTTTTAAAAAGATAGGTTTAATATTTTAATGTATAACTGTATATATTAAATTTTTTGAATTATACACTACAAAAAAAACCCAGTGTTTGTCGCGGTTATTGTGTCGCGGTTGTCAATAACCGCTACAAAATCTAATTTTGTAGCGGTTTTTTCACTAAACCGCGACTAATTAGTAACGGAAGCTTTGGCGGCATGTCGTTTCGTATATTTGTAGCGGTTAACGAAAACAAGACCGCAATAAATTTGGCTCCACCTTGGCGCGCAATAGCGGGAATGTTTGTAACGTGACATTTGTAGCGGTTATTTGATACTAACCGCTACAAAAGTGGCACCAATGTTGGCGCCAACTTTGTTGCGGTGGATTTCTAGCGGTTGCATCACCACAACCGCTACAAATATACAAAACGACACAATTTTGTCGCGGTCACCAGGAAGAGTGACCTTAACCGCGTCAAAATCTATAGTTTTGTATCGGTCCATGGTTAACCGCTACAAATATTCACACTATAAATAGGCTTAGGGTCCGTACATCAATTATAAAAATTAAAGAAATGACTAAATCTCGACTTGTAACTGAATGAACTATCTCGCTTGGTTGTCGAAGACATGCACATATCAGCAGCTCTGATCTCCTATCTCGGGTGATAAGAGCTGCAGATATTTGCCTCTCTCATCCTTGCGAGGAAATTCGTTCAGTGACAAGCTAAAGTTTACTCATTTCTTTGGCGTTTAGACTTCTACTCTTCTGAGAATAGTCCAACATGTGACCGGAGATTGGGTTCCATTATAGTCACCTTTGTCTCACGAAAATATCTCTGATGAAAATGACTCAGTAAGTTTTTCGTGGGAGATCGTCGGCTATACTGAATCCGAATCCCCACGAACATGTTGGACTATTTTCGGTGACTTCATTATGTTTAATTTATTACTGTCGACACTTTTGGAAAACTTAAAGAAAAAAAATTAAATGAATTGAGGTTTGTTATTTTAAATGTTTGTACCAAACTAATTAGTTTGATTCATAAACTAATTAGTTTATGAATCAAACTAACTAGTTTGATACATTTTTTTTTGAAAAAAAAAATCATTTTGTAGCGGTTATTTCATAACTGCTATAGAATTGCAAGGGTCACTTGTTTTGTAGAGGTTACTTAACCATAACCGCTACAGAATTGCAAGGGTCGCTTGATTTGTAGCGGTTACCTAACCGCTACAAAATATCACGTAGAACGAGGCATCTTTGTAACGGTTGTTGCGGCGGTGACGTTATAACCGTTACAAATATTTGAATTTTGTAGCGGTTACCAAAGAAACCGCTACAAAATGTAGCGGTGTTTTAAACAATGATTTCTCATTTTCAAAGTCACAACTTCTAACGGTTTTGAGTTTTCACCCTTTTTACCTTTCAACATACCCTTCAACTTTTACTTTTAAACTTCTACCTTTCAACATCATGGTTTCTGCACAAGATAAGGGAAAGGGGAAAGCAGTTGTCCCTGAGAAAAGGCCTTTAAGGGGCAGTAGTAGTAGAGCGGACCGGACTAGAGGGCGTGGGGCTCAAAATATACCTCCGACCTCTCAGGGGCAGGGCGAGTTTGCCGAGCTCTTCGCCGATGAAGAAATTCCACACCCGGAGACCCTAGAGACCGTAGGGGGAGATCGAACAGCAAGTATGTCGTTGGACGACTTACACGAGAATGAAGAGATCCATATTGACATTCCCATAGCGGAGGTGGAGCAGTTCATAGACCAGGAAAACCAGCGGGACCACGGGAACCCCCGACCGGCGTCTTTGCGTTCCACCGGATTTTTGGTGGATGTCGAAGGTATATGTGATTTGTTTTTTGGGAGAAATTAATTTGAATTCGGTACGTTTAATTCAATTTTTTTTAAACGTAGTTATAGTAATTGTTTTTGTAATATTGCAGATAGACTTGGGAACATCTGCAAGATGACGCTGGATGTTTCCGCCCTCACTCAGATGGACGGGGAGATGGCCGGGTATCGGGTCATAGTCCCGTGGAACAAGGACACAGACCAGGCGATCGGCAGCGGTGGTCACCTGATGAACCGATTCCTGTCAGAATTTGGCGGGAATTGGGCATGGTTCCCGATATTTTTCCATGATTGGAAGCAGGTGACAAAGGACATTAAGGATAAGGCGTTTGCTGAGATTCTCCAATTATTCAATGTTGTTTAAATAAATGTTATATGTTAATAGTTATAAGTTTTAGTTTCTTTCTTTCCTTATTTATTTCTTAATTCATTATTAATTAATAATGAAATTATGATACAAAAAAAGTTTAAACTGCGCGAAAAGCATAAGAGGTACGTGCTGATGAAATTGGGGGAAGGGTGGAAGAGCCGGAGGGGTCGTCTCTACAACCGTATGAATGGAGATGACACTATTCCTCTGCAGCAGCTGATCGAAAAAGGCCCAGACGGCGTGGACCCAATACACTGGGCGGGTTTCGTCCATTATAAGAGGGGTGCAGACGGACAGGTACCTTTTTTAATTAATTATAGTTTAATTTTGTGTAAACATTATTTAATTTAAAGGTTAAATATAGTTTACTTTAATTTTGTTGAAATGTCATTTAAATTAATTTATTGTTTACATATGGTTAAAATTAATTAATAGTGTCACTTAATTGATAATTTAAACATAGTTGAAATTTAAATTTTGTTGAAATGTCATTTAAATTAATATATTCTTTAAATATAGTTTAAATTAAAATTTTGTTTCCTCCTCCTTGTAGGCTCTGTCGCAGAGGAACACAAGAAGCCGGGCAAAGCAGAAGGTCCATCACACGGCAAGGACCAAGACGTTTGTTGTGACCTACAGTGAGATGGTATCTTCAAAGTTAACATGCTGATTGTTTGTTTTTGAAATAACAAGTTTATATTGTTTTAATTCTTTCAGCAACAGAAGGCTCGGGAGGAGAACCGTCAGACGAATTATGAGAAGTTGTTCACACGCACCCATAGACACCGTGATGGGACGCCGACCTCTGAGGCAGCAGAGGAGATAATAGTAAGTTAAAAAAAATATTTTTTTATATAATGAATGTTGTATATTTAAATTGATTTAATTATTTTATTAATCGTTCATGAACTCTGTGCGTCAGGCTCGGATTGAGAAGAGCGAGGCAGAGCTGCGAGCGTCGCAGACCCCGGAGTCACAGGGGATTGTGAATCCAACGGCCCCATTGAAAGCTGCTGTGGGCCCAGTCGAGCATCCTAGTCGCGTTAAGGGCATGGGACTTGGCGCTAGGCCTAGCATGGTGTACCCCAAGGGCTCCATTTTTGATACTCCTGGACCCTCTAGCTCGAGAAGGCCATCCCCCTCGCATGCTGCTGATGACGAGGACGTTGTCAACTCTGGTCGCGCACACCCCCCTGAGACAGGACTTGATGATCATGCTCCTGATAGTTAGTTTTTATTTTGAACACTTCATTTTGTACCGCCAGATATTTGTTATGTGCATTTAAATATTTGGTTTGTTTAACCTATGATTTTGTTAAATATTTGTTATCATTAATTTTGGTACGTTATTTCAAAACTTATAACTCATTTATATTACTTATAGTAAATAAATAACGTAGTGAAAAATATTTCCTAAAATTTTAACCCTAAATCGAAAATAGTGACAATAAATTTTGTCGCGGTTGTTGTAGCGGTTCGTAAACTAACCGCAACAAAATTGAATTTATAAAGGGCGCCACATTTTGTAGCGGTTGTTGTAGTGGTTTGCTAACCGCTACAAAACTCTGGCGGGATTATGGATTCAAATTTGTCGCGGTGATCAACCGCGACAAATGTGTCTCTTATATGTGCAACGGTTGTTGTAGCGGTTTTGTAACCGCAACAAAATATTCCATGCATTTAAAGATCTCAAGTTCTGCTTTGAATGTAATTAAACATTGTATCCACGTTTATGTTCTATCTTAGATTTGTTTGTTACATATGGATAAGTCATGGATCAAGCTGCCGCGTAGTTCTCCTCTATATTTAGCGGGATTGAACACTTTCTTAGATTTTGCATTCTCTCACACTAGCATTAATGGCGAGATCGTGTGTCCTTGTTTGCGATGCAAGTTTAAGAAGTGGCAAACACGAGAAGGTGCTTTGGAACATCTTCTTATAAAGCCTTTCCCAGAAGCATATACATTCTGGGAGGTTCATGGTGAGCAACGTGGTATGAGATATGGGCTTCATCTTCCTCGAACCTCACAAGTAGGAAATCAAGTACATCAAGATGATCCGGTTAATGAAGCTGTTTGTGATGCTTTTGGTGTTCAAGACGACAACTTCACAGCAGAAGTTCAGGGTCCAGAACTTGTTTTCTTCAGGAATGATGCAGCTCGAGAATTTTTCAGTCTCATGGATGAGAGCGATCGTCCTTTGTATCAAGGTTGTCAGAAATACTCAAAGTTATCTTTTCTTATCAAATTGTACCATATCAAGTGCATGTGTGCGATCACTTATAAGGCAATGTCGATGTTCCTGGAATTACTTCGAGATGCTTTCCCTGACACGGACATTCCCTCATCCTTCTACGAGGCGAAGAAGATAATCAACAGATTAAGCTTGAACTACGAAAAAATAGATGCCTTCCCAAACGACTGTATGCTTTATTGGGGAGAGGACGCTCGGAGGGAGACTTGTAAGAAGTGTCACACTTCGAGGTTCAGGACAGTTCGGAAAGGGAAGAAGCAGAAGAAGAAACCCGCAAAGATTCTAAGGTACTTTCCTTTAAAACCTCGCTTACAAAGATTGTTTATGTCGTCTAAGACAGCTGAGCATATGAGGTGGCATGAAGATGATAAGAATCAAGATGGTAAACTCAGACATCCACGGGATGCTGAAGCGTGGAAAGCATTCGACCCAGTCTTTCCAGATTTCACGGCGGACCCTAGAAATGTTCGTCTTGCTTTGGCGACGGACGGTTTTAATCCGTTTGGGAATCTTAGCACAAGCTATAGTATATGGCCCGTGATGTTGATACCCTACAACTTGCCCCCGTGGATGTGTATGAAACAAAGCTCATTCATTATGTCCATGATCATTCCAGGGAAAAAGGCACCGGGAAATGACATCGATGTGTATCTCCAACCACTGATCAAGGAGTTGGTGGAGTTGTGGAATGTAGGTGTAGAGACGTACGACGCGTACGAGAAGACACTTTTCAACTTGCGTGCGGCCTTGATTTGGACGATAAGCGAATTCCTGGCCTCGGGACATTATCTGGGTGGAATGTGCATACCGGCCTTGCGTGCCCAGCTTGCAATTTTGACTCTGACTCAGTGCGCCTTCCCCACAGTCGTAAGTGGTGCTTCATGGGTCATCAGAGGTTTCTTGATGGTACGCACAGGTTTTGGTTGCAACGCAATTGTTTTAATGGGCAACAGGAAAAAAGATGACCTCCTCGGAATTTATCTAGTGAAGAAATCATAGAGCAACTTCAGGATGTTGATGTTGAGTTTGGGAAAAAAGACGATCTGGCAAGGGCCGGGACAAAGACTGCCAGGGCTTCTGGTTCTACGCCCCAGCAATGGCAAAAGGTAAGTGTCTTCTTCACTCTTCCGTATTGGAAAGATAATTTGCTCCGACACAGTCTGGATGTCATACACATTGAAAAGAATGTGTGCGACAATGTGTTGTACATGATTCTCAACGAACCAGGCAAGTCAAAAGATCATCTGCAAGCGAGGAAAGATCTACGGGAGATGGGTGTTCGTGGAGACGCGTGGCCGGATGAGCATGACAGATTTCAACCGGCAAGATTCACCCTGACAAAACCAAATAAGGAAATCTTTCTCGCGACCTTGAAGAAAATAAAAGTTCCTGACGGGTATTCAAGCAACATATCACGATGTATTGACTTGCAGGCTCGAAAGGTTACAGGACTGAAGAGTCATGACTCACATGTGCTTATGCAACAGTTACTTTCGCTGGCCATGAAAAATATGCTGCCTCTCGATGTGTCTCTCGTTTTGGTCGAGCTTTGTACCTTCTTTCGAAAGTTGTGTTCCAAAGTTTTGATAGTGGAGGAACTCGACCAGCTTCAGCAGAAAATCATTCTTACGCTGTTTCATTTGGAGATGATCTTTCCTCCGTCATTTTTCACGGTCATGGTTCACCTGACAGTACACATTGTTCACAAGACAAAGCTTCCTGGCCCAGTTCAGTACCGATGGATGTATCCTATTGAGAGGTACTTGTTTAAAAATAATTACTTTAGCATTACTCCCTAGTCGCACGTTTAACCATTGATGCATCGAAATTTGTCCTTCTCAACTTTATAGGTTTCTTGGGAAACTGAAATCTTACGTGAGGAATAAGGCGTGGCCTGAAGGTTCAATAGCAAAAGATTATATCGGGGATGAGGTATTGTATTTTTGTTCTAGGTACTTCGATGACATTGAGACGTCATTCAACCGACCGCCTCGTGTAGACGATTGTCCTGAGCCTGAGCCGGAGCCGGAGCCATCAGCAACTGAGTTGTTAATCCCTCGTGTTGGTAAACCAGTTGGCGGAAGTGAGAAATTCAAACTCACGGCACTTGATAAGTTTCAAGCACATAGACATGTCTTGATTAATTGAACCAAAGTTGAACCGTACCTTCAGTAAGGATTTCACACACACACACACACACACACACATATCCTTACATTTTATACATACTCACATTTCATTGCATGTTTAATTTCAGGGAATTCAGGAGTCATGTGAAGCGTGAACTGAGGATCCATACACAGACATCCTCCAAAATTGATAGAAAGGTCCACAGAGAATTTCAGGGTTGGTTTAGGAGGAGAATAATGAACAACCACAACCCACACTCACTAGAATTCAGAGCTCTCGCACTAGGCCCGCTTGACCATGCCCAAAGATTTACGGCATACAATGTTAATGGTTTTAAGTTTTGCACCGTCTCACGAGATCAGGGATTGCTGACCCAAAACTCTGGTGTATATGGCACGTTTGGGACGAGGAGTTATGCGAGCAGCAGTGATGGGAACATGCGGTTCGGTGACGTCCCATATTATGGAAGGCTGCTTGATGTGGTCAGGATAAGTTACACAGGTCTTTTCACTGTGACGTTGTTCAAGTGTTTGTGGGCGAATACCACAACGTCTAGGGGACTCACGACTGACGACTTAGGCATCACATCAGTGAATTTCTCCCGGCCTATTCACAGTGGTCAGTCTGAAGATGTCAAGCCATATATTCTTGCCTCAGAGGCCCATCAGGTTTATTATGTCGCCGATGAGAGGCACAAGGATTGGAATATTGTGGTTCACTTAAATCCTCGGGACCTTTACAACATGGGCGATGGTGATAACGTCGCCTACGATTGTGAGCCGTTCCAGCCCGCCAGCTTCGAAGACTTCTTCCCAGACGGCGATGACAATTTACCTATAGTTCGGTACGTTTTTTAATTTACGCTTTATAAAATAGTAACATTTAACTAAAGTTTTATTTGTGTTCAAACGTATTCACCTCACGCATAACATTTTATGCAAACTTACTTTGTAGGGATGGCGAAGAAGATTAAGAGAAAAACTTGTGCCTACGCTGTAATATGTAATCTTTTTATTAAGTTTTTTTATTAAAAAAAATCCAGAACATAATTTGTAGCGGTTAGCAACTACTACAACAACCACTACATAATTTGAGAGCTTAGTCACGATACAAACCGCTACAAATACGCATCCTAACTGCTACTAAATACAACCGCTACAAAAAAGGGAGACCACAACCGCTACAAAACGATGCGCAGATACCCCATAAATACCCCACCCAACCACATTTAATATGCATCAGTTTCTTTTCTACATGTGTTTTCTCTCCGTCTTCTCACATATTTTTACGTTTTGAAAGAGGTTTTTTTTACGTTTTGAAAGAGGTTAACTTATTGAAGGGGGTAAGTGCCGTTTAACCGGATCAAATCTAATGAGTTTCATACTAATGTTTATTATTTTGCAGTTGAACTGGTAATATTTTTCAACTTTCCTTCTACTTCCAGATACATTATTCAATGACTTGTACACACATTTTTTAAACAATCAGTATTATTTTAATTAACTCATTATTAGTTCTTATTATACTTACATATTCTCTTTATTTTGCACCTATATAATCACCTTATATATTTAAATATCATATTTAAATATCTTTTATTTTCATTAAAAAATAAATTATTAATTACGTAATATTTACATAATTACCTCGAGAAATAATTTTTTTTAACAGTCATGAATTTGTAGCGGTTACTCTAACCGCTACTAAGTTTAAAACATTTTCCTAGGAAAAGATGGCGATATTTGGTTGTAGCGGTCATAGTAGCGGTTACAAACCGCAACAAATATTCAAAATAAAGTACACTGACGGCGGCAAATTTTTTTCGTCAAAATGGCGGGAAAGTTTGTAGCGGTTACCAACCGCTACAAATATTCACATGGCGGCAAATTTTGTTTTCCAAAAAATGGCGGGAATATTTGTAGAGGTTTAAAACCGCTACAAATATTCAAAACAATTAAAACTAATGGTGGCAAACCAGATTAATGTGTAGCGGTTACACATTAACTTGTAGCGGTTTTTTAAACGTGACTGAGCTCTCAAACCCGACGTCAGCCCAGGCCATTTAGTGACGGTCAGTAGCAACTGCTACAGATATAGTAGCGGTGTATATATATGTAGTAGCGGTTTTTTTAACCACTACAAATTAGCTTGCCACAGTGGATTTTCTTACGGTTAGACTAACCGCTACAAATGTCGTTTGTTGCGTCTAAAACCGCTACAAATAGGTCATTTTAACCGCTACTAATGGTTATTTTTTTTAGTGATAATATATTAAAATAAGAATCCCAAAATTATGTAATTTTAAATTTTATAATTTAATTGAATATATATACACGCACATATGTATGTATATACAGATATATACATATATGTATGTGTGCATGTGTGTATTATACAAAACATTTTTAGCCAACCTATGTATTCAAGAGATAAGTGAGGTTAAAGATTTAAATTTATTAAAAGAATAAAAATGCATAATTGTAAAATTAGTTAAACTTTTTTTTTTTTTGGGAGGGGGAGAAGAAGATATGTCATATGTGATTAAATGATTATTAAGCAATATTTGTGTTAAAGGGCCTTTTGGTGATGGTCAATGTTGTGATTTAACGATCAACTAACAGTTAGTTAGATGAATTGAAGTTGAATATCAAAATCAGAAGACAATCTTTTATGCTCCTATATATTTTGATTTCAAGGGAGATACATATTAGTTTTTAAAATAAACGAGATGTCTCTATAATTTAAATTAAAGAGTGAATATTGATGTATTTTACTCTAATTAAAATTGGATGCTTCTCTATGTGGGATTTTAAACTCAGGACTGCATGCCCCAAAACCTCAACCTCTTTATTAAACAATATTCTGCCCGACGAAACTCTTTTTTCGTAGTTTTTTAGAACCCTTTCTATCTTATAGTATTGTTATCCTTACTTTCCTCCCTGATTTCTTTACGTCTTTAAACCTATATTGTCCTTCATATAGTCTTAATACCTAACTATATACTACCTCCAGATTTAAATATAATACTTAGTTGACTTTTTTTTAAGATATTAAGAAAGTAAAATAAGTTACTTAATCATATAATATGTTATATATGATTAAATTATATATCATTTTATAAGTCTGGCAAATTATTTTGGAGACAAAATAATAAATATAAATACTTTAAAGTGATACTCCCTCCGGTCTTAAATATAACATAAAGTTGATTTTTTTTGGAAAGATAAAGTATAATATCCTAAATTCACTTTGACAAATTCCTTATTGTACATGTATTTGATGGAATGAAATAGTGAACTTTGACGAGAAGCTCAATTTATCCGAAATATCTGATTTTCTCAAACTCGAAAATTCAGAGACACGTGTTGGCACAAAGTGAAGTGGGACACTTGTATCTAACATCAATTAAATTATTTGGGTTATTATTTTTGGCCATGTAGACAAGAGAAAGAGAGGACAATATGGGAATTTTTAATAGGAGTTACAATTGTAAAAATGTAAAGTTACAATGTCAAATGGAAATTTCCCAACCTTCTTGCTCTAAATTTCGGACAAGGCATATAATACTTACACATATGCTTATATATTCAAATGGTCAAACCTCCATCTCACTCTTATTATTTCCTGACTCGTTTAGCAAGTACAACACATTTATCCATTTCTTCATTCTCTTTCCATTCGGTCAATAATAAGGAAAAATGAAATTATTATTGGTGGCATACTTGTAAATCACCAAAGCTTAGTGTCCAATGTTGGAATTTTAGGATAAAATCCCATAGGTTATGAATAAGAAGATGGTTGGAAAAGAAGGGGAAAAAGGAAGAAGGAATGTGTGTGAGGATAGAAGTCTCACATTCATTAGTTGGAGAGAAGTTGGAGGGTATATAAATCTCAACTTTGCTCCTTCTAAATGGGCCCTAGGCCAACCCACTTTTGTGGAGGGGTGAGGACATAGGTGACCCTTGGTCCACCACACACGCGTGCCGCCCCATCCGATTCGCGCGTGTGTGAAATAAAAAATAATTTTATTAAATTATTTTTCCCGAACTTTTAATAATTCCTTTTTTGCCCCTCCAAGATTTTCCAACCTGTTCGTTCCGTTCTGGTGCTTCTGTTCGCACAACACACCAGTTCGCTGCAACTGTAACATCCCATTTTCAAAAGCGGAATAATTTTTTTTTCATCAGAGTACAGCATCGGAGCAAGAGAGTAACTGATATATATATATATATATATATATATATATATATATATATATATATATATATATATATATATATTCAAAATAACCACTGTCGTATGTCTGGCTAGTTGCAGTAATAATACATTGATTCGAATGTCTAATGTAAACGTAACTACTTAAACAAAAGAAGTCTTCAGCCGGGTCTTCAAAGCGTGCTGCTTGCCCTTCTCTTTGGCCCTCGGTTCTCCCGATCCTGAAGCTATGTTAAGAGCTCAGGTCCAATTCATCGGACCTCAGGTAACGGTTAACCTCATGTTTACATACACACATATGTATTACAGATAATCACAACCTTAACAGTATATAAACACACAACAAATGTATCACACAAACAAGCATATCTCATAAGCACATAAGCCCCCTAGCAGATGTGTGACCCTTAGCTGTGTGGCCCTTAGCAAACGTATCCCAACAGCACATAAGCCCCCATGGCAGATGTGTGGCCCCTAGCAACGTATTCCAATAGCACATAAGTCCCCTGATAGACGTATGGCCCTTAGCAAGCGTAAACATATCAACCGTACATAAACATACCACAGAGCTATCAGCTACCACAACAAGTATATAATCCGTATACCACATATACGCATACAATAAACATCAGAGTTAGTGTTACAGTACGCGAACGTACCTTCGTTGACGAAATACGGTACGACTGTTGGTCAGAACGTAATCACAGATATCCTATAAGGACAATATCGTATTTGTTAATGATCAACATCATAACAGTCATTTTAGTCACAAATGACTATTTTACCCCTGACTTTGCTAACCGGCGAAATTTCGACAGAGTTTCGCTACTTTGACTCTAATCTTCCAAAATTTTGCCATATCTCTATCTCCATCATAATTTTCGAAATAAATATCATATTTAACCCTAAAACATGATATCAAAATCATACTTGGAAGATTAAAGATCAAACTAACATTTCTACTATAACTACCGAACTAAAACTAGAACTTGAAACTAGGGACCAAAGAATTTACCCAGAGCTTTGCTTCTTCTTCACAAGAGCTCCTCCTTCTCTCTAACCTCTCACTAGATTTTGAATTGCTCTATGAATTGGTGAGTTTTGAAGTGCAAATTGTAATACCCTGAAAATCTCACTTATGATAAGTATCATATTGAGTAAATAATACCTATTGGAAATAGGTGAATATATGATCTCCAAAACCTTGTTGAGACTTTATCTTATTTTTGGGGTAGTTTCTCTTGAAAAAGAATAATTTTCAATTACGTCCCTAAAACGTTTGAAAGTTTGCAAACAGGTCCCTAAACGCATTTACGGGTTATAAAGTACCCTGTGAAAGTTATAAAAAAGGCGAGTAAATATTTATTTGAAATAGGGTATAATACTGTCCCTAATTTAGGTAATTTATTAAATTATTACCTTAAAGAAATAAAGGGGGGAAAGTTAAAAAGTATTATAATGACCAAAATGGCCCGTGAATTTTGATATAGGGCATGAGGCATAAAACACTAATGTCAGTGTAAAGGATGTGAGGTAATGAGTTATGCTAAATAAGAAAATTAGCAACAAGTAGTAAGGAGTTGATTAAGTAATTATTGGCTAATTACTTAAGCATGAACAAAGGAAAATCCATAAATAATTATGTAAAACCCTATAATTAGTGGGTAATGGCTAAAAATTAGCATAAATATATTTTCTAATTGATTGAGAAATATGAAGGAAAATTGGTGAGATTAGGTAATTTTGAGCCTAAATACAAGTAAGAACCAATAGGAGAATTTTGTAAAATTATTATGTAAAAATAATTATTAAATTATATAATAATTAATTAAAAAATAAAATAAAAATATATATATTAATTGTGTGTGTGTGCCGACATGGTGAGAGGGAAAAAGAAAAAAAAAAGGAAATGATGAAGGAGTGTTGGATTAAAACACTTAATTTAATATTAATTAAATAAAATAGTAAAAAGGTAAATAAACACCGATAGGAATTGGATCCTATCTAGAGAACCAGGAACAGGATTTCTAAAGTCAAAATATAATATTGATGAGTGGATTTTTATCCTGAATTGAGTTTGTGCACAGAGTCGTTTAGAGATCGGTAGAAGAAGTTAGTAATAAGACGAAATAGGGTAATCGAGAAAAGGAAGATAGTCACGATTTAGAATTCAAGAAAATAAATCATAACTCAACATCCGGGAATAAGTTGAGAATTTCTGGACATATTTGGAATCGGTGGATTTTTGTCAAGAGGTTGACGATTAGGAAATTGATTCCGTAAGCACGTTTTCCGTAAAACTTCAGACTGACCGTTGAAACCCTGTATGGAATCAAAATTTAGGTTAAATTAGACATTTCTAATGAGAAAGAAAATGTCTTCAAAGTTGTGATTCCGAATCTCTGAGATTTTACGCGATTATGCGATTCGGGCACCGATCGAGACTTTATCGGTAAAACCTTCCAGAAGCTATGCTAGGTGGCACCTTTTGATTGGAGGATTGGGATGACTCATGGGTAAGTTTTTCGGTACTTAGCTTCCGTAGTTCTTTCGGTAGTTAGAGTAGAAATGCTAGATTAGTCTTTGATCTTCCAAGTATGATTAGATATCATATGCTAGGGGTATTTTAGTCATTAATTTCGAAAATCATGGTGGGGTCGGAGTTATGGCAACATTTTGGAAGATTAGAGTTAAAATAGCGAAGCTCTAGCGAAATTCCACCGATTAGGGGCTTCAGGGGCAAAATGGTAATTTTTACCTAAAATGCCTGTTATGATGTAAATCATTAATTAATATGATTTATATTTTGAAAATTATGTTGGAAGAGGAGTTATGTTGAAATTTTGGAAGATTAGGGTCAAAGTAACGAAGTGCTGGCGAAATTCCGCCGATTAGGGGGTCAGGGGTAAAATGGTCATTATGACTAAAAATGTCTGTCGTAATGATAGATCCTTAACAAATACGTTGTTATATTGATAGGATATCCCTGATTACGTTCTGATTACGTTCTGACCAACCGCCGTACCGAAATTCCGTCAACGAAGGTACGTTCGCGTACTGTAACACTAACTCTGATGTTTATTGTATGCATATGTGTATATTGTCTGTACTCTGACCGTACTATTGTCTGTCATGCCAATTGTTTGTCATGCCTGTACTCTGACTGTACTATTTTCTGTCATGCTTGTACTCTGACTGTACTATTGTCTGTACTCCGATTGTACTATTGTCTGTACTCTGACTGTACTATTGTCCTGTACTCTGACTGTACTATTGTCTGTACTCTGATTGTACTATTATCGTACTCCGACTGTACTATTGTCTGTCATCCGACTGTATGATTGTCTGTCATCCGACTGTATTGTTATTGCCATACATATCTGATATGTATACCCTATGTCTGACCGTAGTAAATGTTGCCGAAAGTCTGTGAATGTCTGTCGTACTTATATAGTGTATATAAACATGAGGTTAACCATTACCTGAGATCCGAATGCATCGGATCTCAGCTCTTAACTTAGCTTCAGGGTCGGGTGGACCGAGAATCGAGGAGAAGGACAAGCAGCACGCCTAGGAGTCCCAGCTGAAGACTTCTTTCTGTTATACTTTTGAAACACTCTTGTACCGCTGTTTAAACAGCAAGACATGCTACCGTGGGTATTTTAATATATATATCAGTTACTCAATCGCTCCGGTGCTCTACTCTGATGTTTACAAATGATGTCTAATGAAAAAAAAAATTTATACTGCTTGTGAAGACGGGATGTTATACAAATGGAGGTTCTATTTATAGGGAAAGCCTATGGATCTCAACCCTTGGATCATCTTTATTGAATTCAATCCTAGCCCTTCATTTGAACACCTTACTTAGCTAACAAGTTTTCTCCCTTCCTCAACAAGGCTTCTCCTACTTCTTTGACAAGTTGATGATGTCATGCACATGATGTCATCTCCCTTGCTTTATGGATTTAACCGATAAATTCCCCTGCTCAGTGTTTCTAATCGGATATCCTTAAAAATTTCAAATATTCCTTGACGTAACTTTGGAGGTCTATGATATCACTTGAGAAATACTTGGATTAACAAAGATTATGGTCCTACTAAGGGTATTTTCCAGCCTCTTAGTCATTTCAGGATAAACCTCGTCGGTTACGGAAATGACTTCGGGTAATACCAACTTCGGGACAAAAATTCACTCGTTGACAATATATCCTGATGTTTAATACGTAGTTCATATATTTTGAGATATGATTTATTTTCTATCGGTTCTTATTTATCCCATTAGCTTTTTACCAAAATATCTCTCTTTGGCAAGATATCATGATATTTACCAAACACAATTTTCTCTCCATCCTCAACCCTTTTCACACATACATACTCTCTTGTATACACGCACATTTTCGGTTCCCCCCCCCTTGTTGACTTGTCAACTCTCTTTTTATTAATTACTTTATGCATTAATTATATCTTGTAGTTACTTAATCCTATTGGTTAATTAGATAGTTAATTATTCCATTGGTTAATTAGGCTTTAGGGTTTTTACATAATTCATCTTATACATTTTCTTAATCATTTCTAATTAATTAGAAAATATTCTTATGCTAATCTTAATCCCTTAATGGTCATTAATCTTTAACTAAGGATTGCACATAATTAACTTTAGATATTTCCCTTATTCATGCTTAAACAAATAGAAATTAATTATTTATTTAATCACCTACTAATTTTTGACAATTTTCTTAATTAAGATTAATGGTTTTCTTACAACTATTATATTGACATTGGTAATTTATGCATCATGTATTATTTTAAAAATCATTGGGCAACTTATGGTCCCCAAAATAATATTAAATTTTGCCTCATTATTTTCCAAGGAAAATAATCCCATAAATTACCTAAATTAGAGACAACATACTTTCCTATTTTTAATAAATATTTAATTGCCTCTTAGGATTTATTATAACATTCTCAGGGTATTTTATGACCCATAAGTGTGTTTAGGGATTCTCGGCACTATATTCCTTCTAATTTCAAGAGAAATTACCCTAGAAAATAAGATAAATCCCATACAAGATTTGAGACCACATATTCACCTATTTCCAATAGGTATTATTTACTAAATTATGATACTTATCATAAGTGATATTTTTAGGGTATTACATTTCTCCCCCCGTTAAATAAAATTTCGCCCTCGAAATTTACTCTTCCTTAACTAGATTTTGTACTAACTATACTCCGGACCTTACGCTCCTGATATTTACTCTATCAGAACATTTTTAAGTCGTTTCTTTCGGTGATTGAGAATTCGCTCCGGCTCGACTACAAAGATCTTGTCATGTCGTATTTTGATATATAGTGTTTCCGTGGCGCCCATACACCGCGGCAACACCAGATATCATAAATGTCTCCATGGCGCCCATACACCATGGCAACACAAGATACCTTAAATGTTTCCATGGCGCCCATACACCATGACAACACAAGATACCTCATACTCAATGACACGAACGCGGTCTGGTTGAAATAACTAAGAAACATGCATTAGAAACTAAAGTTTTCACGTCAAGTGAGGTAACTATCTATCAAGTCATAAGGAAATCTATAGGCATGCATTCCTAGGTGATTCGCATAATCATATAATGCCTGGAGAAGATTCCCTACTAAGAGAGATAGTACCTTGGACCATCTCTGGGAGTTCTCTGTCCACTGTATCGGTTAGTGCGTACATTCAGCCCGGGTTCTGTGGCCTTAACTCCGCAGGTTTCTCAGTACAGTTCGCGATAAGGTGTTTTGGCTTCCGACATCTGTAGCACACCCGTCTTATATAACAGTCAACACCAGGATGGTACTTCCCGCAACTTGGACATGGTCGGGTTCCCGGCATTCTTGGGTTGTTCTGCTGCCTAGTCTGAAATGGCATCTTGCTTTCTCTTTGGGAGTTTCTCCATGGTGCTTTTCTCTTTCGCGAGGAATTTGCAAGGCTGACCTCGCTTTCTTCTAGCTCTGGCGGAGGTTGAGCCATATTCGGGAGTGCAAAGTTTATGAGTTCAGGTTCATAAATAGGTTCAAGTGGGTACTCCAGTCTAGAATGGTACACGGGTCCTGGTGCATGAATACGTGTAGGGGAGTATAGATTCAAGAGTTCAGGGTTAGGGTCATACTCTGGCCCAAGGTAGTACTCAGGTTCAGGGTTAGATGCCGGTAGGAATTGGTATTCGAGTTCAGGAAAGTACGCAGGTTTAGGATTGTAGGTCGGTTCAGAGTAAATCTCGACCCTTATGTGGGAGGGTCCTTCTCCATCCATCTTTACTGTACCCCATAGAAAATGTTAGACATATACAAGGAAGACAACGATTAGTATATCACAGACTTCATCGCACTAGTATTTACACTGCACTTAGACTTTATCGGACTTAGTATTTACACTACAAACGAACAGACACCCGCAATATTTCCCTCGTTCAGAATTTCGTTGGATCTTTACACTAAAAAAAACGGGTATGGGGAAAATGATGAAAAGTGGATCTAATCCAGTTTCCAGAAGAGTACGGAAATATGTAATGGTTCCTCTGATAGAAGTTCTCAACATGGGTCAAATACCGCATGTATTTATCTTTGTCGGTCACAGAGTTTCGTCCGGTATGGCCCAGCTTCACATATAAGCTCTGTGCTAGGATGGTATTACCGTCCAGTACAAACTGGAGATTATCAGGGTTATCAGAATTATCAGAGTTATCAGAATTATCAGAGTCTGCGTCAGAGTCGATATCAAGATCTCTGATCTCCGGGTAGTCGAAGTTGTCGCCTACCGATGAGTGATGTGAATTATCAGGGTTATCAGGATTATCAGGGACTGATATCGACATAAGTACAGATGATGGATATACCGGCTCTGGGTTAGAGTGATGCACCGACAGAGGGTGGTACACCGGTTCAGGAGGTATACCAGTTCAGACTGGTATACCGAAGTAAGGTGGTACACCGACCTAGGGCTATATCAGTACTCATTTTCAAAGCATGCTCTTTAAAAAGGCGTAGAGCCTAACTCTGTTACTCAAACCTATTGGCCAAGTAGGTGTCTATCATGGGAGTCTCACCGAGTTCACGGCGACTAATTGACTTACCCACATAGACTAGCCCTGCCTTCGGCACCAAAAGGTTTGGAATAACTTAGTCAGATCTATGCCAGGACAACTACTCTGATACCAAAAGTGTAACATCCCATTTTCAAAAGCAGAATAATTTTTTTTCATCAGAGTAAAGCATTGGAGCAAGAGAGTAACTGATATATATAATCAAAATAACCATTGTCGTATGTCTCGCTAGTTGCAGTAATAGTACATTGATTCGAATGTCTAATGTAAACGTAACTACTTAAACAAAAGAAGTCTTCAGCCGGGTCTTCTAAGCGTGCTGCTTGCCCTTCTCTTCGGCCCTCGGTTCTCCCGATCCTGAAGCTATGTTAAGAGCTCATGTCCAATGCACCGGACCTCAGGTAACGGTTAACCTCATGTTTACATACACACATATGTATTACAGATAATCACAACCTTAACAGTATATAAACACACAACAAATGTATCACACAAACAAGCGTATCTCATCAGCACATAAGCCCCCTGGCAGATGTGTGGCCCTTAGCAAACGTATCCCAACAGCACATAAGCCCCCATGGCAGATGTGTGGCCCCTAGCAACGTATTCCAATAGCACATAAGTCCCCTGACAGACGTGTCGCCCTTAGCAAGCGTAAACATATCAACCATACATAAACATACCACAGATCTATCAGATACCACAACAAGTATATAATCCGCATACCACATATACGCATACAATAAACATCAGAGTTAGTGTTACAGTACGCGAACGTACATTCGTTGACGAAATACGGTACAACTGTTGGTCAGAAGGTAATCACAGATATCCTATAAGGACAATATCATATTTGTTAATTATCAACATCATAACAGTCATTTTAGTCACAAATGACTATTTTACCCCTGACTTTGCTAACCGGCGAAATTTCGCCAGAGCTTCGCTACTTTGACTCTAATTTTCCAAAATTTTGTCATATCTCTATCTCCATCATAATTTTCAAACTAAATATCATATTTAACCCTAAAACATGATATCAAAATCATACTTGGAAGATTAAAGATCAAACTAACATTTCTACTATAACTACCGAACTAAAACTAGAACTTGAAACTAGGGACCGAAGAATTTACCCAGAGCTTTGCTTCTTCTTCACAAGAGCTCCTCCTTCTCTCTAACCTCTCACTAGATTTCGAATTGCTCTATGAATTGGTGAGTTTTGAAGTGCAAATGGAGGTTCTATTTATAGGGAAAGCCTATGGATCTCAACGCTTGGATCATCTTTATTGAATTCAATCCTAGCCCTTCATTTGAACACCTTACTTAGCTAACAAGTTTTCTCCCTTCCTCAACAAGGCTTCTCCTACTTCTTTGACAAGTTGATGATGTCATGCACATGATGTCATCTCCCTTGCTTTATTGATTTAACCGATAAATTCCCCTGCTCAGTGTTTCTAATCGGATATCCTTAAAAATCTCAAATATTCCTTGACGTAACTTTGGAGGTCTATGATATCACTTGAGAAATACTTGGATTAACAAAGATTATGGTCCTACTAAGGGTATTTTCCAGCCTCTTAGTCATTTCAGGATAAACCTCGTCGGTTACGGAAATGACTTCGGGTAATACCAACTTCGGGACAAAAATTCACTCGTTGACAATATATCCTGATGTTTAATACTTAGTTCACATATTTTGAGATATGATTTATTTTATATCGGTTCTGATTTATCCCATTAGCTTTTTACCAAAATATCTCTCTTTGGCAAGATATCATGATATTTACCAAACACAATTTTCTCTCCATCCTCAACCCTTTTCACACATACATACTCTCTTGTATACACGCACATTTTCGGTTTCCCCCCCCCCTTGTTGACTTGTCAACTCTCTTTTTATTAATTACTTTATGCATTAATTATATCTTGGAGTTACTTAATCCTATTGGTTAATTAGATAGTTAATTATTCCATTGGTTAATTAGGCTTTAGGGTTTTTACATAATTCATCTTATACATTTTCTTAATCATTTCTAATTAATTAGAAAATATTCTTATGCTAATCTTAATCCCTTAATGGTCATTAATCTTTAATTAAGGATTGCACATAATTAACTTTAGATATTTCCTTTATTCATGCTTAAACAAATAGAAATTAATTATTTATTTAATCACCTTCTAATTGTTGACAATTTTCTTAATTAAGATTAATGGTTTTCTCACAACTATTATATTGACATTGGTAATTTATGCATCATGTATTATTTTAAAAATCATTGGGCAACTTATGGTCCCCAAAATAATATTAAATTTTGCCTCATTATTTTCCAAGGAAAATAATCCCATAAATTACCTAAATTAGAGACAACATACTTTCCTATTTTTAATAAATATTTAATTGCCTCTTAGGATTTACTATAACATTCTCAGGGTATTTTATGACCCATAAGTGTGTTTAGGGATTCTCAGCACTATATTCCTTCTAATTTCAAGAGAAATTACCCTAGAAAATAAGATAAATCCCATACAAGATTTGAGACCACATATTCACCTATTTCCAATAGGTATTATTTACTAAATTATGATACTTATCATAAGTGAGATTTTTAGGGTATTACAGCAACATATGAGTCCATCTGATCAATCTTTTTCATCATCTATAAATAGGGTGCCCTAGTGACAAAATCTGTTGTTCAAAATTCATACTGCATACACCAAACATATTCTGTGCATTTTGAAAGCAGACTTATTGGATTCGCTTGGGCTTCAGACTGAGAGAGTCATCTTTCTGAAGACGAAAAATCCACTCTATCCTGGGTGACAATTCCTCAGCAACCTTGGGCATCCATATTGAGAGAGCAAAATTGTCTTAAGGAGACAACGTACATTGGGCCCGGATTACTCCATAGATCATTACCATATTCGACAGTCTTGTGAGTTCGTTTATTGTTTTTCGATATTATACAAATCTATTCTATGCTCACTGTATGTACTATCTTAATAATACAGATTCTTGTTCTGCTATATTAGTAGTATTTGTTTGCTGTGTTTTCAATTACTACCTATTTAGTATATTTTCCTCAACAAGCTTAAGACAATTTTGGTGATTGAAATCAACTTAGATTAATTTATATCATTGCTGATTTCATCTGTTGGTAGTAATTTTGTTGAATTTGTGTTTAGTGAATCTGTGTTCAGTATCTAAATTGATTCCTGATTTTGGGAATCAATTACTATGATTTTTGCATGATCATTATGATTTCTATGGTTATATATCTGTCGATTTGTTTCTGATATAGGTATATATTAAATTTTTTCTTTTACTAGTCGCCTTATGCCTCTGTTAGATATAGCGATTACTTGAAAATTGAAACTCTCTTAATCGATGGTGGGACTAGAAGTCATATGTATCTATTTTGATTGATGGTTAGATATTTGGATATTACATCAGTGAGATGTATTTTCTTTCTAGATTGATAAAATAATATACTTGATGGATAAACGGTGTGTTCACTTGGTGAAATGTCGCTTCCTATGAAGCGGTGGATTGAGAACACATCATTATATTGAGCAACGGTTCTTTTAGATGGAAAGATGTGTTTCATTATTTAACTTTTTTTTTTTAAAAAAAATGTTGAGAAAGTCTAGAGTCATGTTGGTGCTTGTATAACACGTGCAAGTAATGAATGAGAAAGTGCAGTTATAACTTTAAATCTTTGATGTGCTGCATTTCTTATTTGGATGTGCCCATAAAAATCAATATGTTATTATTTATTCTAATTATTGATTACTTGCACGGTGAATTTACATCCGTAGAAAATTTGATTATCTTTAGTTAATAAATATATTAGATTCTATTGATAGGGTAGTTAATAAATCTCCTACTATCTCTCCTTATTTTAATGAGGATTTGATTAATATTAAATTAATAAGTGAAGATAATGTATATCTTATGCCTTAGTTTCATCGGGAGGTTTTCATGATTTTATTAATTGATATTTTGAATTAATTAGTTATCGTACGGAGGAGATGAAATTTTGATATGATTATTGAGTTCATGCTTGTTATTTTATTATTTGGTTTCTAGTTGTAGAAATTAAATATATTTAATAGTTAAATGATGAACTTTATTAAAAGTCCTAAATTTAAGGATGTTATGTATTTGAAAAGCTCTAATTTAATTAATTAGAATGGAAAGAAATTTAGTCCTGTTTAAGGCTTTATGATCAATGGAGATATTAATTTGTTTGATAATTTCTAATCTTCTATAATCTCTCTTGAAATCTTGTGAAGTTCTTTGAATTAATAATGGCCGAATAAAAATAGTGATATTTGTGAATATCTTAGTCATTATTTAATTTATTAAGAAGGATTTATTATTTTCTATTGAAAATAAATGTGGTAAATTATCAAATATTTTGTGGTGGTGTGAAAATTTAATCATTTATCTAGTGTAGAGATAAATGTGCTTTAATTTTCATAGTATTATTATTCCTCTTGGAATAAACATGCATGATATCGTGAAATATCTAAATACAATGAGATTGACTTGCACAATATTAGTAGAAATGTGATTATAGCCTTAATTTTATAATTATGGACGATTTTGTGGCTATGATTTTATGCTGCTTAAATATTGTGAATAACACTTTTATGAATGTTAAATATTTAAGTTTTGGAATTAAGTATGATGGATTTGTTATTCACCATAGTGGTCAGTTCTTTATGAATTATTTTAATTCCAAATATTACAATGATTACTCATAACCTTGATGCTATGAAGTTATATTTGTATTGTGGGTGAATTAGAATTTGTTATTATAAGATGTTTATTAATCAACTCAAAGGTTGATTATTTTTCTGTATAATTATTGAATATAAATGTTGGTAGTTTTATTTAAACACCCAAAGATGATAAATATTTCTAGTTGGGGTATGCATCACTACCAAATTATGTGAAATCTTTATAGCGTCATTATGGTTGAATGTTAGCATTGAAAGAAATTATGAATGCAATGTTGATTATGTCTAGTTTACCACATAACTTGTGGGGGGGGGGGGAGTCATTTTAATGGCTAATTTTCTAATTAATAGAGTACCCCCACAAAAGGATACAAAACATATCATACAAAATATGGAAAGGAAAGAAAGCTTCTTTGAAATATTTGAAAGTGTGGGGGTATTTGGCAAAGGTTGGGATTCCTAAACCTAGAAGATTAAGAATCAGACCTAAGACAATAGACCGTGTGTTTATTGGCTATGCATATAATAGTAGTGCATATCGTTTTCTGGTTTATAAGTTTGATGTATCAGATATCCATGTGAATACGGTTATTGAATGAAGGAACGCTAGGTTCTTTGAGTACGTATTTCCGTAGAATAAAAGTAGTGATAATAACAACACTGGGATATCTCAGGATAGTATGACTAATGATGATCTTGGAGAGGAGAAACCTAGACGTAGTACTAAGTAAAGGACTTCAACATCCTTTGGGCCTGATTTTCTAACTTATCTATTGGAAAATGAGCCTCGAACATATGGAGAGGCTATGGGTTCTCTTGAAGCACCATTCTTGGAAGAGGCTATTAATAGTGAAGTTGAATCCATTCTGTCAAACCACACCTGGAAATTAGTTGAGCTTCCTCTGGCAATAAGCCTCTAGGAACTAAATGGATCTTCAAAAAGAAGATGAAAGCAGATGGCACTATTGATAAGTACAAAGCTAGGCTGGTAGTAAAAGGCTACAGACAACGTGAAGGCCTAGACTACTTCGATACCTATTCACCGGTTACAAGAATTACATCCATTCGGATGTTAATTACGTTAACGACATTGAATGGGTTGGAGTTACATCAAATGGATGTAAAGACAGCCTTCTTGAATGGTGAATTAGAAGAAGAGATTTATCTAGAACAACCTGAGGGATTTGTTGTCTCAGGACAAGAACAAAAATTTTGTCGTTTAATAAAGCCCCTTTATGGACTTAAGCAAGCCCCGAAACAATGGCATGTAAAATTTGATGAAGTCACGTTATCAAATGGCTTTAGTATCAACGAATGTGACAAATGTGTCTATATTTGAAATACTGAAAATGAGTTTTCCATAGTCTATCTTTATGTAGATGGCATGTTGATAACGGGTAGTAATAATCAAATGATTAAAGCTACTCAGCGTTTGCTTACCAGCAAATTCGACATGAAAGATATGGGTCTAGCAGATGTTATTATGGGAATTAAGATCCATAGAACATTTGATGGGTTGGCTTTATCACAAGCACACTATATTGTTAAAATTCTTGAGAAATTCAAGAGTTTAAACATAGCCCCTATGTCAAACCCTATAGATTCTAGTCTTCGACTGTTAAGAAATGGGTGAAGGAGCAAATTTACCAATCAACTATTAGGTCAGGAGCGTTGGGCACAAAAAAATTTTAATGAGGCCAAAAAGACCAACAAACAATTGAATTTGTTAAAAAAATACAACACCGTTAGATCTCTTCTAACTCCGTTTAGAATGAATGCCACGTGAATTCACCGATCTCTCTCTCTCTTCCTCCCCCTCCTTTCTCTCTCATCTCGCCCAGTCACTACCAAGCTTCAATTTCATTTTGCTTTCCAACCATGAAAATTTCGGAACCCTCCAGAGATTTGACCTAATTCCTTTCCAGCCATAAATTTGTGCTTCTGCTAACAACAATAGCATCGCTCTATTGAATGGTCGTTAGCCTTCTAAATTCATCAACAAATGAAAATTTAAACTCTGAAGAAAACATTTACAATTAATCACACCATGCATCTTCCGCCGCCACACCCATAATCGGCAAATCAATGTGACAATCTCACAAACATCAATTTTCATGGCTATATTCCTCCGAAAACCAAAACACACACACCACTTACCACTTAAATTCTACACTACGCAGAGAAACTAGTTGGTTTCACTTTGTTTTATGGTTAATTACCCCAACGGCGATGACAGGCGGTGAGGCTTGAAACTTGAATCTGAGCGAGTTGAGGGCTGATTAACATGGATTTTCAAAGGGCTTGAGAATCTGAGGATCCAGCTTCGCCCTACAGATCGGGCACAGAGGGTTCTCGGAAAGCCAGGCATCAGCGCATTCCACATGGAACTCGTGGTTGCAGCTGGGAACCAGTCGAGCCGGTTGCTCGTTTTTGATCTCGTTGAGACAAACAGCGCATTCACTTCCCTATCACCAGTTCCTTCCTGGTGACTTTGGGCATCTTCTCCAGCTCCGACGTCGACAAGCCTTTCTCCTGCGCGGGCTTCGACGGCATCGCGATTTGAGGGCAGTGGGTAGTAGCGTACCAAAGAAAAGGTGAAGCATTTCAAATTCCACGTGGCATTCATTCTAAACGGAGTTAGAAGGGATCTGACGGTGTTGTATTTTTTTAACAAATTCAATTGTTTGTTGGTCTTTTTGGTCCCATTAAAACTTTTTTGTGCCCAACGCTCCTGGCCTAATAGTTGGTTGGTATATTTGATCCTTCACCCGTTAAGAAATACTGGCGAAGCTGTAAAACAAAAGGAATATGCTCGAGTGCTAGGCAGTCTTATGTATGTCATAAACTGCACTAGACCTGATATTGCCTACACAATAAGCATGTAACATGTTGAGTCACTTTACAAGTAATCCAAATGAGCTCCATTGGAGGGCTATGATAAGAGTTTTGGGTTATTTAAAGCAAACTCAAAACTTTGCTTTGCATTATGAAAAGTACCCTGCAGTACTAGAAAGGTATAGTGATGCAAATTGGATCACCAGCTCTAACGACACAAGATCCACAAGTGGATATGTATTCACTCTTGGTGGGGGTGTTGTGTCTTGAAAGTCATCCAAGCAGACTTGCATTGCAAGATCAACTATGGAAACATAATTTATTGCTTTAGATAAAGCTGGTGAAGAAGCCGAGTGGCTTTGTAATTTTCTTGAGGATATTCCTAGTTGGCCAAAGCCAGTACCAACAATGTGTATACACTGTGATAGTCAAGTAGCTATTGGTAGGGTCAAGAATGTTATGTACAATGGCAAGTCTAGACATATACGTCGCAGACATGATACCGTTAGACAACTACTCTCGAATTGAATCATCTCAATTGATTATGTGAAATCAAAAGAGAATATAGTGGATCTATTGACTAAAGGAATTCCTAGAGAGTTAGTTATAAATTTGTCCAAAGGAATAGGTTTAAGGCTGATCCATTGTTGATTATTGCGGTAACTCTACCTAGAAAAGTGGAGATCCCACAAACTAGGTTCAAAGAGACAACTAAGTGATGATCGACTGTTAACACTGTGGAGTTTTAAACTTATACTCATTCCTAGAGAAGACAATACATATATACAAGGGTAAGCTTTTAGGCTTTTAATGGTTTCTTAATCTGATGTGTTCAGATGATGTACGTTGACTTACATCACAAGAAATCACCTATGTGAGTGTGAAGTGTGGACCGCTTCTATGAGAATTTAAAACGGCTGATTCTCTAGAACACTCGTAGAACCAGGCGGTGTCTAGGGTCAAAATGAACACAGGATAAGAACTAATGATGCTAGAGAAGCAACGGTGTGACTCCTATTGTCTTGGTATACACTAAATGATCGACGATTCAAGACAACTCATCCACTGATTGACCAGTATATTCGATAGGTTTTTACTAGAGAAGGTTCAAAGGCAACCCCTACCTTTTTCGATACAGTTGTTTCTCATAGAGGAACTGCACTTTGCATACATGATCATTTGCATTTGGTCATGATGGACTAACTTCTTATCCATGTGGGGGACTATTAGAATTTTAGGATAAAATCCCATGGGTTATGAATAAAAAGATGGTTGGAAAAGAAGAGGAAAAAGGAAGAAGAAATGTGTGTGAGGATAAAAGTCCCACATTGATTAGTTGGAGAGAAGTTGGAGGGTATATAAACCTTAACTTTGCTCCTTCTAAATGGGCCCTTGGGCCAACCCACTTTTGTGAAGAGGTGAGGACTTAGGTGACCCTTGGTCCACCATACACGCGTGCTGCCCGCCCAATCCGGTCTGGTTCGCACATGTGTGAAATAAAATTTAATTAAATTAAATTATTTTTTGAATTTCCAATTTGACCTCGAACTTTTAATAATTTCTTTTTTACCCCTCCGAGATTTTCCAACATGCAACTGCGAGTTGCGATCTGTTTGGATCGTTCACTCCGTTCTGGTGCTTCTATTCGCACGACACACCAGTTCGCTGCAACAGATGAGTCCATCTGATCAGTCTTTTTCATCGTCTATAAATAGGGCGTCCTAGTGACAGAATCTGTTGTTTAAAATTCATACTGCATACACCAAACATATTCTGTGCGTTCCGAAAGTAGACTCATTGGATTCGCTTGGGCTTTAGATTAAGAGAGCCATCTTTCTGAAGACAAAAAAATTTGCTCTATCCTGGGAGACAATTGCTCAACAACCTTGGGCATCCATATTGAGAGAGCAAAATTGTCTTAAGGAGACAACGTACGTTGGGCACGGATTACTCCATAGTTCATTACCATATTCGGCAGTCTTGTGAGTGCGTTTATTGTTTTTCGATATTATACAGATCTGTTCTATGCTCACTGTATGTACCATCTTAATAATACAGATTCTTGTTCTACTATATTAGTAGTATCTGTTTGTTGTGTTTTCAATTACTACCTATTTAGTATATTTTCCTCAACATCCAACATACTTCATTATTCCTTGGCGCCATAAGCCTTTTAGTTAACAATTGGAAATGTCACTTCATCATCTCCATTTCGGCCATATCATTAGAAGAGAGAAGGAAGAGCTCAATTAACCAAAAATGGTGTATGGAACTTCACAAGGAGAAAGAAACTAAGATCAAGAAAAATTACCTACCAAACCATCTCCAATCCAAAAATTTCCTTCATAAACATTGTTCTATATCTCGAGAGCTTCAATTCTGCAATTTTAGTTTTCTCATAGGATGAGTTTCATGTCATCGGATTAGTCGAGTTACAGCCGAAATTCCAAACCAACTGCAGAATCATGATAAAGTAAGTGTAAGCTTCGTTTTGAACTGATTGGTTTGAGGTTTGAATGAGTTTTTGAATATGTTATGAAACTTTGTATTTTCAGCCAACTAGGGTTCTTGGAGCCTCGTGATGATTTGTTCATGAATATGTGATTATATGATGATTTGGGAGCATATGAACATAGTTTGGTGGATAAATTGTGAATTGGTAAATTGTTGTATTTGAGCCTCAATTTCGGTTTGACCAGGGCATGTTTTAGGAGTGCGATTTTGGTCATTTTCATGGTTACATTGTGTTCGAAATGAAAAATTGTGTAGGATAGAGATTCAGTAGGAATTTTGGAAGCTTTAGAATTGAATTGTATCGAAACCATTGAAGTGCCTTAAAAATCATGTGCGAACTGTGATGAGTTTTTTGGATAGTAAATGATGTACAATTGTAATGAAAATTTTCAGGAATAAAGTAGACATAATGATCTTTAATTTGATATGTCATTTGTCGAATTTGGATTTATGTATACTGAGTTATGAATTTCTTAAAATGACCTACAATTCTGGAATGAAATCTAGACAGAAGGCACTGTTATGTTAAACTGGGAATGATATGCATGTGACTTGCAGCTGATAGCATTTTTCTTTAAAATTAGACTTAATAAGGAGTCCATAGGATTTGGAATCACCTCATTTGGACACTTGTGCTAAAAGATATTTTCAAAGTTATGGTAAAATTCTGAAAACTTTGGTCTAAAGGGCCAAAAATGAGACAAGTAATGGTATATGATGATTGGTACAGTGTTCATATATGAAATGTATTCTTGGACATTGTTGGACCTATTAGTTTTATATTTAAGCATGATATACTAGATGACATTTAAAAAGTCAAGAGTTGAAGTAAGTAATGATCATTGTCTGTAATGCATCCTTATAGGAACTCATTATCGCCTGAAACAAGCAAAGTACAAGGAAACGACTCGGACAATTATAAAGCAATCAAGTAGTAACTCTAATCTCACATACTTTGTATGGCTCTGTATATCTGTTTAATCAAATATGTGAATGTCCCGGTGGTAAAACTAGGTGTAGGACCTATTGGACGGAAGTCCTTAGGTGGCTAACCTAATTGCATTCAGGTGACTTAGGGTACTTTCGATTGAGAACTCTGACGTATAAGAGAACTCTTGATAATAGTTAGTCGATTATTCTTAGTTGGGTGACCTGATTGAGAACTCTGACATACAGGAGGACTCTTGGTACTTGCCAATTCGTTATACCTTATTGTGAACTCCAACGTACAGGAGGACTCTCAATACATGCCAATTCGTTATACCCAATTGAGAACTCCGACATACAGAAGGACTCTCGGTGCATGACAATTGGTTATACCTAGCGCTATGGTTATGTGATATGTGTATGCTAATCTGGCTGCATATAATATGATTTATGGATGCTATACATGCTGTTGTGGACTGTTTATGTTTATATTTATGACTAACTGTAATACATTGTTTATACTTTGTTTGTGAGATTAATTTGTTACCCTGAGATCCTTCAGGATTACCTATGAAATCTCATACATATCCAGAGAGGTTGGGCATGGTTAAAGTGGTGGGCAAAGCTCCAAAGAAGAGGCAGCAGATGTAGAAATTTGTTTGCTGCAGTTTGGGATTTTATATAGTACTATAGTGTATAGTATATAATATTTAGTTAAAGTCATTTTGGAGCCGTAATATTATGTCAATAGTGTTTGGATCACTGTAACGTGAACTCTATAATTTAGTCCTGTTTGTAACCAAGATTAGTTTAGTATCAGTATATTGTACTATACCAGTGTTGCTCACTATATTTCACTGAAATACTCTAATAAATGTCATAATTACAAGGGGTATGACATAAAGGAAGCTAAATAAATTAATTATCATATCATATATTGTGTATCCTTAGATAGTATATTAATTTATTAGTCAAACTAATAGTTTGGAGAAAAAATAAAATACATATGCTTTAAAGTAATTTAATTAGTTTACTTAATATCTCTAAAAAAGTCAACTTTGGCTTATATTTAGTATCAGAGGGAGTATAATTAGCTTCCTTAATTTTCTTGAAAAAAGTCAACTGGGTCTTATATTTAATAATGAAAATAGTAGTATCTTTTCCTTTTGATTATTATATTGATCATTTAATAAAAATAAAACAAAATTGGCTTGCACTATTTTGAATGACATGGCTAAGGGTATGTTTGTATGTGTGCGCGCGAGCGAACAAAATTGGTTTGCACTATTTTGTGAATGACATGACTAAGGGCATGTTTGTGTGTATGTGTGTGCACGCGCACGCATGCAAGATTGGAATGACTTAAGTTGTAACATCTCATTTTTCAAAAGCAGTATAAATTTTTTTCATCAGAGTAGAGCATCAGAGCAGTTGTATCGCTCCCAGCCTTACAGATATATCGCTCCCAGCATGCATACAGTTATCTTCTAAAATAATACGCATTCCAACAACACACCACATATACACATACCATACTCACATCATACCATACACACATATCATACATGCATACTATATCCATCAGAGTTAGTGTTACAGTACGCGAACGTACCTTCGTTGATGGAAATCGGTATTTCTGTCGGTATACGACACGACAGTAGGTCAGAACGTAATCAGGGATATCCTATCAACATAACAACGTACTTGTTAAGGATCTATCATTACGACGGAAATTTTTAGTCAAAATGACCATTTTACCCCTGACCCCCTAATCGGCGGAATTTCGCCAGCACTTCGTTACGTTGACCCTAATCTTCCAAAATTTCAACATAACTCCTACTCCAACATAATTTTCGAAATATATATCATATTGATTAGTGATTCACATCATAACAGGCATTTTAGGTACAAATTACCATTTTGCCCCTATCCTTACTAGTCGGCGGAATTTCGCCAGAGCTTCGCTACTCTAACTCTAATCTTCCAAAATTTTTCCATAACTCCGACCCCATCATGATTTTCGAAATTAATGACTAAAATACCCCTAACATATGATATCTAATCATACTTGGAAGATTAAAGACTATACTAGCATTTCTACTCTAACTACCGAAAGATCTACGGAAACTTAAGACTAAGTACCGAAGAACTTACTCAGAGCTTCGCTGCGAATTTCCCCGGACTCCTCCTCTTCCTTCCTTTCTTCTCCAATTCGAAATGCTTGAAGGATTTTGATGTGCAAAATTATGAAGAGGTAAGCTTCTATTTATAGAGTTTTCCAGGGGTATTTCGAGAATTTCTGAATTGTTCTGGACCAAGAAAGTCACAAGCTTCTGGAAGCTTTTTCCTTGGCCACAAGACCTCTTGGCCGACCTGCACCCCCCTCCCCAAAGTCAAAAACCCAATCAAAAGATGCCACATGTCCTGCTTCCAGAAGTCTTCTACTGATAAAGTCTTCGATCGGTGTCCGAATCGCGTAATCTTGCAAAATCTCAAAGATTCAGAATCACAACTTTGAAGACATTTCCTCACTCATTAGAAATGTCCGGGCTAAATAACTTTTTGATTCCATACAGGGTTCCAACGGTCCTGCAGAAGTTTCTCGAAAAACGTGCTCGGTTACGGAAATTGTTTCCGAAATTACCAACTTCGGGACAGAAATTGAATTCCAAATACGTCCAGATACTTCTCAACTCATTCCAAGACATTGAGTTACAATTTATTTTCTTCGAATTCCAATTCGTGATTATCTGCCTTTTTCATAGATCATCCTATTTCGTCTTATTACTTAAGTATTCTACCGATCACGGAAATGACTTCTGGGACAGTCTAGTCCGAGATAAAAATTCACTCATTAATATTCTTCTCTGACTTTAGAAATCTTATCCATGGTTTTCTAGATAGGATTTTATTTCTATCCGTGGTCATTTATCTTATCATAAATTATATTATTATTTAATTACAAGTTGCAACATAATATCTTGATATTTTCTCATTCAATCTTATCCCATTTTTTGTCCAAAATTTCGGCTGGCCCCTTTTTTGTATTTTTGAATATTTATTTTTTAATTAATTAATTATTTATTTATTTATTTCAATTTTCTTAAAAATTTCACAAAATTTCCTTATTGGTCCATTCTTGCATTTAGGCTTAAAATTAATTTATCTCATATATTTTTCTTCATATTTTTCAATTAATTAGCAAATATATTTATGCTAATTTTTAGCCATTAACCACTAATTATAGGGTTTTACATATTTATCTTCGAATTTTCCTTTGTTCATGCTTAAGTAATTAGCCAATAATTACTTAATTAATCCCTTAATATTTGCTTCTAATTTTCTTAATTAGAATAACCCATTACCTCACAACCTTTGCATTGACATTAGTGTTTCATGTCTCATGTATTATATTAACATTTACAGGGGCATTTTGGTCATTATAATACTTTCTAACCTTTTCCCCATTTATTTCTTTAAGGTAATAATGTAATAATTTACCTAAATTAGGGACAATATTCTTCCCTATTTCAAATAAATATTTACTTGTCTCTTTATAATTTTTACAGGGTATTTTATAACCCGTAAATGTGTTTAGGGACCTGTTTGCAAACTTCCAAACGTTTTAGGGACCTAATTGCAAATTATTCTTTTTGAAGAGAAACTACCCAAAAATAAGATAAAGTCTCCACAAGGTCTTTGAGATCATATATTTACCTATTTCTAATAGGTATTATTTACTCAATATGATACTTATCATAAGTGAGATTTTCAGGGTATTACATAAGTCAATTGATAGAACATTTTTTTTTTCTTTTTATATTCCTTTAATTCAATGTCTAGTTATTTAACGTGAGGCACATTCCAGTATTCTTTCTATTCCTTTTTTTTTCTTTTTTAATTAATTTTTTGTCTTTGAAGGACTTGTACTTTTTTTCGCCTCATGTCATGTCTTCATTTTTTTTCCATTCATCCCATAAAGCAAATGACTCTGTACGATATTAGATTTTTAGATATTTGTATAGGTTGACATTGTCATTCTATAAAAAAATATATATATCATTCATCGTTACCATTATATGTTAGATATATATTTTTCTTTCCAATTATATCCTATTGTAAAGAGAGTACGAGAGATAATGAGTGAAAATAATATATATGTAATGGGGGTTAAGGTGCAAATTTACCTAAAAATATTTAAAAAAGAGTAATGTTGTCCCAATTTTTTTTTTGTTTTAATATTGCTCCGGAACATACCGGAATTATAAAAAGGTATCAATGTTGCCTCAAGTTAACAACCTAAACTGTCAAAAATCAAAAGGGAATGAGAGATAAACTTGGGCTGAGAAGAAAGGAATTTGGAGCTGAAAGCCTATTAGAGCTCTCTCTCACATTGGAATGCAGAAACTGACTTGTTTATTTTCTGTTGAAGTTGTGGTCCCAGAGGGCCTCACTATTTAATGAAAACGATTATCTTCTTTGATTTCAGCCATTCCGGAGTATGGGTAGCAACTATCAATATTTATCTGCTGCTCCATTCCTTTAATCTAAGATCTTAGATTGAAGTTGACATTTGTTTCCTGGATGGAGCTTATGTTATGTTTGACTGTTTTGGTTGTTAACTTGGCAAAAAGGACAAGAGGGAGTAACTTTGTTTTTTTGTTCGCATTTCTTGTTTTTGTTTTGAAAAATGATTATTGATTCTTATAGGCTTGAGGAGTACCACTCTAGTCCTATTAAGTTTAAACTAAAAAACTCTTACGTACTAAGTAGGGTTAATTAACTCATTAATTATAGGCTAAATTTTTAATTTTGCTCTTATTTAGTTGATTGGTTCCAAGAAGGGACGGACCTTTGTGTTTACAATGGGGGCCAAAAGAAAATTGTCTCAAAATTTTAATACAAATTGGATTTTTTTTACACATTTGGCCCCAAATTTTATATATTTGGCTTAAAAATTTGTACATTTGGCCCTCCAAATATTTTTTCTTAAAAATTAGTTAATGAATATACATTTGGCCTCTTAAAAATTTCTTCCAAGGTCCGTCCGTGATTCCAAGGGTTAACATGAATAAATTCTTTTATTTATTGTAATTATTAGGGGCAGAATTGTAAAAAAATATTTATTATTCTTAAACTAAATTTATTATAAAAAACTAAAAACTTTGGTCAACTTATAAATAAAATAAAAGGGGTATATGTATTCTGTATGCTTAACGTTAACGTACAGTTGAATCAAATCATCAATTCTCGAGGAGGATGCCGAGTCCTTGATTAGGTTGTCTTGTGGTTGCTGCCCATGTCTCATTATGAGGGCATTCTAGAAAGCGCGCGTGATGACTAAGGGTGGAAATAGGCCAGACCCCTATCAGGCGGCCTACAATCTAGCCTGTTTAGGGTCTGGTTAGGTCTGGCCTGTTTGTTAAAAAGGCTAGGCCAAGGCCTATTTAAAGGCCTAAATGTATAAATAGGCTAGGCCTATTTTATTAAGGCCTGGCCTGTAAGCCTTCAGGCCTGGCCTATTTACACATTAAATAAATATAATTATATTTATATCATATAAATAATATAATATTTATTATTTTTCATTCTTATATTTTAGTAAAAGCTTATATTTATATAGTTTTGATAGGCTCAAAGTGTACAAAAGCCTATTTATGGCCTCCAAGGCCTACAATATGTGGCCTTCTTAAAGGCCTACATTGTAAGTAGGCCTTTAAAAAGGCTTCAGGCTCGACCAGGCCTTATGAAGGCTCAGACCTAAGCCTAAAAAAAGACCTGCGTTCAGGCTCAGGCCCAGGCCCAGGCTTTCTACCACCATTACATGCTCAGGCCTATTTAGCCAAAGCCTAGCCTAACCTGGCCTATTTCCATCCCTAGTGATGACTGAAATCAAAACGGGATGCTCCATGCGTCTCCGTGGGCAGTGGGCAATGGGCGGTGGGTGGTGAAGAGTTAAAGAAGTCTCCCTCTGAGTCTGGTCACTTGATTGTTTATGGTGGCTCACATTTTCCATCAAATCTTGAACCCTACAAAGATCGGTTGTCTATGGAGTGATTTTAATGCTCACACTGTTTTACACTTCTACTCCCTCCTGTTTTTATACAAAAATAGTTACTCTTTTCCTCTGGCCTACATTATCACCTTAACTAATTCATTGAAACTAATAAATAGTAGTTAACTGATTAAGTTTATCTTTAATTGAAAAAGATTTTCCACTTTACCCATATTAAATGAGATATTGAAAGAGAGCGGAAAATATAAGGAGTCAGATTCAAACATTAATTATAGAGGTAGAATTGACAAATAAACATTAATGGCTATTCAAGTGACTTATATTATGGACCAACTCATTCTTCTAGAAGTGACTTATATTATGGACTGAAGGGAGTACTTTAAGTTAAAGTTAGGGACTTGGCTTCCCCATCTAATCTCCTCACCCACTTCCCCTACACTCCTCTTCCACTACTGACCTCCACCCTTAGATTGAAATTTGAGAGGTCTAAATTTAATGTTTTATAGCATTATTTTTTTAAATAGTTTTTATTTAAAATTATAAATTATGACTACTAAAATGTAACAATTTGAGTTTATTTATAGGTTAAGAGGTAATTTTGTCCCGTAAGTTTTTCGGAAACCAATTTTATCCCAGAGATTTAAAAAATGAAGCAATTTTGCCATAGCTGTTAGCTAACTTTGACCGTTAGTTAATCAAATATATAGAGTTGGCAATGCACATATCATCTCCATCATTTTTGTTAATATGCAAATTTACCCCGAAAATTTTAAATATAACTTTTTAAAAAAATGAAGTGTGTATTTGGGATAGCGGTGAGAAAAATGACTTATTTGTAATCTAACTTATAGAAAAGTCAGATTGTGAAATATGATTTATGTTGGATTGGCGGTAGCATAAGTAACTTTTGTGAAATTAAACTTTTTTGCAATGGCGGTAGCATAAGTGACTTTTGAGATAATTATAAGAGAAAAATTAAAATCAAAATTACAAAAAAAAAAAAGTGGAAAATGCTAACTTACAAAATTTACCAATGCTTAAATGCATAATTTGATCAAATAATATTACATAATTAACTGGATCACAAGTCCCATACAATTTGGTCTCTAATTATATCACAAATCTAATTCATTTTCAGTTGAAGATGGTTGATTCATTTGGATTGAAGATGGCACAACATAATTAGTCGAAGAAAGCCCTTTATCTACATTAATATTCTCATTTTCAACTTCCATGAAATTAACATTTGTCTGAGAATTTCTCATAATACAATTATGAATAAAATGCTACTAAGATATTAAAGATATTTTACCAGTGACAGTAGGCCGCACAAACTTTAGGAGCCCCACTCCATTATTTTTATCAAATTCATGACATCATCATTATGAATTTTTTTTGTCCTAGTTATAATGTACCTCACAATCATAAATGAAGGGTAAAATTGTACATTCATATAAAAATTAATGATTTGACATATAAATAGGACAAAAAATCTTCTTTCTCCACCTTATAAACAAGGATAACTTACAGTTATAAACTGTAATTTGAAGTGTTATAATGTCTAATACTTTGATACACTCTAAACGTGAAGAAGTAATATACCTCGCAATTACAGTGCCGCTTATTTAAGCTTTTCTTGCTTCTCCTGCTCATGTAATGATTTTACTGAAAAGGAGGCTAAGCTAGCTTATACTAACATACTGGGCAGCTTCACTTTTGTAGGGTATCTAGGATTGTAGGTGTCCCAATCTAGGATAAGCATAAAGGTGAAGACCCCCCCATCCATATGCAGAGTAAGAGTAGTTCTGTGAAGTGCTCTCTTGCTTTGGTCTGCAAGCTTGAACTTGTGGCTACTTAAAAGGATAGCAGAGAAGATCTTCATCTGTCTGTAAGAGATGTCCTTTCCTAGGCACTGTCTTGGACCCGCATGTGGTTTAAAAACAAAAATTTATTTTTCGGGCTACAAAAAAGGCTTAGCAACTTCATTGATTTGATTCAGGAATAATGTACTTCTATATATATAGACCTACTTATAAGGAACTTCTAATATCTTTCATATAGACCGATAAAAACCTTAAACTTTATTGACTATACCATTAAATTCGACAAATTTTCAAAATTTTCCCTATCTAATACTTCATGAGAATGAAGTGAGCACAATAATAAATGAAGAGCAAAAATGTATGTTCATATAGAAAATTTAATGAGGTACATTATAACTAGGACAAAAAAAATTCTTCTCTTTATCCTATAAATATGACCAAAGGAGTATATGACAATTAGAGTGTAACATCCCATGTTTGAAATGCGGAAATTTTTTTTTCAAACAAGCAATCAGAGTGGAGCAATAGAGCGCAAGAGTAATTGGATTCTTAGCCAAAACATCAACCATTGTGTAACATTATATAGATTACAGTAGTCCTAAGGTTTAGAAAGGAAATAGCGGAATAATAGAGTAACAGAATAACAGAAAACGTTAAGATAAAGATAGTCTTCAGCTGCACGCCTACTCCGGGCATTTGCCTCGATCCTAACCGTGGTCCTCCTGACCCTGAAGCTACAGCTGAGATTCAATTTACCACATTGAATCTCAGGTAGCATTAACCTCATACCCAAACAACACAGTATACAGCCAACAGATATTCTAGAGCTAATACAACAGTATATCACAAGCATACTAGAGATGCATGATCATTATGCCGACAGAACACAAGCACAAAGCAAATGTAAAGCCCCATAAGGTAAATAACAACAACAGCCTGCACTATTCACCAGTGCCACGATAAACACTCGTGTCCTCAGCGCTAGGAAAACATAACGGCATTCCAAACATAACCCGTTTAAAAGCATGCGTATAACGGTCTACGACATATCCTTGACATATATGCATTTTAAGAAGCACAAGATTAGTGTTACAGTACGCGTCCGTACCTTCGTTTGCGACGTTAGGTACCACCGTGGAAAACGTACTTTTACTAAAACGTGAACTTCAAAAGCGGTTCGTCGGACGGCGTGACGGCGGCAAATCGAGATTCGATATCCTATAAGAATAATATCACCTTGATTAGTGATTTGACACTATAACTGGCATTTTAGGTAAAAATTACCATTTTGCCCTTCTACCCCTAATCGGCGGAATTTCGCCAGCACTTCGTTACTCTGACAAATTTTCTTCCCGAAATTTTGCCAGAACTTCGACTCAACTATGATTTTCGAAAATAATGACTAAAATAGCCCTCCCATATGATACCCAATCATACTTGAAAATTTAAAGGCTATTCTAGCATTATAACACCTACTTTTGAAAGAACTACGAAGACTTCAGCTTTCGGGGACTCGATCCCTACCATGTTTCTACCTCGTCAGGCATATATTTCAATGCAATGAGGCCTAAAAACAATAGTAGGAATCTCACTCCCTACTTGCTAAAACTATCTAACAATTCTACTAACTACCGAACTAAAGACTAAAGACCAAAAGACTTACCCGTTGAAGACTTCTGCAGAACTTCTCCAGAGCCCTTCTCTCTACTTTCTCTCTCTAGGTTCGAATTCTCTCTTGAGAATGGGGTGAAAAAACCAAAGGGGGGAGGGGGTATTTATAAGAAAAGGTGTAGGATTTCGGCCGTCGGATCAACTTTGTGAGAATCGATCTGGACCGTCCAAAGTAACTTTTCCAAAAAAAATTTTCTTCTTCTTCCTTCCTCTTGGCCGACCTGCCCACATGCTGAGGTGGCACCAATTGGCCAATGGGAAGTGGCCATGTGGCCCTTCTAGAAGCCTACCCGGATGAATTTCTCCGATCGGTACCCGATTCGCGTAATTTCGGAAAAATCTCAAAATTCTGGATTTACAACTTTGAAGACATGTTCTCACTTAGTAGAAATGTCCAAGTTAACCTAAATTTTGATTCCATATAGGCCTCCAACAGTCCAGTTGAAGTTTTCTCGAAAAACGTGTCCGATCGCGTCCGGTTTCAGAACGCATTTCTGAGAATACCAACTTCTTCAGAAAAATTCACTGATTCCAAATATGTCAAAATAAATTCAAACTCATTCCTAGATATTGAGTTAGAATTTATTTTCTTCATTTCCAAAAATATGCCTATATGCATTTTTCCCTATTTTGTTTTATTAGGAAAATGCACAAACGGACTCAGAATTTACTTCCGTAAGAGTCTAACGGAAGATAAAATTCCACTGATCAATAATCTACATTGACTTTGGAATTCCTATTCCTAGATCTCTAGATAGGATCCGTTTCCTAATTATTAAATTACTATTCACAATTTTTACTTTAATTTAATTATATTATTTTTATAATGTCAAGTTGCACAAGTTGTTCCTATTTCATTTTTATTTTCTTTTTCTTTTTCCTTAGCCCAAAATTTCGGCTGGCCCTTTAATTATTTTAATAAATAATTATTTTTTATTTAATTAATTATTTAATGATTTAATTATTTAATTTTTCCAAAAATTTCCACAAAATTATCTAATTGGTCCATTCTTGTATTTAGGCTTAAAAATACCTAAACTCAATGATTTTTCATAGAAATTTCCAATTAATTAGTAAATACATTTTTACTAATATTCCACTAATTTCCACTAATTTTTGAGCTTCACATAATTATTACTGAATTTCATTTGCTTATGCCTAAGTAATTAGCCCAATATTACTTAATTACTTCATTATCACCTGTTGATAATTTTCTTAATTACAAAGCCTCATTACCTTCATACTCTTGTATTAACATTAGTATTTTCATGCCTCTTGCATTTTTAGAAATTACAAGGGTATTATGGTCATTTCACTTCCTTTTGAGTATTTTCCAACAATTTCTCCAATTTCATAATTTATAAAATTACAAAAATTAGAGATTATATACTCTCCTAACTCACTTGGTCATTTAACTGTCTTTTAGGATTTTTCCATAAATTTTCTAAGTTAATTACCCTTTCTAGGGGCATTTTGGTCATTTTGGCACTTTGGCATTTAAATTCCCTAATTTCTTGCAGAAATTCTACTTAGAAAATAGACTGTAATTATACAAGACCGGAGATTGAAATTTCACTTATCAGAAATATCCAACTTTTATTTATAATATTCCAGATAAATATCCGGGTATTACATAGAGTATGCCTAGATATAACAGGATTTGAAGCTATAACCTTTAAAGTATTTCTTTTTTTTTCCCCTTGAATTACAATGGTAGACACTGACAGCCTGAGTTATAGGCAAGATCAAACCTGCGATCTCCACTTACAGGCATCTATACCACTACACTATAAGGCAATTGGTCTTTAAATTATTTTCTAAATCTTTTATATAACTATACAAGTCTCTAGCAAGTTGTATTGTTCACAGGCTAGGAGTAATGCAACTTACTCTTCAGGCTCAATGTTATGTGTGAGACAAAAGATCAATCTTATTTATACTTCATCTAGTCCTAAGTATAGGATAGATAACGAATTCATATAGATTAAAAAAAATATCTAATCAGTTATTTATAAAAAATGTGTGTTAGTGTTTATAAAATTTTCATCATTTACATTAGAAACTACCTCTATTGGTTGTGGTATTTTATTTACATTAGAAACTACCTCTGTTGGTTGTGGTAGTTTGGGGAAAACAATAATAAATGTGGGAGATAAAGATGATTAAGGTCTTGCTACATTTAAGATCAAAACAAACTTCTCAACTAAGTCAGTGTATTTAGAAGAGAAGCTAGTGAGAGTGAAGCATGCGTGTCGTTGGCCCGAGAAAAAAATTAAAGAAGAAGCAGCATGTCTGGTACTTAGACCTTAGTACAGTTGGTTACCTAAAAAGCTGTGAATTTGAAAGAACTTTCTTGTTGGAACTTTCCATTTTTGTCAAGCCATCTCTCTAGCTTGAATTCATCAGCATCATCACCCCACAGGCATTTCATTATGCCCATTGCATAAGGTAGGTATGAAACAAGATCTCCTTTCTTCAAACTAAATCCATCTGGCAAGGTATCACTCGAGAAACAAATCTTACTGTCCTATCACTGAAAATCATATGACAAAGTCAGAAGAACAAAACATTCAATTCTCATCATTAACAAAACAAAAAACTATGTTGGATCACCCATGGAACTGCTGGGTAGAGTCTGAGTGTCTCAGTCAAAGCTGAAGTCAGATACTCCATATTTTCAAGTGCTTCTTCAGTTATATTATCTGCAAGTTCCTCAACAGTTTAAAAACTTGTTGACTTGGTAGCCTCTTTGACTTCTCCCACAATCCTGTCTTGCATATGAGGATGTTTGCAGAGTGTGTCAAGGAACCAGGACATTGTTGTTGCTGTCATGTCTTTTCCCGATAATAAAACTACCCGTTTGGTACATGGAAGATTTAAGGAGGGAAAGGAACTTAAAGGAGGGGAAGGAATGGAAGGGAAGATTGAGAGAGAACTTAAAAAGTTGAGCTGTTTGGTAGACATAGGAAAGAAACTTAAGTTGAGGGAAAATGAATTGTTTGGTATGAAGAATTGAGTGTTGGTTAAGGGGGAAGGTGAGGTGAAATTCCTAAAATGCCCTCCTTTGTTTGTTCGGACGTTCGAACGAAGACGTTACGTTCAAACGTAATAGGCACCCAATTGCCTGCGTTCGAACGTAAAATCTGACAGAAAACCAGACCACAAGAACACAGGACGCATGTAGAGGAATGGATGAAGGAACTGTTTAAATGGAAAGAACAGAGGGTTGAGAAGAATTTAGAAACAGAGGAAGCCGACGGTGGTGATCTAGTCTTTCTTCTTCGGCGACGGTGCTTGGTAGAGAGGAAGAAGACGACAAAGATGATGGAAGAGAGTCGAAGCTCTCTGTTTTCCTCGATGCTCTGGTTCTGCTTTTGACGTTGGGTCTGTCGCAGCTGTGGTGGAGGGTGAGGGAAGAAAAGAATGTCGCTAGTGACGATGATGAAGAAGGTGAGAGTCGACAGTGACGAAAATGGAGAAGGAAGGCGGAGGAAGGAAGGATCAGATCTGATTAAACTTCTGCTTCCTCTTTTAAAACAGATCCATTGTTGATAGGGGGTTTTTTGGTCCAACAATTTCACTTTCCCGGGAAACTTTCACGATCCCGCCACTTTTTGAGGGATTCAATTTTCCCACGTTTAAGGAAAGATCGGACCAAGCGGGAAGTGAGATTGACGGGAGACTTGTGCAACAAATGGTTTTCTGCGTGGGAAGCCTGGCATATTCCCTTTCCCTCTCCTGAAATCCGTGTATCAAACGGGCCCTAAGGATGATGTCTTTGAGGTAATTTGGATGTGTCTTCTAAGTCTGGGAACCTTGACAGTATGTCTTTCCTTGCAGACCCATCTGGTGACTTCTGGTTCTAGACTTGCTCGGTCTTGCTTCTGATTGCTTTGTACACAAAGTCATCTACCACTTTGATGTTTTTTCTCAATGTGGCTTCTAGTCCTATGTGCATGAACCGCTTGATATTCCAGAAAATATCAAGATATCAAACTAAAGTTATTTCACTTGCATCGTTGAAAGCATTGGAGAACTTGGTGCCATCTTCATATGTCCCCCTCAAGGTGTCTAGTTCTACACCAAGAACAACCTTGAACACTGAGTCTAGTGTTGATTTGAAGAATAGTCCTAACAATATCCCCCACGAATAGATTTTCTTGTTATTCTTTTTTCATCATAAAAAATGTCACACTCAAATACAACTAAAACTGGTAAGAAAAGTAATTCTTTGTCACATACTTGTGTGATTGGCTTGTCATGATACAACATGAATGAGGGAAAAACTCTAATATGATATAATTGCTTTTAGGGTGTGTATGTCAATCATTTTGTCCCCAGTACTGTTTCTAAGATGAAATAATTTTTTTTCTGATTTTGTGTCTTAGGAGAGTTCTGAGAATCAGAATTACGTTTGTTAACTTATTTTATTTTTACTCCGAGAATCAAAATTACGTTTGTTCATACTTTTTTTTTTTTACTCCGAGAATCATAAATATGTCGTCTGATTCTGATGCCCCCTTCCCCAATTCGCCATAGCTTTTTGTGCACGAATGCAAAACTCTTTGGCTTTACACTGGATTTTTTTCACCAAGTTGTTTAAGAAGCATCCGGTACTCTTCCTCAGAGAAAGGCCTCTTAAGATCATCCATTAGTTTATCCCTAAAATGCTGTGTTCTTCCGTGCACGGGCTTTAGTTTTATGCCACCACTGATCCACTTTCACCTGGGAAGCAGCAAATAAAGGAATCCAAATGTTTAAATTGTTAGATTCAAATCCTACAAACAATCCTGAGCAAAAAAAAAAAAAAAATCCTACAAACAATAAAATGAAGCAAACATGATAAATTCATCAAATTTGTGATACGCACAACAGGCTCTGGTTGTTTTGTTAGGGGCCTTTTTAGGACAGGTAGATGGTGATCATCATCTTCTTCTTTCACTTGGAAATCCACGTTCGATCGAACAACAGTACTAAGGGGAAGACATTGTTCTGGTTTACTACCCCTGCGCCTCTTCACCTTTGGATCCACAATCCTTTGAATAGGTTGCTTTTGTTTACGAGGCTGCTGTGCCCCAGAGTTCAAATTCGTGTCGATGGAAATAAGGTTGGTCCGATTATCAAGGTTAGCCTCACAGCGTGTTGTAGTTGGTAAGGTAGAATCCTCTGGTTCCTCTGCTTCGTATTTAGCAAAGAAACCGTCTTCCGGGATGTCAAGCACAAGAGATTTTCCGTCCAACCTCAAGTGATCCAAGAAAAACCCATAATGCTCATCATCACATACATTGGTTGATACAGGTCTATTTTCTTCCAGGAGATGGATCAACTGGGCTTTCCCAAATTATGACCCCACCCCCGCTGTGCCCTAAATTTGTTTGTTCGATTTTAACCTTAGTGTATGAATGAATATCTTCAACGAAAGAGAAAGAGAAACCCTAACCTTCGCAGCTCAAGCGTTTCCAAGGCACGGTGCTCAAGTTGAGAAGAAGGGACTCGCTCAGTACGAGTCAATATAATGAAGACTCGTGGATGATGGATCAAGAGGCACAAGACATAGAATAGAGGAGGGGATCAATCGAATGGGGTTATCATGAGAGATGTTGTTGAGAGAAAAATGATTCTGATTTTGTGCCCTGAAATAGAGAAGCACAAAATGTTAGCTTCTTTTTTTTTCAGTACAAAAAATAAACCGGTTCATCCCAGGAACAAAAAAGAAAATGAATTTACCAAACATAATTCCTATCCATTTTTATTCTTGAGAACAGAAATTTAAAAAAAAAAAAAACTCATTTCGGGAGCGTTACCGTGCACACTAGTGGTCATACCTATCAAAGATAATTAGCAAGATATATGAAGGAGGAGAAAAACAATTTATGTTGTCTAGGGTGTGGACCTCAAACTTCCTTCTGTTTTGGAGAAAGAAACTAAGCATAAGAGTTACTTTAGGGTGGCTACGGGCCTGACCTAGGACAAGGTTGTACTGGGGGGTTGTGAGGATCACTTTTAGGACTTATAATAGTTGTTGGTTTCTCAGGGGAAGGCAAGGATGTACTTTGCAATCTGAGTGTGGCGAGGAGAGTTCTGGCCGCTCGATCAAATGCCAGCTGGGGGTGGAGGAAGATAATCTTTCTTCATCATTTTCTCTTTCTAATTTAGTGTGTTTGTGAGTTTGAGTAGGCTGTTTGGTGTGATATCGTGTATTGTAACCTCCTTCTATTCTTGAGGAGGGTGTGTTTCATGAATTAATATCCATTTTGGAGTTGTTTTATCTACTGTTCTACCTTGGTCTCTATCACTATATGTCTATATCTATTTAATAAAATCTTGTATTTCTAACATCGAATTAGTGATTGAAGCTTCAGAGATACCATTGCTGCAAGTTTAACTGCAGTGGATTTGAACACCAGAACTGAAATCTCTCAAAATCCTAGTGGAGAATTGGTAGCTTGTTGTCTTTCTCTGTTTTCTCCACTTCTCTCCATCCACTGTGAATATCCCATCACCCAAAAGGTCCTTCATGATTTCATGTTGGTACTCACCCAGGTGACCCAGCACCAGAATGAAGAAATTCTAAGACTAAAAGTAGATTTTTTTTAAATGAAAAAACTCAATACCTTTCCATAGTTTGCAAAGTTTGTCTTGAGGATATATTCAATATTAATGGGGACTGTGGTGTAGATTTCATTCCTGCTGAAGCTAAGTAGCCTATAATTTTTGTGCTTTCCTGCAAGATCTGTCATGCAGTCATGTAGACTATGAAAATAGAACATTTGGTGTAAAATAGAGCCAACAATAATATGATACTTTCTTTTCTTCTGAGACTGCACAATTCTTCTTCTGCCATCTTTTCTAAGCACAAATACCACCCAAACTATGCTTACAACGGCTATATGGGAGCCAAGTTCAAATTGTCCAGCAACATTATGGCTTAAGAGGAGACTACAGAGAATGAAATATAACTGGACCTATTATGATACAAAGGAGGATATAATGATATATAGAGAACACAAGGCGTGCATGTTTTTTTTTTTATATATATATACAGAATGCATGGATCGGAAGACACGTTCACTACATGCATAGCTTCATCAATCTCTAAACTTATGATATGGTATGAAATGAGACAAGTGTTTATTCATTTGTTAAATTTTTAAAATCCACTAGCATGCAAGCTGCCACATTAAAAAACATGGGTCTATACTGACATGAAATTGCCGGGAGAAGCCTCAATAAAAAAAAGGGGTCATTGCAAAAGGCTCTCACCAGGTGGAGTCAATGAAAACCTCAATGTATACAAAAAATGGTTGGTAAGGGCATATAACTGCTCCATTAGTTAGTTCACAAATATAGCCTAGATGTTAAAAATATTTTGAAGTCAAAGATACCAAAAGTAAATAATCATTTGAATTAAATACTTTTTTAGTAATTTGCAATAGCATTAAAATTGGCAAATGGTAATTAATAGGGAAAAAGACAAGAAAATACAACTTGAACTTCAAAATCTCAAATAAGTGATTTCCTACTAAAATGAGTTGTCAATTGCTATATTTAATAGTCAATACCTTTATTCTTGCAGGCAACAAGATTGATTTTAGATTTTGTAGTTCAAGTGATATTTTCTAGTCTTTTTCACTAATTGTTAACTCTATAGGTGTCTTGTATTAGGAACCATGAATTTGTTCCAGTAGAATAGAGACTAGACTCTAGAGGGAGTATAACGCAAGCTTTTTGACCGTAACGTGTGAAACTATAGAGAATCAGCGTCCATAGACTTGGTCAACACAATAGACTTCACATTCAAGAGAGAGATGAACTGTAAAATATGTCTAACACTTTAATACAATCTAAATATGATGAAGTAATATATCACACAGTTATAGTGCTGCTTATTTAAGCTTTTCCTGCTTCTCCCACTTGAACTGTCATCCTGGGAAGCATCATATTTTGTAGAGTATCTAGGAATTTAGGTGCCCCAATCTAGGATAAGCATAAAGGTGAAGACCCCCTTCCATATGCAGAGTAAGAGCAATTCTGTAATGTGCTCTTTTGTTTGGATCTGCAAGCTTGAACTTGTGGCTACTCAAAAGGATTGCAGAGAAGATCTTCATCTGTCTGTAAGAGAAGTCCTTTCCCAGGCACACTCTTGGACCCGCCTGTGGTTTAAAAAAAAAGTTCATATTATCAATGCTTCAAAGATTTTACCTTTTTAAAGTATTTGAAGCTATCACCTTTCAAGTATTTTCTACCATCTATGCAAGTCTCTAGCAAGTTGTATTATACACAGGCTAGGAGTAGTAATGCAACTTGCTCTTCAGGCTCAGTGTTATGGACTAGAAAAGAGACCCCGTTCAATTTACACTCTCTTCGTCCTTAAGTGTAGTGGCTTGATAAATAATTCATATAGATTAAGGAAATTTGTAAATCAATTATTTGTGAAGAATGTGCGTTGATTTCTCTAAAACACTCATTCTTTCAATCATTTACATTGGAAACTGCCTCTATCGGTTGAGGTAGTTTGAGGAGAAAAAAATTATATTAAGGGAGCTAAAGAATATTAGGGTCTTATATTTAGAACCAGAACAAACTTCTCAACTAGCTACTATATGTAGGACCAAAGTGAGTGAGACTGAAGCATGCTTGTCTGGTACTTGGACATTAGTATAGTTAGTTACCTGAAAAGCTGTGAATTTGAAAGCACTTTCTTGCTGGAAATTTCCATTTGTGTCAAGCCATCTCTCTGGCTTGAATTCCTTAGCATCATCACCCCACAGAAATTTCATTCTGCCCATGGCATAAGGTAGGTATATAACAAGATCTCCCTTCTTCACACTAAATCCATCTGGCAAGGTATCATCCACGAAACAAATCTTACCATCCTATCACAGAAAAATCACATGACATTGTCAGAAGAACAAAACATTCAATTCTCATCCCTAAAGAAAAAAACTATGTCCATGTATGTATGTTGGATTACCCGTGGAACTGCAGGGTAGAGCCTGAGAGTCTCAGTCAAAGCTGCAGCCAGATACTGCATATTGTCAAGTGCTTCTTCAGTTATATTATCTGCAAGTTCCTCAACAGTTGAAATCTTTGTTAACTTGGTAGCCTCTTTGACTTCTTCCACAATCTTGTCCTGTATATGAGGATATTTGCAGAGAGTGTAAAGGAAAAAGGACATTGTTGTTGCTGTTGTGTCTTTCCCCGCAATGATAAAACTAAGGATGATGTCTTTAAGGTAAGTTGGATCTGTGTCTTCTAAGTCTAGGAACCTTGACAGTATGTCATTCCTTGTAGACCCATCTGGTGACTTCTGGACTTGCTCAATCTTGCTTTTGATTATTTTGTGCACAAATTCATCTACCACTTTGATATTCTTGCTCAATTTGGCTTCTAACCCAATGTGCATGAACCGCTTGATTTTCCAGAAGATATCGGCATAACGAAGTACAGTTGTTTCACTTGCTTCATTGAAAGCATTGGAGAATATAGTGCCTTCTTCATATGTTCCCCTCAAAGTGTCCAACTCTACACCAAGAATAACCTTGAACACTGAGTCTAAGGTTGATTTGTAAAACAAATCCTGAAAATAACCACCAACAAAAGATTTTCTAGTTATTTGTTTTTCATCAGAAATAATTTCATACTCTAAAAACAGGCGGCCCAGTGCAAAGGCTTCCACCTAATGGGATTTAGGGTGGGTCTTGTGGGGGTAAGGCTATTTACAAGATTTAAACTCGTGACTTCTAGATCACATGGCAGAGCAACCTTTCCATTGCTCTAAAGCTCACCCTGTAATAATTTCATACTCTAATGCAACCAAAACTAATAAGAACAATAATTCTCTGATATTAAGGAGATTTGAACCTATACATCATGAATGAGTGAAAGACTCTAATATGAAGATATATTTATTGTTGTATTTGTTTGAGTAATCTTACTTGCATTTCTAACATCTGATTAGAGCTTGAAGCTTCATAAACCATTGCTGCAAGTTTAAGTGCGGTAGATTTGAACACTGAACTGCTAAAATCTCTCAAAATTCTGGTGGAGAATTGATAGCTTGCTGTCTTTCTCTGTTTTCTCCACTTTTCTCCATCCACTGTGAATATCCCATCACCCAGAAGGTCCTTCAAGATTGCATGCTGGTACTCACCCTACACCAGAATGAAGAAATTATAAGAAGAAACAAAATAATCTAATCTTCCTAAGAAGTTAGAAAGGTAAAAGACCAACACAAATTAAAGTTGGTCTAGCAGCGTAAGGCCCCACTAGCCCTCTGACTCTCGAGTTCGAGTCCCAAAGAAGATACCTATACTAGGAAGGGTAGCTGCAAGCCCCAAACCATATTAGTCAATTACTCAAATACTTGTTAATAAGATTCATAAATAACACCACATACTAGATAATAGTAAAAAAAAACAAAGGTGGTAAAAGGAAGATTTTTTCTCAAATTGAAAGAAAAAAAAATCAAGTAGAGCAGTAGTGCATAAGAAGAAGTGAAGAACTGAAATTACCACATCTGATATTGAAATTAAAATAAAGCGATTAGGCATTGAAACTGATGCAATACCTTTCCATAGTTTGGAAAATTTGTCTTGAGGATATATTCAACATTAATGGGGTCTGTGGTGTAAACTTCATTCCTTCCTAAGGTAAGTAGCCTGTACGTTTTGTGCTTTTCTGCAAGGTCTGCAAAGTAATCATGCAGAGTACGAAAATAGTACATTTGGTGTAAAACAGTGCCAACAACAATATGGTACTTTCTTTTCTTCTGAGAGTGCAGAACTCTGCTTCTGCCATCTTTTCTGAGCACAAACACCCCCCAAACTATGGCCACAAGCGCTACAAAAAAATATATGGGAACCAAGTTCAAAATTTCTGGCAACATTATAGCTGTAAGAGGAGGCTATAGAGAGAATGAAATATAACAGACCCTAAAAAGTGGAAGTACACGAAGTTATAAATCTTGCTGATGTTCATTTACCTCATTCATCACATAAGGACTGATTCTCCGAGGCAATAGTTGCCGAATTTTCCCCATAACATGACAAGAAGAAAGTACAAATTCTGGGATATTAATTTGTAGAGTCTGAAATCCTCAACCGCGTATTTAAGCTTCAAAAGGATACACTTTATTAATGAAGGTTTTCTTCGGTTTGACCACAAGGCTCCGGCTACTGACATTAACCTTTTATTTATATATTTGGGGGAAAATAATTCTCAGATCATGGCAGTGGCAAGACCAGAGTTTCATCCAAAAACAAGGAAATAGTTTTGTATTATCTAGCAACAATGTCTGTTAATGCCAACATCATGAACATATTTTCTGATGTTGAATCTGTCTTATTCTGCTTGGCACTTCAAGCTATTCACTTTCAAGTGCTTTAATTAATAATCCCATGTCAGCAATGCACAGAGAAATAGGCGAAACTGGATCTGGTTGGACCATATGAACACGTCTAACGTTTAAGCATTTTTTCATGTATGAACAATGCAACCACACCCTAAAGCTAGTTGTTGGAGACAAAGGCTATGTCAGCTCCATACCATCGGTAGCACCACTGGCGGATCTTGGAGAAAATGTTTGAGTGGGTCAAATATATACTCATTAACTAATTAAAAAATTTTATGATTATATAACATTTTAAAATGTTATACTAAATTTTACATTATATTAAAAAAATTAAAAAAAAAAATCTAAGGTTTGTCATGATTTCTTAGAATTTTGATATTATGGGTAAAATGATCATAATTTGTTAATTATTCATACAAATGATTTCTTGAACTTTTGATACTTCTTATTTTTAATTTTGCATTGTAGGTGGTTAAGAAGAAAATTTGAGATTTTGGAGGGTCAGAATTAATGTTTTGAGGACTGGGAAAAGTTATAGAAAAGTCTCCGAAATTTCTAGAAATTGCAATCAATGAAGAAAATGACTAGGGAAAATTACAGAAAAATACCCATAGATTTCAAAAATTATAGCACTCTCTACAAAGTTTTTAAATATTTGTACTTTAGTCCCTTTTTTAAAAAAAATCATTAAAAAAAACTAAACATTTTTTTTGGGAGGCCATGGCCCCTCCTGGCCCCATATAAGATCCGCCCTTGTGGTAGCACCATTGTAACACACTACAAAAAAAACCATCTTTTGTCGCGGTTTAGTAGTCTCGGTCCAAAATACCCGTTACTAAATTCCACTTTGTAGCGGTTTTATCCCTAAACCGTCACTAAATAGTAACGGAAGCCATGACGACATGACTTCGGCTATATTTGTAGCGGTTGACTCGAAAAAAACCGCAACAAATTTGGCGCCACCTTGGCGTGCAATGGCGGGAATTTTTGTGGCGGTCAATTTGTAGCGGTTATTTGAGTCTAACCGCTACAAAGTTGGCGCCAAGGTTCGCGCCAACTTTGTTGCTGTGATTTTGTAGCGGTTTCTTCACCATAACCGCTACAAATAAACGAAAAGACACAATTTTGTCGTGGTCACCAGGAAGAGCGACGCCAACCGCGGACAAGTTACATTTTTGTAGCGGTTCCATAGTTAACCGCTACAAATTTTACATTATAAATAAAATATAGGGACCGTACATCAGTTATAAAAATTAAAGAAATTACTAAATCTCTACAAGCTAAGGTTTACTCATTTCTTTGCCGTTTAGACTTCTACTCTTCCGAGAACAATCCAACATGCGACCAGAGATTGGGTTCCATTATAGCCACCTTTGTCTCACGAAAATATCTCTAATGAAAATGACTCAGAAGTTTTTCGTGGGAGATCGGCGGCTATATCGAATCCGAATCCCCACTGACATGTTGGATTATTTTTGTTACGCCATTATGTATAATTTATTAGTGTGGACACTTTTAGAAAAATTAAAGAAAAAAATAAATGAATTGAAGGTTTGTTTTTAAATATTTGTAACAAACTAATTAGTTTGATTCTTAAAGTTTATGAATCAAACTAATCGCTTTGGAAATTTTTTTGCAAAAACTCATTTTGTAGCGGTTAATAAGAATAACCGCGGCAATATGTGGACAAATTGTAGCGGTTACAAAGTAACCGCTATGTAATCAAGGGTCTTCTTTTTGTAGCGGTTTATGTAGCAAGTACATCATAACCGCTACAAAATATCAACGGTCACTATTTTGTAGCGGTTGTTGTGGCGGTTATTATACAACCGTTACAATTATGTAAACTTTGTAACGGTTCCTTTGGATAACCGCTACAAAATCGCATTTACTTTATAAGCCGTGACACACCATTTTCAAAGTCACTTCTAACGGTTTGAGTTTTCACCGTTTCTACCTTTACCCAACGGTTTGAGTTTTCACCGTTCTTACTGTTAAACTTACACCTTTCAACATTATGGATTCTGGACGAGGTAAGGGAAAGGGAAAAGTAACTGGCCCACCAAGAAGGGGTTTAAGGGGCGGTAGTAGTAGAGGGGACCAGACGAGAGGGCGTGTGACCCGACATATACCTCCGCCCTCTCCGGGGCCGGGCGAGTTTGCCTCGCTCTTCGCCGATGAAGAAATTCCAAACACGGGGACCGTAGGGGGAGATCGAGAAGCAAGTTTGTCGCTCGACGATTTAGACGACGAGAATGAGGACATCCATCTTAATATTCCCATAGCGATGTAGAGTAGTTCATAGACGGGGAAAACCAATGGAGCACGGAACCCCGACTGGCGACTTCGTTCCACCGGATTTATTGTGGATGTCGAAGGTATATGTAATTAGTTATTTTGTGAGAAATTAATTTAATTTCGGTACGTTTAATTCAATTTTTTGTAAACTTGCAGATAGACACAGGAACATCAGCAGGAGGACGCTGGATGTTTCCGCTCTCACTCGAGACGGACCGGGAGATGGCCGGTGTTGGGTCGTAGTCCCGTGGAACGACTGCATGCACTGACCAGCGATCGGCAACGGCGGCCACCGATGAACCGATTCCTCGTCTCGAGTTTGGTGGCTATGGGGGTGGTTCCCAATTTATTTCAAGGATTGGAAGAAAGTGACGAAGGAGACAAAGAACAATGCGTTTACAGATGTTCTGCAGGTAATCAATATTTTTTAATTAAATTTTACATGTTAATAGTTATAAGTTTTAGTTTATTTCTTTCCTTATTTGTTTGTTAATTCATTAATAATTAATAGGGTTAAGGAGCAATTTTACACATGAGCTTTTTCCCCAGGAGCGCCCAGCACCACGTGCTTTTTTCTGGAGCAAAAGTACACACGTGATTACGTTTTGGGAGCGCCCAGCACCACGCAAGCAGCTTAGTTGACCGTTAGTCAACCTGTTGTTGGATGGAAATGAACAAGTAACTCGGGTGAAATTACACTTTGCCCTTAGTTTTAAATAAAATTACCCCTTTACCCTTTTTTTAAAAAAACTAAAAATACCCTCCTTGGCGGGCCCCACCACGCCACCCCACCACCGCCGGCCACCGCCGTCGGTGGTGGTCGGCCGCCGGCGGTGGCCGACGGCCGCCGCCGGCCGGCGGTGGTGGTCGGCCGGTGGTGGTGGAAGGGTATTTTTAGTTTTTTTTTAATTATTTAAAACTAAGGGCAAAAGGGTAATTTTCATTTAAAACTAAGGGCAAAAAGGTAATTTTCATTTAAAACTTAGGGGCAAAATGGTAATTTCCTTTTTTTCCTACCATCATCGTCCACGTCAGCATCCACGTCAGCGTCCATGTCAGCGTGTCAGTCCAAATAAGCGCCACGTCACGCCACGTCAGCGTTCCATCCAAGTTAACGATTGACTAACGGTCAACTAATCGCCGTGTGGCTGGCGCTCCTAAAACGTAACCACGTGTGTACTTTTGCTCCAGAAAAAAGCACGTGGTGCTGGGCACTCCTGGGGGAAAAGCTCATGTGTAAAATTGCTCCTTAACCCTAATTAATAATAAAATTATGATATAGAAAAAGTTTAAACTGCGCGAACAACACAAGAGGTACGTTATGATGAAAGTGGGGGAAGGGTGGAAGAGCCGGAGGAACCGTCTCTACAATATTATGAATGGAGACGGCACTATTCCTCTGCAGCAGCTGATCGAGAGAGTCCCAGACGGCGTGGATCCAGATCAGTGGACGGCTTTCGTCCAATATAGGAGGGGTGCTGACGGGCGTGTACATTTTATTAAATTAATTAATTGTTTCACTTAATTGATAATTTAAATTGAGTTTAGGGTTTAAATTTAAATTTTGTTTCCTCCTCCTTGCAGGCTTTGTCGCAAAGGAACACAAGAAGCCGCGCACGCAGAGAGTCCATCACACTGCAGGACCAAGACGTTTGCGGTGACATACGAGGAGATGGTATGTTATTATTTAACATGATCATTGTTTTGTTTTTGAAATAACAAAGTTTATATTGTTTTAATTCTTTCAAATGACGTAAGGCTCGGGAGGAGAACACACACACGGACTATGGGAAGTTGTGGACACGCACCCATAGACACGCAGATGGGACGCCGACCTCTGAGGCAAAGAGAGGAGATAATAATAAGTTAAAAACATTATTTATATAATGAATGTTGTATATTTAAATTGATCGTCCGTTATTTTATTAATGGTTCATGAACTCGTTGGTCGTGCCCGGATTGAGAATACCGAGGCGAGCTACGAGCGTCGCAGAGACCCTGAGTCACAGTGGGTCCGTGAATCCTACGGCCCCATTGAAAGCCGCCTGGGCCCGGCCGAGCATCCCGGCCGCGTTAGGGGTTTTGGCCTTGGCGCCGTGCCTAGCATGGTGTACCCGAGACAGGGCTCCTCCTCCGCTCCCAGACCCTCCGGCTCGAGGAGGCCACCAGCGGGAGATTTCGAGGCGATCATTGCTGAGAAGGTTGCTGAGCAGGTTGCCGCAATTGAGGCTGCACGGAGGGCCGACGAGGAGGCCAGGAATAGGCGCAGGCAGGAGACCATCGACCGTTGGTGGGACCTTCATAACTCGAAATGGACTTCTGTTTGTGGCGTGCTGAACAAGCTGTGTCCTGACGCACACCTTCCAGCTCCCGATCCTCCCCCTCCGTTCCTCTTTGATGATTCCAGCACACGTGCTGCTGATGACGACGACGCTGTCAACTCTGGTCGTGGACCACCCCCTCGAGACAGCACCCCCGAGACAACCCCCATCAGAGAGGACTTGAAGATCATGCTCCTGAAATGTAGACCTTCTTTTTTTTTCTCTTTTCATGTCCAAACAGAGTTGATTGAGATAACTATATTTAATTATATTGTTTTCTTGTTGATCACGTTTCTTTTCTTGTTGATGGGCTTTTTTTTCCATTGCTTTTTAAAAAAGTGCTTTAATTATAAGTTAAGCACTTCTAATGTTTGGATATACCATTTAACTCATGATTGACTAATCAGTAATATATTAACTCAATTAATCAAATGATTTGTTGAGACACATATGATTAATTAAGCAAAAGCAAATTTTGGCATCAAAGCTTTGTGCTTTTTACTAATTTTGTGCGCAAAAGCAAATTATTCCATGACTAATCAGTATTATATTAACTTCTAATTCTGTGCTTTTTAGCTAATTTTTTTTTTCCAAAGCTTTGTCGCGGTTCCATAGAATGTAACCGCAACAAAGATGAATTTTGGCGCCAAGATTTGTCACGGTTTCTTCCTTCAACCGCTACAAATTTTGTGTTTGTAGAACAAAGATGAATTTTGGCGCCAAGCTTTGTCACGGTTTCTTCCTTAAACCGCTACAAATTTTGTATCGGTTATTGTCGCGGTTCATTTTAAACCGTGACAAAGGTGATATTTGTAACGGTTGTTGTAGCGGTTTTGTAACTGCTACAAACCAATCGATGCATTTAAAGATCCCAATTTTTGCTTCTGATGTAATTAAAGTGAGTCGTCCACATTTATGTTCTATCCTAAATTTGTTTGTTACATATGGATAAGTCATGGATCAAGATGCCGCGTAGTTCTCCTGTGTATTTAGCGGGATTGAACACTTTCTTAGATTTCGCCTTCTCTCACGCTAGCATTAATGGCAAGATCGTGTGTCCTTGTTTACGATGCAAGTTTAAGAAGTGGCAAACACGAGATTGTGCTTTGGAACATCTTCTTCTAAAGCCTTTCCCAGAAGCATATACATTCTGGGAGGTTCATGGTGAGCAACGTGGTATGGGATATGGGCTTCATCTTCCTCGAACCTCACAAGTAGGAAATCAAGTACATCAAGATGATCCGGTTAATGAAGCTGTCCGTGATGCTTTTGGTGTTCGGGATGACAACTTCACGGCGAAGTGCGGGGTCCGAACCTGTTTTCTTCAGAATGATGCAGCTCGGGAATTTTTCAGCCTCATGGATGAGAGCGATGGTCCTTTGTATCAAGGTTGTCAGAAATACTCAAAGTTATCTTTTCGATCAAATTGTACCATATCAAGTGCATGTGTGGGATCACCGATAAGGCAATGTCGATGTTCTGGAATTACTTCGAGATGCATTCCCGACGCGGACATTCCCCATCCTTCTACGAGGCGAAGAAGATAATCAACGATTAGGCTTGAACTACCAAAAATAGATGCCCGCCCAAACGATCGTATGCTTTATTGGGGAGAGGACGCTCGGAGGGAGACTTGTAAGAAGTGTCACACTTCGATGTTCAGGATAGTTCGGAAGGGGAAAAATCAGAAGAAGAAACCCGCAAAGATTCTAAGGTACTTTCCTTTAAAACCTCGTTTGCAAAGATTGTTTATGTCGTCTAAGACAGCTGAGCATATGAGGTGGCATCAAGATGATAAGAATCAAGATGGTAAACTCAGACATCCACGTGATGTTGAAGCGTGGAAAGCGTTCGACACAGGCTTTCCAGATTTCGCGGCGGACCCTAGGAATGTTCGTCTTGCTTTGGCAACCGACGGTTTTAATCCGTTTGGGAATCTTAGCACAAGCTACAGTATATGGCCAGTTATGTTGATACCCTACAACTTGCCCCCGTGGATGTGCATGAAACAAAGCTCCTTCATTATGTCCATGATCATTCCAGGGAAAAGGCACCGGGAAATGACATTGATGTGTATCTCCAACCGCTGATCAAGGAGTTGGTGGAGCTGTGGAATGTAGGTGTGGAGACGTACGACGCGCACGAGAAGACACTTTTCAACTTGCGTGCGGCCTTGATTTGGACGATAAGCGACTTTCCTGGCCTCGGGACATTATCCGGGTGGAATGTGCATACCGGCCTTGCGTGCCCAGCTTGCAATTTTGACTCTGACTCAGTGCGCCTTCCCCACGGTCGTAAGTGGTGCTTCATGGGTCATCGGAGGTTTCTCGATGGTACGCACAAGTTTAGGTTGCAACGCAATCATTTTAATGGGCAACAGGAAAAAGAGGACCCCTCGAAATTTATCTCGTGAAGAAATCATAGAGCAGCTTCGGGATGTTGATGTTGAGTTTGGGAAAAGAACGATCCGGCAAGGGCCGGACAAAGACTGCCAGTGGCTTCGGTTCTATGCCCCAAAGAATGGCGAAAGGTTAGTGTCTTCTTCACTCTTCCGTATTGGAAAGATAATTTGCTCCGACACGTCTGGATGTCATGCACATTGAAAAGAATGTGTGCGACAATGTGTTGTACACGATTCTCAACGAACTGTGCAAGTCCAAAGATCATCTCGCAGCCAGAAAGATCTACGGGAGATGGGCGTTCGTGGAGACGCGTGGCCGGATGAGCATGACAGATTTCAACCGGCAAGGTTTACCCTGACAAAACCGAATAAGGAAATCTTTCTCGCTACCTTGAAGAAAATAAAAGTTCCTGATGGGTATTCAAGCAACATATCACGATGTATTGACTTGCAGGCTCGAAAGGTTACAGGGCTGAAGAGTCATGACTCACATGTGCTTATGCAACAGTTACTTCCCTGGCCATGAAAAATACGCGCCTCTCGATGTGTCTCGTTTTGGTCGAGCTTTGTACTTTCTTCCGCAAGCTGTGTTCCAAGGTTTTGATAGTGGAGGAGCTCGACCACCTGCAGCAGAAAATCATTCTTACGCTTTGTCATTTGGAGATGCTCTTTCCTCCGTCATTCTTCACGGCCATGGTTCACCCGACAAGACACCTTGTTCAAGAGACAAAGCTTGCTGGCCCAGTTCAGTACCGATGGATGTATCCTATTGAGAGGTACTTGTTTAAAAATAATTACTTTAGCATTACTCCCTATTCGCATGTTTAACCATTGATGCATCGAAATTTTTCCTTGTCTACTTTACAGGTTTCTTGGGAAACTTAAATCTTACGTGAGGAATAAGGCGTGGCCTGAAGGTTCAATAGCAGAAGGTTATATCGGGGATGAGGTCTTGTATTTTTGTTCCAGGTACTTCGATGACATTGAGACGTCATTCAACCGACCGCCTCGTGTAGACGATTGTCCTGAGCCTGAGCCTGAGCCTGAGCCTGAGCCGGAGGCAACAGAGTTGTTAATCCCTCGTGTTGGTAGAGCACGTGAACCGAGGATCCGTACACGACATCCTCCGAAATTGATAGAAAGGTCCACAGAGAATTCCAGAGTTGGTTTAGGAGGAGAATAATGAACGACCACAACCCGCACTCAGCAGAATTCAGAGCTCGCGCTAGGCCCTCTTGACCACGCCCTAAGATATACGGCATACAATGTCAATGGTTTTAAGTTTTGCACCGTCGCACGAGATCGGGGATTGCCGACCCAAAACTCGGTGTATATGGCACATTTGGGACGAGGAGTTATGCGAGCAGCAGTGGACGGAACATGCGGTTCGGTGACGTCCCGTATTATGGAAAGCCGCTTGATGTGGTCGGGATAAGTTACACGTGCCTTTTCACCGTGACGTTGTTCAAGTGTTTGTGGGCGAATACCACAACGTCCGGGGACTCACGATCGACGACTTAGGGATCACATCGGTGAATTTCTCCCGGCCTATTCACGGTGGTCGGCCCGAAGATGACGAGCCGTATATTCTTGCATCTCGAAGACTTCTTCCCTGACGGCGATGACAATTTACCTATAGTTCGGTACGTTTTTAAATTTATGCTTTATAAAATAGTAACATTTAATTAAAGTTTTAATTGTGTTCAAACATATTGACCTCACGCGTAACATTTTATGCAAACTTTCCTTGTAGGGATGGTGAAGAAGATTGAGAGAAACACTTAATGCCTATGTCAGTAATATGAAATCTTTTTAATATTATGTTTTAAAAAAACTCGAAATTACTTTGTAGCGGTTATATAACCGCTACAAACACTTAAAACCGCGACAAATTAAACCGCTACAAGAATCGCTACAAAACCAAAAACCGCTACTAAATACAATAACCGCTACAAAAAAGTGAGAAATCAACCGCTACAAAATGATGCGCAGACCCCACCATAAATACCCCCACCCAACCTCATTTAATATGCCTCAACTTCTTTTCTACCCACGTTTTCTCTCAATCATCTCAAATATTTTTACGTTTCAGAACATCGTGAGTTTGAAAGGGGTAAGTACCGTGTAACCGGATCAATTCTAATGTTTCTCAAATATCTAATTTATAGTTCTTGTACTAATTAAAGTTTGTTATTTTGCAGTTGAACGGGATATATCTTTCAACTTTCCCTATTCTTTCATATACATTATTCAATTGATTTGTACATATAATTTTTAAATATTGAGTATTGTTTTAATCACCTCAATTCTTAGTACTTATTCTACTTACATAATCTTATTATTTTGTTTCTATACATGCACCTTATATATTTAAATTTCATAATTTACTACCTTTTATTTTTAATAAAAGATATATTAATAATAATTACTGAATTACGCCGATAAATGATATTTTTTTAAAAACCGTAATGAATTTGTAGCGGTTACAATAACCGATACAAAATTTCAAATAAAATGGCGGGTTATTTGTAGCGGTTGTAGTAGCGGTTTGAAACCGCTACAAATATTCAAAAGCACATGATGGCGGGAATATTTGTAGCGGTTTCAAACCGCTACAAATATTCGATGGCGGCAAATTTTTTTGGGGAAAAATGGCGGGAATATTTGTAGCGGTTTGTAACCGCGACAAATATTCAAAATAATAAAAATTTATGGTGGCAAAATTATCAACACATTATTCTGTAGCGGTTATGAAATCGTTACTAGAACCGCTACAATTTTATTTGTTCTGTAGCGGTTATTAAAACGTTACTAAAACCGCTACAATTTTATTTGTAACGGTTAACAACCGTGACTAATGTCTCGAAACACCTCATTTAGTGACGGTTTTTTTGAACCGCAACAGACGTTGTAGCGGTTTATGTGTATGTAGTATCGGTTTTTTTTAACCGTTACAAATCTTCTTGCCACATGCGTTTTTGTCGCGGTTCCTCTAACCACTACAAATGTCGTTTGTCACGTCAAAAATCGTTACAAATAGGTCATTTTAACCGCTACTAATCATCATTTTTTTTGTAGTGACAAGCATAAGCTCTTGAGAGAACTACAGTCCAAAAGTTAGTTGTTGGAGTTGGGGGATCCAAGACTTTGTAAAGCCCCTCATTCAAGGAAACCCACCCGATGTGGACAACATAAATATTGAAAATGAAGACTGCATCACATGAATAATTTGCACAAAAGAATCAATAACAATTATGCCCTATGGGGTATAATGAAACTCTTGAGAAGGATTACTAGAACAAAAAAAAAAATGAAACTGGCTACCAGATAGCTACAGGATTAAAATTAAATATCTGCATAATTCATATTCACTAGTTCAATGCCAAGATGAGCCCTTGAGTGCAGAACGTGCGAATTCTAACTTGAGTGTCCCTACGAGTTTTACAATAATTGGCAGCAAATTACGACTTTTAACTTCTAATTTGATTTCTCGCTCCACATTTCTTTTTGGCCAGACCTTTGTCCACATTTCTAGTTCTTATTAGATACTCCCTCCGGTCCTAATTATAGGAGCAAATTTTGGAGTTGGTTTTGATCCTAATTATAAGAACAAGTTTTAACTTTTGTCAATTTTTTCCTATAATACCTCTATTTATAGTTATTATTAGGAGTATTTATATATATGTGTGTACATATATGTATATCTGTGTTTATGTGTGTCAATATATATATGTGTAGATATATATATGTGTGTGAACACACACACACATATATATAAACATATATATATGTATGTGTGTATGTGTGTGTGTGTCTATGTATGTATGTATGTATGTATGTGTGTGTGTGTGTAGATATATAGGTGTGTGTGTGTGTCTCTATGTATGTAGATAGATATATATGTATAGACATATATATATATATATATACACACACACACACACACATACATGTTTATATAGCAAGACTATTATATCAATTAGAAAGCGTGTGGAAAGGAAATTAGATCTATATGTATATACATGGCCAGTGGCGGACCCACGTTGGTGCAAGTGGCTACAAGTGCAGACAGAAGATTTTAAAATATCTATATGTTTTAGCTGAAACTTATTAGCATAAATGGACCCTTAGCTTAGTGGTAGAGTGATTGAACTCATATAATGAGGTCGCCATTTCGAACCCGGGCGCGCCCCATGCCGCTCATTTCTTTTCTTTCTTTCTTTTTCAATGCAAACTCTTTTTTTTTTTTTCCAAACTTTCTTTCTTTTATAATCCAAACTCTTTTCTTTTCTTTTTTTTCTTTTCCAAACTCATTTCTTTTTTCTTTTTCCAAACTCATTTCTTTTCTTTTTTTTCTCAAGCATGCGGCTGATTTCTTTTTTTCTTTTCCAAGCATGCAGCTGATTTCTTTTTGTTTTTCCCCAGATTTTTCTCCTTATGAAAAACACATGCAACAGTATTTTTATCTATAATTTCAAAACCATATTAAAAGAACCGTTGATCATACAAGACAAAGGTGAAAAAATGCTATATAATATAGAAAATATTTAAAGGTCTTCATTTTTTTATAATCAGCCACTATTTCCATTTTTTATATATTTTTTAAAATTATAAATTAAATACATTTGTTTGATTCGAAGTCCTAAGAAGAAATTTTATTCTCCTATCGTAGACATTTTAAACTCACCTTGCATGATTTTAGAGAACTCTTGACACACTTATGTTGAACGTAATATATTTGATAAGATTGATTATGGAGATATAATGCAATATTTTCAAAGAATGAAGAATTGAAGAATGCTTTTGTAATCATTCTGTTGTAATAGCTTAATTGACTCTTAATTATTATTTTTCTATATTAAATTGAAGTTTTCTTTTCTTGTCCATATTCTTTTGTTTTAAATGCATTTAAAACTTTCCTTAAAAAAAATTTCGGACAGCAATTGTGCACACATAAATATTAAAAGCTGGGTCCGCCACTGTACATGGCTATATAAAAAACAACTAATATACATATATACTAAACTAATATGTCATGGATGTCTAACGTAAGGCAAATTAGAAACACTTATAATTAGGACAACTTGCATTGTGTCATTTTAAATTTATATGATGACATTTTAGGAAAATGAGTAAAATTAACTAATTTAACTCCTCTTCTTAATTCTCTCAAAATCGGTTAAATTGCTCCTATAATTAGGACCGGAAGGAGTACAAGGTTTTTGAGCAAAGAAATTAGATACAAGGCCAAAATGCGAAATTACCCATGAAGTATCCTGCGAGAGACAACAGCTAGCACACTATAAACTTTATTTTATTTGAGGGCAAAGAGTACACATAAAATTTTTAAGATGATACAAAAAATTAAATGACCGTTGAGTCAACTCATGTTGACCGTTTAACAAACAATATGCCAACTAAGAAAATAGTGCAAAAATAAACATAAATTTTTCAAGATGATAAATACATATGAATATTTCAAAAGCTGTGGAATTTTCGTACCATTTTGGAAACTATGTATAATTTTACACCATTTTTTTTACTCGTGTGAACCGTCAACATTAGTTGATTTAACCGTTATGACATTTTTACACTACTTTAAAAATCTCATGTATATTTTTATACCTAAAATTCACAGTGTATAATGTTCTTTGCAAAATACTTTTTAGTAGATTTGCACTTTTTTTTTGCTTAGAGCATCCGATATCCCAGGGCAGGCCATCTTTCAGACACATCAACGGCCCCAGACTAATCCGGATCGAGACCGGGTGGCCCCTTTCGGGGAGAAGCCTCTACCACCCACGCATGCTGCATTCCCACGTCTCGAACTCAAGACCCGTGGTTAAGCTAGGACAACCCCTTACCAGTTGACCTAAGCGTTTGGTGGTAGTAGATTTGCACTTTAACCCTTAGATAAACATAGTGTATGAACAATGAGTATCAAAGATAAAGACTCCATCTCCATCACATGAATTTTTTAAAAAAACAAAAAATCAATGCTAAATGTAAAAGCTAGATAATTTGCAAAAATAAAAAAATTATTTAAATTAATTATTTGTTAAAAAAAAGTGTATTGGTTTCTCAAACATTCCTCTTAATGATATTTACATTGAAAACAACCCCTTAATTGAAAGGAAAAACTCCCTTAACAAGTATAGTTAATATGGATAATTTAGAGAACAAAATAATAAATTTAGAAGAAAAAGCGAATTTAAATATTAGGTCTTAAGACCAAACGAAAATACCTCTCATTCTTTTTGTTTTCGGTCAAAAACTACCTCCCATATTTAAGTCTGAAAGAGTAACAATTATGGGAAATAATAAAGAATTGATAAGATACATCAGCAACAGCAAGGCTATGGAGTACGGACTAAGACATCCCCAGTGCATATCAACAAAATTCTTATTCACAACTTCAGTAGTACACCACTTCCAGGTTTCAAGAAACTCGAGGCTTCATGGCCAGAAATTAACAATTTCAAGATGTTAATCTGCATATTTAAAAAAAAAGGGAGAATCCTTGTCAAGGCCCAATTAAGGTCTAAAATTACAAAAAGGGCCCCAACAACTTTCACATACCAAAAAAGGCCCTAGGGCCTTTTCTGAGATTTTTCATTAAAATTTAGTTGTTAATTTGACTGATTTAGTTGTTAACCGGGGCTGATATTGTTGTTAAAGTGACTGATTTAGTTGTTAAAATATTGTTGTTAATACGACTGATTTAGTTGTTAATGGGTATTTATTTTGTTGTCAATTTGACTGTTTTAGTTGTTAACGTTTATACCAGAAAAGGCCCTAGGGCCCTTTTTGGTATGTGAAAGTTCTTGGGGCCCTTTTTACAATTTTGAACCTTAATTGGGCCTTGGCAAGGATTCTCTCAAAAAAAAAACAATGAGCATGCCAGCAAAGAAAAAATAAATCTTGCTTCCAAGCATATGCTCCAGTCCGAGCTGCAGCACTTTTTTTCCATGGCACTTGTTTCCACCTATTAGAAACAATCCTTGATGGGATAGAGGCACGAGAATGAAAATATATGTAGGCAATGGCGGACCCAGGTTGATGATTGGCGGGGAGTGCCCCCCTTGAATTTTGGTTTTTTTTTTTTTTTTTAAATAAAAAATTAAAATTAATACATATTTTCCCATGATACATGGTTGAATGATTGTCCACCCTTAAATTAAGTGCTCACCCTTAATACATCTAGACTGCACTTCGTAATGGAATGAGAGATGAATGGTTGAATGATGGTTTAGTTCCTTATATTGAAAAAGATGTATTTGATAGCATTGATAATAAGGAAATTATGATGGAATTCTAAAAAATAAGGCCTAGAAGGATGACATTATAATTATTATTTTTTGTAATATACTTTTTTATTAAAATATATGTACTTGAACTTATTGAATGCCTAATCTTCATTGTAATTTATATAACTGCATTTATTTCTAACAGTACTTAGCCTTACTTTTCAAAATGACAGGTTTGTAAAATAATTGCCTCTCTTATTATATCATTAGTATTCACTTGATTTCATAAATAATTTTTTCTTGTTTATATATGTATTTTTTAATACATTTAAAACTTTCCTTAAAAAAAAAAATCGGGGGCGCTGCCCCCGAATCCCCTTGCCAATTGTGCCCTTTTATAATTTTTTGGGCCCGCCACTATATGTAGGGATAACTAAAATAAATTATAAGGGTAGCTCTCTTCTACTCTTCTCACCGTAAGAATCTCACTATTAAGATAATAAGAAGCCCAAGAGAATCTCCAAATATCTAAAATACTGTTTATTCACTCATATAAGGTATGGGGAATGACTAAGATATTTATAGAAAAAGGAATTACAATTGAAATAACAAACTCTCCCTACATTCTCAGGAAATTAGATGCATAACAAATTTGAAATGACTCAAACGACTCACCACTAATTAGTGATCCTATTATTTTGCCAACAACTCTAAAACAAACTTTCAAATATCAATTAAATAAATAATAAAAGAATTCAGATTGATTAATTCAAATTCAAATCCACGTTGATTGATTCGTGTGTCTCTCATAAGTGAGGTAGTATCTATCATTACTCCCTCCTTTGAAAACCACCTTGTCCTCAAGGTGGAAATTTGGATATTGCTTCTGTAGTAGCCAGTAGGTCATATTCTTCCCTGCTAGCTTCTTCAGTTGGCTGAGACTTCCAATGAATCAAAAGCTCCAAATGTGGACTTTTCCAACAATGAGACAAAAGCTTATCAGGTTCAAGCAGTAGTTCAAAGTTAGTTGAGACAGGTAAAGCAGTTGGTGGATCAGATGGGACTACCACTTGTCCTGGCCTTAATAAGGACACATGAAAAATCGGGTGAATTCTGGCAATGGAGGGTAAATCTAATTCATATGCAATAGGTCCAACCTTCCTCTTAACTGTGTATGGACCAAAAAATCGAGGATAAAGTTTGGTGTACTTCCTTTGTGAGAGGGAGTGTTGGTGAAAAGGCTGAATACATAAGAAAACAACATCGCCTATCTCAAAATTAGTCTCTCGACGGTGTTGGTCAACATAAGACTTCATCTTATCTTGAGACGTTTTTAAATTGTCTTTGAGTAGCCTTAACATGTCATCCCTAGTTTCCAATTGCTCTTCCATTTCTGGAATGTAGCTTTCACCCTTAACGAAAGGATAAAGAGGAGGAGGGTCCCTTCCATAAACGACTTTGAAAGGAGTAGTGTCAGTGGAAGTATGATACCCGGTGTTGAACGAGTATTCTACCCAACATAGGAATTTGCTCCAAGTTTGGGGTTGCTCATGAGCAAAACACCTTAGATAAGCTTCAAGAGAGCGATTGACAACTTCTCTTTGACCGTCTGTTTGAGGATGATATGATGTACTCATATGTAAACATGTCTGGCCTAGCTTAAACAGTTCCTGCCAGAAAGCACTCAAGAAGAGGGGGTCTGTATAAAAAATAATGGATCGGGGCATGCCATATAGCCGAACAATTTCCTCACAAAAGCGTGCAGCCACTAATTTTGTAGTGTAAGGATGACAAAAAGGAATGAAATGACAATATTTACTAAGTCTATCCACCACAACCAGGATTGTATTATAATTTCCAGATTTAGGCAACCCAACAATAAAATCAATTGAGAATCATCCCAAATCTGTTCAGGGGCAGGGATCAGTTGCAGCAAGCATGTCTCATATTTGTTCTTTTGAAAAGTAAAGCATTGCTGGATAAAAGTCTTCACATCAGATTTCATTCAAAGCCAATAAAAAGTACCTACAAGTCGTTTTAGCATTTTCAAATAACCCCCATGACCTCCAGAAGGTGTATCATGTGCTTTTTCAAGTAGTTTAGCTTGAATAGGTGAGCTTCGCGGAATGACCAAGCGCCCTTGGTAATAAAACTGTTGCTTAACAAGAGAATATCCATGTTTCAAGCTGGAATTTTCTCTTAATGTAGCTATAATAGGTGCTGTAAATTGATCCTTCAATAGTGCTTCATCAAACTCCAAGAAATCCATAGGCAAAGGTACTACCAAATGAAGGACATTAGCTTCTTGGGGTCTTCTAGAGAGTGCATCAACACCAACATTCTCTTTTCCAACCTTGTACACAATGTTGAAATTAAAAGGAAGGAGCTTGAGCACTAAGCATTGCTGATTATTAGTGAGCACTCGCTGATCAAGGAGGTGTTGGAGGTTGTGATGATCTGTTTGTACTGTGAAATGATGTCCTAGGAGGTAGTGACACCATTTCTGCAATGCCAACACTAGAGTCAATAATTCACTGTCATAAGCTGATTTGTACCTGCTAGATAATAAAAATCACTTGCTATAGAAAGCAACGAGATGTTCTTGCTGCAATAAAATAGCACCAATTCCCTCCATAAAGGCATCACATTCAACAGTAAACTCAGAGCTGAAATCTTGTAGTTTTAAAACAGGTGCAGAAATTAGAGATAATTTAAGTTTTTCAAACCCTTTTTAGGCAACCGGAGATCAGCGAAAGGCATTCTTCTTAGTGAGTTCAGTTAAGGGCCTAGCAATCATACCATAATCCTTCACAAAGTGGCGGTAATAACCTGTGAGACCCAATAATCCTCGAAGTTCGATGACATTAGCTGGAGTTAGCTATTTCTGAACTGCACTAACCTTGTCATAATTTGTTTCCACCCCTGGGCAAATATCTAGTGGCCTAGAAACGACACTTGGGATCACCCAAACTCACACTTTTTGAAGTTTTCAAAATAAGAATGTTGCTATAATGTTTGAAACACAGTCCTTAAATGACATTCATGTTGTTAGGGAGTGCAACTGTATACCAAGATGTCATCAAAGAATACCAGTACGAACTTCCTCAAGTGTGGCCTAAAGAGATCATTCATTGCCGCTTGAAATGTTGCAGGTGCATTAATAAGACTGAAGGGCATTACAATATACTCATAGTGACCGCTATGAGTTCTAAATGTAGTTTTTGGAATGTTAGCACCCTGATCTGGTGATATCCAGAACGGAGGTCAATTTTGGAAGAATAAGTTGCTCCATATAACTCATCAAGTAATTCATCAATATTAGGAATGGAGTATTTGTCAGGCACCATAATTTATTAAGGGCTCGATGGTCGACACACATGCGCCAAGAGTCATCTTTCTTTTTAACCAAAAAGGACCGAGCTAGCAAAAGGGCTAGAGCTAGGCCGAATAAACCCCTTCCTAAGGAGTTCTTCTACATATCGCTTGATTTCATTCTTCTGGAAGTAAGGGTATCGATAAGGTCTTAAATTGGGTGGTGATGATTTGGGTATAAGTAGAGATGGAGCTTTGAAGATTAAAAAAAAAAAACATTGTTCAGATTATTTATTTATTTATTTAATATAATATGAAAATTTAATTCCCCCCCCCCATTTTTTTAAAACATTTTCCCCCTTTTGTTTTTCATTCCTTCTCGCTCATGACTCATCCCACTCAGTCTCAGACGTTACGCGCAACGCACGCTTCCTCTTCCTCGGTTCCTCCACTCTGCTCTACCCTGCTCTGTCATCTGTGCTTCAGTCTCCATCCTCTCTCCTTATATTGCGCAGTAACACGAACGACTCTGTCTTCTTCTCATCTTCCTCTCCGACCTCCACCTCTCTCGCGACTTCTCTGTCAAAACAAAGCTTCTTCCTTCATCAAACCATATGATTCTTCCATCCTTGCATTTTTCAAGGTTACTTCATTTTCCCTATTTTTTTCAATTTCTACTTTTATACATTTTCAAATTTCCTTCGACTCTTCTGTGTTCTTATCCCCAAATTTATCAATTTGGTGATTCAGGTTTGGGTAGTGATCGAATATGGGTTCTGAACCTTTGTTAATTTCATCGCAATACTAAGCTTTTAGGTTTGGATTTGGTTTCGCTTTGTCGTCTTGATATTAGTCAGGAAGATTGCATATTATTGTAAAACTCATAGGTTAATTTGAATAAGTTACCAGTTTGTTTTGAGATAGATGTCTTTTGTATTGTGACAATCAAACTTGCCTGGATTTTGTATGGTTTGTTAGTTCTCAAAGATATTGATGGTACTGAACTACACAAAATGAAACTAAAGATTATCCTGAAATTATGCTTAGGAGGGATGGTTGTTGCTTGTCACAGTAAGAGCTTCATGCATAGCTTCTTTGTTCTTTAAGAATAATCCTGTGAGAATCAAGAATTTCTAATAATGCTAGATTGTCTGTAAGTATGTGTTTTTGGTTACTTTATGCTTTATTCTGCGGGTGGGGAAATTCCTTGCTGAGAATTGAATATGGAAGAATCCATTTGGGGAATTATTTGTCTAGGTATTACTATAGGGAATTATTTATCCATTTGATAAGTCATGTTTTGCCATTTTTTTGTCCCAAATTAGCCCAAGTATGATTTTTTTTTCTATTTGTCTTAGCTAAGCTTAATCCTTAGTGGCAAGCAAGTTTTAGATTTTGTTGAATCCCTACAAATACAACTGTATGTATTTTTTATGTTTCTTTCCACTTTGAAAATCGTAGCATTTCTTTCATTATCCCAATAGAGTAAATGACAGTAGTGATACAAGTGAGCAAGGTTATTCTTTTGACCCTATTTATATTTAGTATGATAATTGTTGATTATATTGTTTAAATTGTTTATAGGTTATTTGGAAAGTGATAAAATCGAATAATAGTTCAATGATGAAGAATAAAACAATTGATGCATTTTTCAAGAGGAAAGCTAGTGATCACATAGAAGAAGGTAATGTAGCTTCTACATCTTTACTAGTTGAAAATACTTGCCATGATGCTTTAAGGTTTGAATGTGAGGAACAACCTTCTAAACTTCCTAAGGTTACTTCCAATGAATTTGATATTAGTTCCTTAGAGCGTGATCTGGGTAAACACCCTCAAATATGGCAACATCATGTGAATAAAAGAGATGAAGTTTGAAGGGCTTATTTAAAATGAGGTCCATACCAATGTAAACTTCAATGTTATCCTCTTATAGGAAAGAATCATCCAAGAAGATTTCAGTATACTTGGTTTGGTATATTTCCTTCTTCGTTAGAGTATTCTCCTACTACAAATGCTGCTTATTGCTTACCATGTTTTCTTTTTACTATACCAAGTGGACGTTCTGGGGTAGATGTTTTTACTATTAAAATATTTCAAAATTGGAAAAAAGTCCTTAGTGGAAAAAATTGTGCTTTTCTCAATCATATAGGAGAAGATCTTTGCTCACCACATAAAAAAGCAATGAAGGCTTGTGAAGACTTGTTGAATCAACACGGGCATATCCAAAATATCTTTAATGTACAAAGTTCAAATCAAATTTTAAAGAACCGACTGCTTCTTAAGGTGTCTATTGATACAGTACGTTGGTTGACATTTCAAGCAAGTGATTTTAGAGGTTGTGATGAAACTTTGGAATCAAAAAACAAGGGTAACTTTCTTGAGATGATAAAGTTGTTAGCATCATACAATGATGAAGTTGCAAAAATTTTGTTGGAAAATGCACCATACAGTTCCAAGTATACTTCACCTATGATTCAAAAGGAAATCTTGCATATCCTCTCAAGCAAAGTTCGTAACCACATTCGTCAACAAATTGGAGATTCCAAGTTTTGCATAATTGTTGATGAAGCACGTGATGAATCAAAAAGGATGCAAATGGCACTTGTTTTGAGGATTGTTGATGAAAGTGGTTGCATACAAGAAATATTTTTTGATCTTATACATATTAAAGACACTATGGCATTAACTCTTAAAAAAGAATCGTGTGCTGTATTTTCTAAGCATAATCTTGATATCTCTAACATTCTTGGTCAAGGTTATGATGGGGCTAGTAATATGAGAGGGGAATGGAATGGTTTGCAAGAATTATTTCTCACTGATTGCCCTTCTGCATACTATGTGCATTGTTATGCTCATCAATTACAGCTTGTATTAGTTGCTGCTTCTAGAGAAGTTATTCATGTCCATCAATTATTTTCAAATTTAACTTTCATTGTTAATATCATATGTTGATCTAGTAAACAACATGATGAGTTACAAGCTGCCAAGTTAGATGAAATTGCACATTTTCTTGAGATTGGTGAACTTGAAACTGGTAAAGGGGAAAACCAAATTGGTACTTTGAAACAGGCTAGAGATACTCGTTGGAGTTCTCATTTTTACTCAATTTGAAGTATGATAAATATGTTTGCAACAACTTGTTTTTTTCTTGAAAAGATTATTATTGATGGATCAACTTATTTTCAAAGAGGGGATGTTGATGTTGCTTATAATATTCTGACTTCGTTTGAGTTCATATCGATCCTCCACTTGATGAAAGAAATTATGGCAATAACAAATGTTCTTTGCCAAGCTTTGCAAGAACAATCCCAAGATATAGTTAATGTTGTGAATTTAGTTGGTACTACAAAAGCTCTTATTCAAAAATTGAGAGAAGATGGTTGGTCGGATTTATTGAAAAATGTGACATTATTCTATGAGCAACATGAGATTGATGTTCCTAACTTTAGTGCTCCATATATAGCATGACAAGGACACTCCTTTCATCAAAAATATTATATTACAATGGAGCATCATTATAAAAGTGGAACTTTTTAGAGTTACAATAGATAAACAGTTGCAAGAGTTAAGTATAAGGTTTAAGGACAAAATTTTGGAGCTTTTGACACTTAGCTCTCATTTGATTCCTAAGGATGCTTATAAAGCTTTCAACATTGATAATATTTGCACTCTTGTTGCAAAATACTATCCTGCTGATTCTACTAAGCAAGAGAAGATAATTTTGAAGCCTCAACTTCAACATTTTGTTATTGATGCTTCTAGTCATTCAGATTAGAAGAATCTATCAACTCTACCTGAATTATGTCCTGCTTTGATGAAAACAGTGAAATCTAATGTGTATTACTTGATTAATCGATTGATTCGCCTCTTATTAACTCTTCTAGTTTCAACAGCTACCACAGAACGCTTGTTTTCAGCAATGAGAATAACTAAAACAAGGTTGTGTAACAAGATAAAAGATGGTTTTACTGTAGATAATATGGTAATTCATATTGAAAGAGAAATAGCTGACACTTTCACTACTGATTCAATTATTGATAATTTCAAGTCATTAAAATAGCGAAGAACATTACTTTAAGTTAAGGTAATTTTTAATTGTTTCATTTAGTATAGTGGTTTATTAATTTTGAATTATAAATTACATTGTTAACTTTTAATATTTTGATTTATTATATAACAGGAAATCTTCTGGAATTTTATGATATCTTCTCATTTTGTAATTGATATGACATCCATACTAGAGATAGGTATGTTATCTTATACATTAGAATTGTTAAAATAATTTTATTATAAATCTGAATATTTTAAAAATGTTATATAATCATAAATTTTTTTAATTAGTTAATGAGTATACATTTGGCCCCCAAATATTTATCCCAAGTTCTGTCTCTGGGTATGAGAGGAATGGCATGGGTATGGTGTCTGGTGGGTGGCAATTCTGTAGGTTCATTAAACATAGCAAAAAATTCAAACAAAAGGTCATCCATGTCTAAGGGCCCTGAGTCCCCAGACCCCATCTGCAACTTGTGCATAGAATGCAAACTAGCACTCTGATCAGCCCATGGCACCCCCTATAACTTGTACCTTTTCCTGTCAGCCCAAAAAATTAAGAACATTTGGTTCTAGTTTGCTTGAATCGTATTAAGGGAAGCAATCCATTTAATACCAAGGACTAAATCTGAACCAACCAGTGAGAAAGGATAAAAATATTGTTGAATATTCAAACGTGGAAGTTGAATGTTGACTACCTTACATAGTTTATTGCAACGAACGATGCTACCATCCCCAATCTGAACCCCAAATGTTGAAATTAAAGTAGTAGGCAAACCCAATTCACGTACCAATCACTTAACGATCAAATTGTGTAGAGCCGTTATCGATTAACAACAGGACATCTCGCCCCTGAAGAGAACCGTTTAATTTCATGGTAGCTGCCATGGGTTTCCCAAGAATTGCACTGAAGGAAATCTTGGCTGATTCAAGTGCCTCCTCTTCAATAAGAGGCTCGGGTTCATCAGTGTCCTGGATTGAAACTCCCTCATTATCGACTTCAAGTAACATAAAGGAGGAGGAGGAACAAGGTGCCCTGGTCGGAAAGGCTCTCCACATCGGAAGCACAGTCCCTTTTCATAGCGGCGCTGTCTCTCAGCATCCATGGGCGTCCCTCGCGTCTAGTTCGAGAATGGAGCAGAAGACGTGATCGCTGGAATGGTTAGCGCTGAATTGGACGTGGACGCTAGATTACTGCAAGTCAGATATGATGTTGAAGTGCTACGACTCAAGTAAATATGAGTGTAACCTGTGTTGTTGGTCTAGTTATGTGCATAGGAAAAATTGGGCTTAGGCCCTTTTGTGGATATTAATTTTTTCTCAAATTCCAAGGCTAAGCTGGACGCACGGTAGACTGTTCGCGGCTTATGAATATGAACATAAGACCTTAACTCCTCCTTCAATCTATTTAAGAATACACTGAGAAGGCAATGATCCGGCCAATTCTTCACTTGTGCCACTCCTCTTGCCCACTCGTGTTGATACTCATGTACGCTTCCTGTTTGTTTGATGCTGCAAAGGTGTTCAACCGGGTTTTGATATTTCAAAGGTCCATAATGTTCTTGCAGATTTTTCACTAATTCATCCCAATACGACATGGTGAGTTCAGCGTTAACCCATGAAAACAGATCCAAAGCGTCTCCCTCCAGGTACATGGCAGCAATCACTACTACAAAATATGGATATTACTACCCTAAAAGACGTCCTTATTTTAAAAAAAGGAAGTAAAAAGTGAAGGCGGTGGCATTGTCGTAATTATTTACTTGATTTTGAGACTTTAGACAACCTAAATATTAATTTAGGACTCCTAAAATATTTTTAGACAACCTAAATATTATTTTAGGACGCCTAAAATGTAATATTTGGCATTTAGGATTTTTTTGGAGACTTTAGACAACCCAAATATTAATTTAGGACTCCTAAAGTTTTTTTTTACTACCTAAATTTTTTTTAGGACGTCTAAAATGTAATATTTGGCGCAATTTAGGATATTTTTTGGCGCGTGGAAAATTTTTGGCGACCTAAAAGTATTTCAGGTCGCCAAAATCAACATTTTTGGCGCAATTTTGAAAATTTGGGAAATATTTTGGCGCTAGAAATTTTTTTTTGGCGACCTAAAAGTATATCAGGTCGCCAAAAGCAATATTTTTGGCAACCTAAAAGTATTTCAGGTCGTCAAAATCAGTATTTTTGGCTCAATTTCGAAAATTTGGGAAATATTTTGGCGCCAGAAATTTTTTTTGGTGACCTAAAAGTATATCAGGTCGCCAAAAGCAATATTTTTGGCAACCTAAAAGTATTTCAGGTCGCCAAAATCACTATTTTTGGCGCAATTTTGAAAATTTGGGAAATTTTTTGGCGCCAGAAATTTTTTTTTTGGTGACCTAAAAGTATATCAGGTCGCCAAAAGCAATATTTTTGGCAACCTAAAAGTATTTCAGGTCGCCAAAATCAGTATTTTTGGCGCAATTTCGAAAATTTGGGAAATTTTTGGCGCCAGAAATTTTTTTTGGCGACCTAAAAGTATTTCAGGTCGCCAAAATAAGTCTTTTTTGTTTCCCCGCTCCTTTATTAATATCCTCTCACATTTCTCATTAGTTAATCGTCCATCTCTCTCTCTCTCGCACGCATCATCACCATCGCTCTCCCTCGCCCTTGACTTCTTCTCATCCCTTATTTAATTTCATTTATCCCTTCTTTCCTCTACACATCATCCCTCATTTAATTTCATTTATCCCTTTCTCTTCTCATTTGATCTGCACATCATACGCCTTCCCCTTCTCTCCTCTGCACCCCACATCTTCTCTTTCGATCTATTCTTACTCCTTCAACACTCTTCGATCTTGCTGGCCGAGGAGACAAGCGGCGAGGAGATGACGGCACCGGAGTTTGAAAGGATGATGATCTCAGGCTTCACTATTGGTGCCATTTTCAATTTCAGGTCCGATCTGTTCTTCCCTTTCCCTTAAATTTTTTTTTTTGATTTACTTTTGCAGCAAGTACTAACCCTTCTTTCTTTATGAATTGGGTAATTTCATAACTTGATTGCTGATTCTTTATAACTTTGATAGTGTGATGAACCATTTACCCTTAACTAGAACATTTCTTATCGCAGTGAAAAAATATATAGCAGGTAATTCCAAAAAAAAAAAAAGAAATCATATTTTGCGTCCTAAATGTATATTTAGGACGCCAAATAAGGATTTTTGGCTAAAATCATACATAAGACAACCTAAATTAATTTTAGGATGTCTTAAATCATACATAAGACAACCTGAATTAATTTTAGGTTGTCTTAAATCATACATAAGACAACCTAAATTAATTTTAGGATGTCTTAAATCATACATAAGACAACCTGAATTAATTTTAGGATGTCTTAAATCATACATAAGACAACCTCAATTAATTTTCTTAAATGAGGCGTCCTGAATACAATTCAGGACGCCAAAAGTGAGAAAAACGACTTCCCCCCTCGAGACGTCTCTCTAAAAAAGGACGTTAATTGGGCCTTATTTAGGTCGTTTTTTGTGTTTTTTGTAGTAGTGAATCTCTACTTTCTCTGCTTTAAGGATCCATCCGCACGGGTCGCCTCCACTAAATTTTGGGAAATCAATTTTTGCATACGGAAGCCTTGAATGTCGATAGGAGGGTTCAGATTCCTCATCGCTATCATGGCCCAAGTGACTCTTTCCACGATGACGGCGTGTGGATTGGAATTCTAAAGTCGTGACCTTTTCCTTCAGCTCGTCAAATATGTCCAGTTTTGCAGCAATGGCAGCCAAAGGATCATTGGAAAAGGGGTTCTCTTCTGAGTTTTGAGGTGCGTGGAAGAGCGTGTTGTCACCATATTGGATCAACGCAACTCTGATACCAAATAATGGGAATATATGTAGAGATAATTAAATAAATTATTAGGGTAACTCTCTTCTACTCCTCTCATGGTAAGAATCTCACTATTAAGAGAATAAGAAGCCCAAGAGAATCTCCAAATATCTGAAATACTGTTTATTCACTTCTATCTTAGTATGGGGAATGACTAAGATATTTATAGAAAAGAAATTACAATTGAAATAACTCTCCCTACATTCTCGGGAAGTTAGATGCATAACCAATCTGAAATGACTCAAAGGACTCACCACTAACTAGTGATCCTATTATTTTGCTAACAACTCTAAAACAAACTTTCAAATATCAATTAAATAATTAATAAAAGAAATCAGATTGATTAATTCAAATGCGCGTTGACTGATTCTTGCGTCTCTGATAAGTGAGACGGTATCTATCAATCCTATTTGAGGTACTGTCAGGTAATAGATATGAATAACTCTTCCAAAGGGGACTAATGACTGCACTTTTCCTACAAAAGGCCCTCGATCCCACGACCTGCTCTTTCATTCTTGTATATAGTTAGAGCTTCCTCCATGATCTGAGCTTGAGCCAATAATTGTGCCCTCTTCTTTCCAAATGGGTGAGTAAAGAGGTAATCCCTCAATTCTAATTCCCCAGTAACCTTTCATAACTTCTCATAGACTGTGGGTGCCACTCGGGGGTCGTATCCAGCTGAAGAAAACAACAACATCCCAATGTAATCTGCTTCCATTTCCATCCTGAAAGTTGTGAATAAGGTTAACATTATAGGAAGTGCATCTAACTATACTATATACATAGTTTTACTTCAACATAAAACCAAAACAAGCAGCTTATTACAATATTCATGTATAGAGATTCAATGGAAATGACCAAATTATCGCCCCAGAGGCAATCATATGATTTACAAAATAAGAACAGGAGGAAAAAATAGAAAATATTTGGACACATATGTATATTAAGTTTAATTCCCCTGAAATAGTGCAATTTAGAACAAAGGAAAAGCTATGATAAGGTCTTGATCAATTTTCAAAATATGATCATAGAACTGAGGAGAAGCTTAACCGACACCAAACCCTAAATCAAAACAGAACACATAGAACAAGGCACAAAAGTAATGAAGTGAAGAATAAGAAGAATATAGCTAAGACATTTTCTATTATAGAATATAGACAGCACGAGTGATTTGTGACGGCCAGAAACTAGAAGTAACGAGTTATTTAAAACTATAGCTTTCTCCGTTACTCAAATCTTCTCATTTCTAGCATTACTTTGATTTCCTACTAATTTCATAACACCATACCAAATGTTATTGTTAATTCATCATTAGTCCACAATAAATTAAAGCTCGGTAATTAATAATGAATAAATTTTAGTACCTCCTAGAGAAAGGTAGCCTCAAGAAGAGAGTTGACATTGTGTTGCCAACAACAGGCATGACAAATTGATAGAGTATCAACTACAGAATCGCAAACCACAGATTTTTTGTCATTCCTTCAGCACCATGCCGAGCCACTACATGGCCAACCTAATCCATAATTATCAACAATTAAAAATTAAGAAAATCATAAATCCTCCTGTATTAATATCTAGATACATAAACAAAGTGTGACCAACAGGTCTGCCACATCCAGAAAATTGCAAATTCTATAATGCATAATGTTGATTAATTTTGTCTATTACATGACTTTCATGCAAAGTTTCATAAGGTTGAAAACAAAAATTTTGTTTAATCATTGCGGAAACTCGTAACTCCTTACGGTCCTCATGAATTATTAATCTTAACTCATTACATTAATTAGTTATTAATTATTAATCCGTAACTCTTTACGGTGCTCATGAGAATTCATAACAATTTATAATATTTATGAGCTTCAGGATTACTCGTTAAAACAACTATTGGGGATTAGGATAACTTGATAACACAACTATCAGAGATTAGAATTACCTTAGATCACTTGAAGACCTCAATGTTATTGATGTCTTCTAATGTTGATCCACACGGTTATCCACCGATTGCAACGAGAACTTATTTTCTTGAAACCTCTCACTCCTTGGATGTTTACTAAGCGAAGACAAGATTGAGTTTTGGTTTCCTTGGGTTTTTATCTTTTCAATAAGGTAGTGGTTTCTTGGAATTAGGTTAAAGATAAGATCATTGGAACTTCGCTCTTGTGGATGACGCCCTTTTCTCTCTAAACCTTGGTGAAGACCGAAATTTAGAGAGTACAAAAGCCTCTTATTTTTCTCCTAGAAAAACGTGCAAGAGAGGGGCACACCAAAAATCATCAATTTATAAGAGTCTAACCCTAATTTAAGTGCTTACAATAAAGGCCCAATCCAAGCTTGAATTGGGAAATCCAAATCACAATGAATTAAATTCATATCTTGATTGATTAATTGAATTTAAGATGATAAATCACATTCATACCTTGATTGATTGATTGAATCAATCATTTAAGATGATAGAATACATTTATTTCTTGACTAATTGATCGAGTTAACCATTTAAAATGATGGATCACATTTATATCTTAATTGATTAATGGGTTAAGGTGCAGATTTGCCAACAAACTATTACCTGAGGAGCATCTGACACAAAAAAACAATTGAGGGTACCATAATTACCAATCAACAATTAAAAAGTGAAAAAAAAGTATCAAATAACTATTAAAAAAATAGCTATCACAATTACGTTAAAATATGAGGCACTAGCATAGGACGTTGGCGGAGACGCTGGAGAAAAGAGTGGTTAAGCCTTCTTGTTGGATAAAGTAAACACCAACAGAGATGATACCCATGTGAGCAGGCGCAGTTGTAGCGACGGCTGCTACTTGTGGCATCGGAGGGATGGAACCAGGGTGCAAGGCACGTGCCGATCAAAAGCTATGGACTGCTGGATTTGGTTTCGGTGCGTGATTCTCGCCCTGGAGCTGCATACGGGCCTTGATGAGTTCAAGAGGGTGAGTGGAACATCCAACAACAATGGAAGCTTTGGAGACGCCAACGTCGCTGACACTGTGACAGTCAATAAAAGACAGAGACACCAAGACAGTGACGGGGTAATAGTTTGTTGGCCAATGTACACCTTAATTGTGTTTTTTTTTCACTTTTTAATTGTTGATTGGTAATTATGGTACCGTCAATTGTTTTTTGTGCCAAATGCTCCTCAGGTAATAGTTGGTTGGAAAATCTACACCTTAACCCTTGATTAATTGAATAATAATTTAAGGCGATGGATTACATTTATGTCTTAAACTAAAATTCAAAATCGTTTTTAATTCAATCCTCATTTATTATTTCTCATATCTTCATCCAATCATTATTTTGTGTGTGCGTGTGTGTGTATTTCAGAATTATCTTTTATAACCTAACCTTTTAAATTCAAATTCAAATTTTAAACTTAAATTCAAAATTCGAATTCCAAACTCAACTTGACCTAAGACCCTGTTAGGTCTTCCAACACATTTGGGCCTTTCTATGGAGAAACTGATTTCTCACTCGGGACCATATATGTGAGGCCATTTTGCTTCTTATTTGGCTTGGAGTCTCAATCCAACCCAATTACACATTTGCTCTTGATAAAGCCCAATAACAACTTTTGGTCCAAGTTTGCTAATTTTAAGCAATTGGGAATAACCTTTGTGTTTTACCCATTAGGCCCAATTAGTCACAAACATAAATAAACTTGAACCAATTAAAACTCCTTTTAGCGGGCCCAAATTATTTAATGACCTCATAAGACACTAGCAATGCTTTGCGGCCCCATAACTAATTGAGTTGATCAAGTGATCTACCTTTCATATTTGAATACCGTGCAGGCATCATTCCTCACATCGTCATTCACATTTAGTCGAGAGCAAAGATAGAGTATCATCTCTCTTAATTGACTAAATGTAGCTAATTCACAGAACTAGGAATTTTTTTATATTAACTCTATAATGGATCTTGACTCTTCATGTTTACTTGTGTGCACACAAATTCCCAAGTTAATTAGAAGCTATCCAAGCTCTACCGGTCTTGTGAATGACCAATCCGTTATAGGGGACTGTGAGTCCTCTCAGCATGTCCATCTATACTCATGTATTCGAGTTACACCCAAGAGTACACTGTTTGCCCCATTTTCAAGTGGATAAAGTTGTACAGTCAAAGTATAACCTTAGGACAGTGTTTGATGACATCCTTAAATCTAGGACAATCTGCACTACCAAACGATGAGAGACTTTACATATCCAATGATACTCTCTACAATGAATCTTTGTGGAGTCTCTCGACGAGTTGGTTTGGTGCTATCTGTTCTCCAAGAGATTCACCCACGACATCAGTTAAGGCATCACCATGCTTCGCTCTTCTGCTGGATCCCATGATCGTACAACAAATGAAATAAATTAAAGAATGACCAACTCGGATTTAAAAAGCCAAAAAAAAAAACAGAGGAAATCTATCTTTCTCAATCAAAGCGTCATCTCGAAATGGAAATCGTGAAATATAAGCCATACGAAACAAAAGAATGAAGAAGACTCGATATCAAAAATGAACAAGGGAATCTAGAAGAAATAGAACCAAATAGATAGTTGGAAGCTTCGCAAGAACTTCGGTGGAGAGAGAATAAAAAGTAACAAGGTTATCGTGAAACGGCATATTCAGAGATTCCTTGTGTGGAAGAACCAGAATCATTTTTCCGCTTAAGGTAAGAGATAGAAGAGACACATCGGGAAGTTGTCAAATCTTGAAGGAAGGAAGAACTATAATCAAAACTGTAAACAAATGATCTGAGTGTTATTCATGATAAATATATATGTATATACTCTCTTTAGTCTTTATTATAAGGCACCAACTATAATTTCTCTTATACCAAGGAAGGGTAGTTAAGTCATTAAATTAGTGTTCAGTTGATAAATATTTCCACCTTTACCCCTACTTTATTGGGGTGAGAGAGAAACATGCTGAGGATTGAAAATATACAAACTTAATGAGGGAAGAGAGAGAAACAAGATAAATGGATTGGGAATACAATAGTCAATGAAAAAATATTGGCCCAATAAATCAGTCAGTTAGAGACCGTCGGTGCCTTATAATAAGGACAAAAAATTGTTGACAGTTGGTGCCTTATTAATAAGGATCAGAGGAAGTAATTTTTAATGTTTCTGTTTTTACTGTAGAAATATTTTTCTGTCACACTCATATAAAAGTGAGTGGATCCAACTAATATTTTCTCTATCTTCTCTTTATAATGGAACCCACTCACTTTTATGTGAGTGTGACAAACAAAAAATTTTTGTAGCAAAGGCAGAAATATTAAACCCATGTATATATAGAGGGGGAACTAAATGTAATCATAAATTATATGGGATCTAACCGTAATCCCTAATTACATGGAATCTAACTGTAATATCTAATTATATGGATATGTTACGGACCTATATGAGGCCTATTTACTTTATGGCCCAACAAGGGGCAATCCACATCAGAATTTGTCTATAATCAGGGAATATCCTAACCAACCTATAATCAAGGTTGTAATCAAGGGAGATCCTAATCAAGGATCCTAACCTAGAGGTGGCGGCACAAATGCTTGGACTTCAAGGAACATTGTGTTGGAAATTATGTCCTAGGGGCAAGTCATTGTACTTTAAGCGTTTATGTTATTTAAAGTATTTCTCCATTTAATTATCATATCATTTGCATGTTTATTGTGATAATTGTATCCTTGGATGTATCTTATAAATTATCCTAAATGTCTCTGGTCGATCATCTACGCGGGAGCAAATATGAAATAAGACCAGTGCGACTTTGATGACATATGGAGATACGAATCAAAGTCATAGGCACTTGTAAGAGTACAAGGTGCTGGACCGACCCACTATGAGAAAGCTGCATGGATTATGTCATAAGCTTATCTCATGTATAACCGCGTCATAACGCCCTATAACCTGAGATCATCATGGATTCCTACATGAGAGTCGTTGATCTTTGACTTAGTCAAAATTCACCTTTGACCGGGTGATGATAAAGGCTTTGATCGGGATCAATGGTTTTCATGCAGAGGAATGTGAACGGTCAAGATGGAATTTGTCCCTCACATTTGTAGAGAGATAATACTGGGCCCCTCGATGAGTGAGTCTGAGAAATGTATGGTCATACTACGATGGAAAGGAGTTTCCATTTCAGTTATTAGACTACTCAAGAATCGAGAAAGTAATGGTCAAGAACAGGAGGTTGACATTATCCATGCCTCATCCTTGACCAAATTATCGCGTGACAAAAAGGACGTGACATGGTTGTATGATAGGTTGTGTCGTATCAACGATCCCCACATGAATTAGGTAGTTACAATGTCTTGCTAGAGGCCGCTTGCGACTTGTGGGGTGGTACAGTATTGGCATGCTGCCAATCTCATGTGGGCCTGCAGGGTCGCACACAAGAATAGCCCAACACGAGCAATAGTGTCCAGATTCATTGAATCTTAGATATGTCTAAGATTTAATGAATACATCATTGTATGTGTGTGTGTGTTAAATTTGAAATTAATAATAATATTATTTATATAGATAATAATATTATTATATAGTATTTAATTTATTTGATAAATTAAATAACTAAAATAAATAGAGATATCATATATCTGATTTAATTTAAATTGAGATATAGTTTCTCAGATTTAATTAAATAGACAGATATCATATCTCATATTTAATTTTTGAATAGAGATATTATATATCTGATTTAATTTAAATTGAGATATAGTATCTCAGATTTAATTAAATAGACAGATATCATATCTCAGATTTTAGGCAGGCTTTTGATTTGGATTAATTGAATAGATTAGATTAGATCTGTTGGACAGATTTAATTAAGAGTAAATACCCTTTCTAATCCCTGACAAAAAACACGGACCCCATTTTGGTCCCTGACAAAAAAAAAAGGTCTATTTTAGTCCATAAAAAGGACGAATAAGGGTTGATTGGTGGACATTTTGATCCCTCAAAAATTTCCAAAAAGTCATTTTTAGTCCCATAAAAAGGACGAATAAGAGTCGGTTTTTTTTATCAGTGACCAAAATGGGGTCTGTGTTTTTTGTCAGGGACCAAAAAGGGTATTTACTCTTTAATTAATATCCAAATTCGAATTTCAAGATTAATTTAGATTAATCTTGAATATTTTAATACGGCCCAATTAGGGTTTTAGAAACTCTATAAATGATATTAATATAGTCGTATTAAGAGAATGAACCAACAAGCCGCGAAAGAAATCCTAGAGAGAAAAACGTGAGACACAAAATAAGAAGGCGCTAGCACACTGCCATACGTGTTGCAGAGCTATTCGGTGTGGATACCGATAGATGGAGTGGATTCATAGAGTCGGCTCCTAGAGATTGATCTAGCAAGAAGGTATTAGCCCACGAGTTCTCAAGGCACGCATACCAATTCGAATAGGTACGGTTTTTCTAACGAACCTTGATCTAAACGCCGTTGATAGATCCTCTTTATGGGAGTCGTAAAATTTTAATGGATGAGAATCCTTCCGCTGCGTGTACGGATGCCAACACATTGCATGGCCCATAAGTCCAGACCCTACAGGTAACTCTATAAATAATAGGTAAGCCCTAAAGGTATGCACATTCTATTCGACTCTCATTTACTATTCTGCCGTCATTGTGCACACACACCACCCCTTTGGTGAAAGCCTTCAGTCTTGTGCACAGATATGCTATTCTCTTAGGTATCTAATCCATATATAGCTGAGAGAGAATTATCTGATCCAACATCAACATACTAGTTGATAGGGCTAGACATCTGTTGCTCTCATACAAAACATTGGCATTGACTGTGGGGAACCGTAAAATTTTGATTCCTGTGACCAATGATAGTTCAAACAAGAAGCAGCAATTAGCTGCACGGGAAGCTTCCTGAAAATCCACTGTAGCACAATCAAGAGCCGCAGTCACCTGAGGATGTCCCAGACTTCAACGCTATGAATGATAATGAAGACGTATCTAATACAGCCTCCTCCCTAGCACTCACGGCGAATCATCAAGAGGCGGTGATTCAACAAGTCCAGTAACAAGAACTTTTTCAGGAAATTCCAGTCCAAAACTCGACATTCTCCTTTTGCAAACCACCTTAGGCTCGATGATAAGGTGGATGGAGGAGATGGAGAAGCGTAACAACCTCCAGAGGCAAAAGGATCTCAGAGTAATGCAATAGCTGTTGGAGCAGCGTCTGAGACAGATTGAAACCCCGGCTTGTAAGGAAGACCGAGATTAGGAGACCAAGAAAAGACAAGAGATGAAACAGAATGCCAGTAATCCTCCTCGAGGTGTTGCATTTGGAGTCGACCAAGAAAATGTTGGAGGTCCTACTCAAGGTAATGACGCTGAGGATAACCCAGAAAATTGGGTACGAGCTCGAATCCCGAAAGTTTAGGGTCCCAGTTCTTTATTGTAGAAGATCTAAGCTGGCGAAGATCAGAATTGTGATGTGGTACCCTGAACATCAAACGTTCTGGGAAAATATAGGAGGAAATACAGTAGGGGCAGCACAACAACAGTCCTTTCTCTGACGAGATCACGAACGCACCTTACCCAGAAGATTTTGACTTGGCAGACCTGCCAAAGTACGATGAAAGTCAAGATTCACAATCCCATCTTGATACTTTCGACACGGTCATGTTCGTGAGAGGACTTGAAGAGCCCATCATTTCCTGAATATTTGCCACAACATTGACTGAAGCTGCACAAAAATGGCTCCATACTCTACCAGCAAATTCCATCTAGAGTTTTGAAGATTTGGGAGAAAAGTTTGAATTGAACTTTGCAACTAGCAAAAAACAACTAAAGTCTAAGTTCGCTCTCGGCAAGATTAAGCAGCAACCAGGAGAAACAATCCAGAAGTACTTGGATCGCTTTAAAGAGGCTGCTTTGCAAGTACCTGGGTTGGAAGAGAATATGCATGTACATTTAGCCGTAGTCAGCTTGGATGGTTCATCTCGGTTAGCAAAATCTATTTACAAGGATCCCGTCAAGACCTTGGTGGAGTTCAGAACTCGGTCAAAGAAATACCTGGAGTTGGAGCAAATGGAGATAGCTAATTCTTCGGGAAGAGAGAGGAGGAAGATTTCATCGCCAAAAGGAAAGGAACAGCCAGGAAGCCAAAAACAAGATTTTCGCGGAAGAAATCTGCATAACAAATCCCATGGTGGCAAGTACGAAGGAAAATATGAGAAGTACATTCCTCTAAATGTTCCCGATCTCAAGTTTGGAGGGAAGTAGCGTTAACCGAGAAGAAAAAGACGAAACGACCCCAGCAACAGTAGATCAATCACAGTTCTGTGCATTTCATGATGGACCAGGACATACTACTGATCAATGTTGGGACCTTCGGGATACTATTGAGAAATTCATCCAAGAAGGTAAGTTACGACAGTAAATAATAAGAACCCAGGATTGGAGGAATAATAGACGCAAGCAAGGAGGTCGCAACAAGAGCCTGGCTCTCGAAAAAAGAAGGAAATATGAAAAGTAGAAGAAACCAGACGGTAACGATGATGAATTTCAGGAAGCCGAGTTCGAATGCAATGTTATTAGCAAATCTTTTGGAAGAGGCAGGGATACGGTGAGCCAAAGAAGAAAGTATTTAAGGGAGGTCCTTTCAATAAGGGATCAGCCAAAGTTTAAATTAGATTCAAGCAAACTGGAAGCTCCGTAGACATTATCCTCTGGGATGCATTCAAGAGGATGAACCTCGATAAATAAGATTTGAAGCCGTGTAAGACAACCCTTATAGGTTTTAACGGGAACACACCCCTCCTAAGGGGTACATTGATCTTAGATTGATGCTGGGAACAAATGAAGCATTCAAGTCAGAACGAGTGCACTTCATCGTTGCAAATTTCCAGTCTACATATAATATAATCTTAGGGAGGCCAACTATTCATAACTAGGATATGTTGGTCTCCACCAAGCATCAGAAGATGAAGATAGTGAATAGAAAGAAAAAATTTGTTACCATTAAGGGAGATTAGAACAAATCTTAGCAATGTTATTTCGAAACAGTTAGAGAAGGTGAAGGAGGGTCTTCCTCCCCACCCCGGATTCGACAAGGAGACAGAAATATGAGTAAGCCCAAAGAGAGTCAGCGAAGCAAGCTGGTAAACTTGGTGGAGTTAGATATGCGCGAAGAAACCAAAGTCCTCAGGCCAGAGCCGGAAGGTGAATTGGAAAACCTTATGTTGGGTGATAAGCCGGGGCAAGTCACCAAAGTAGGCAAGACATTGCACCCAGAGGTTAAAACCAGGTTGGAGGATTTCTTGAAGCATAATCAGGATGCCTTTGCTTAAAAGTCATCAAAACTACCCGGGATCGACCCATGATCCTGCTGCCACAAATTGGCAATTCATCCGGGATCAACCCTAGTTGCACAAAAGAAAAGAAAACTTGGCCCGGAAAGGAGACAGGACTTAAAAGAGCCATGTACCCAGGGGATCAAGAGAAGAAGACCTTCATTACTGAAAAGGCTAACTACTGTTGTAATGTGATGCCCTTCGAACTGAAGAATGTTGGGCTACGTATCAAAGGATGATGAACAGAGTCTTTGAAGACCAGTTAGGCAAGAATGTAGAAGTCTATATTGATGACATGATTGTCAAGTCAACTAACCTGACAAACCATGTTCGAGATTTGGAGCAGACTTTCAAGAAGCTGAGAGCATATCAAATCCGGTTAAACCCGGCCAAATATGCATTTGGAGTCCCAGCTGAAAACTTCCTAGGATTCCTGTTAACGAACAAAGGAATCGAGGCTAATCCGAATAAATGCAAAGCTATATTGGTGATAGGGCAAAACTTTATAGCCTTTAAACTCTGCAAGTATACGGGCCGTATCAAGTAATAAAGTGATAAGAAAAGTATCGTTCCCACGAGGACTTTAGTACCAAAACTTCAGTTAAGCATTAATTTTACACTTTCATTTAAATTGAGCAAACCAAATTGAATTTAATTAAGAGAAAACAATTAAAATAAACAAACTACAATAATATTCAAATGAGCAACCCAGAGTCACTAATCCCTTATTAGCTTCATAAACCTTGATTTCACTAATTTAATTAGCCTTAATATCAATTTTGTTAATCTCAAGTATAAATAGCTGTAAATGTATGTCGGTCCACTTACAACCCTCTCTTGTGTATAACTTGTTATGTCTAACATAGTTACTCAAGAAGCAACATAACTCGACACACTCTTCAATAATTATATGGGGCCATTAGGTATATGTCTATCCTAATCGCAAATTAAATCGTAATCTAATCCCAAATTACTTAATCTCAGAGCTTAATTAAAATTCCCTTCGTCAAGGTAAATCCTAATTCTCATATTCATATTTAATGATGGCCAGTCACTAATAGATAAATCTAAACAAGATCAAGTAACCAAAATTAATATTAATTATAACTAAACAATGAAAATAAAGTCTAATCTACTTATAAGTTCAAAGTTCCTCTAGGTTGCAAAGAGAAATTAGCCAAACATGGCTTTAACTAAATCCAAACAGCACAGAAAAATCAAAATCCAGATTTAAACAACAAACAGAACGAAAAGATCAAGGAATCAAATCTGTCGAGCCACCCCACTGCAACAAAAGTCGTCCAGCTTCTCTGTTCCTTGAACTCTCCGTTCTTTTCTTTTGTTCCGTCCAAATCTGCCTCTGGAGCTTCTAAATTGTGGTTGTGTGTCTAAGATGGGGAGATCGATGGTGGTTGTTGGGTGAAGCTTCCGATGGTGAAAAGGTGGATGGAGGTATGGTGAAGATGTTCGCCGGCGACCGTGGTGGAGAATAACGCTGCCGGCGAGAGAGGAAGAAGAAGGATGAAGGTCTGGACCCGCGACGCTGCTCCTCTGTTCTCTCTCTATTTCCATTCTCAAGTTCAGCGAAATATATCCAATAATGTTCGTCCCTCGCAATCGTCCTCTATTCCTTCTTATATTTCCTTTGAACTTAGGTCTCCAAATCTGATTCAGCCCAAACGTTGCGTTTTTGCACCTTCCTCTAATTGTCCAATGAAAAGGAAAGTATATAATAATAAGAATAATAATAAAACCTTTTTTCCTTTTTCTTTATTTTTTTCCCTTTTTTATCTACCTTATATCATTATAATTTATTTATTCTTATATATAAACCTAAATATTTCTATTTAATTAAAATTAAGATATTTACAATAAAATCCCCTAACAAAATGTGCCAATTGATTTGATCTTATAACGATATAATCTCATAGAAATCTCCTAAAATTGCATAGATAACTCTCCAAATATCTTCAAAATTTACTTTAAATATACAAAATACGGAGAGTTATCAATTGGATATGAAGCCCCCTAAAAACAAGAAAGAAATTTAGCAATTGATGGGAAGATTGGTGGCATTGACAAGATTTTTGCCCAATTTGGCAGAAAGTGCTCTTCCATTCTTCAAATTACTAAAGAAGGAGGTGCAAGGAGGTTGGAGCCTGAAGTGTGAAGCCTCGTTCGAAAGAATAAAGAAATGTCTAGTTGCCCCACCGGTCTTGTCTAAGCCTGAACCAGGAGAAATCCTGATCCTATATTTATCCATAGGGAAGAACCTGTGAGCACGGTGTTGGTCAAAGAAACAGAAAATGGCCAAGTGCCAATTTATTTCGTGAGCCAGGCCCTACAAGGTTCGGAGTTGAAGTATCAGAAGCTCGAAAAAATGGCGTTTGCATTACTTACCACGACAAGAAGACTCTGTCCTTATTTTCAAGGACACCAGATTGTTGTGAGAACCAGTCAACCAATCCGGCAAGTGCTCCATAAGCCAGATTTGGCTGGAAGAACGATTAGTTGGGCAATAGAATTATTCAAGTTCGGCATCACATATGAAGTCCGGCATGCGATTAAGTCACAAGCATTGGCCGATTTTGTGATAGAGTTAACCCCAGCAAGCAAAGGGGAAGATGACAACACAAACATATGGAAAGTGTATGTGGATGGCTCGTCAAACGTTAAAGGAAGTGGAGATGGGATCATAGTCGAGAGCCCAGAAGGAGTTTCCATTGAGCACTCCCTCCAATTCAAGTTCCCCACCTTGAATAATCAAGCAGAATATGAAGTGTTGTTAGCCGGGTTAATGCAAGTAAAGGAGCATGGAGCCAAGAAAGTTAAAGTCCTAACTAATTCCCAGCTATTTGCGGTGCAGATTGAAGGTATGTATCAAGCTAAAGATCCTTTGCTAGTGAAATACCTGGATAAGGTGAAACAACTTATGTCCGATTTTGAAGAGCTTACCGTTGCCCACATTTCAAGAGGAGAAATGCCAGAGCTGATATTTTGTTAAAATTGGCAAGTATAAAGAGCTCGGGTAACCATAAAACCGTGATTCAACAAAGTATGTCAAAGCCAAGCTGTGTAATGGTTATCTCGGCAGCGGCAGATTGGAGAAGACCAATCATAGACTACCTGGAAAAAGTAGTTCTCCCTGACATTCTATTGAAGCCAAGAAGCTGGTCCCAAATGCAGCCATGCATAAAGTGGTGGAAGATCAGCTCTACCGTAAGGGCTTGCACTCTCCAATGTTGAAATGCTTGAGAGAGGAGGAGACCGAGTATGTTTTGGCCAAGATCCATGAAGGAATCAATGGTCAGCACATGGGTGCTAAGGCTTTGGCTAGGAAAGCTCTACGAGTAGGCTATTATTGCCCAATGATGGAGGCAGATGTGAGGGATCACGTTCAAAAATGTGGCAATTGTCATAAACATGCCAAGATAATTTGGTCTCCCCCAGCCGAATTGCAATTGATCTTGGCTCTGTGGTCTTTTTAAAAATGGGGGATGGACTTGCTGGGACCATTTAAAGTAGCTCCGAGACAGTTGCGATGGCTTGTCATGGTTGTGGACTATTTCACTAAATGGATCAAGGCTGAACCTGTGACTACAACTACCGCGACTCGAGTTCGAAGGTTTTTCAAAAGAAATATTATCTCCAAATTCGAAGTCTCGGCCGAGGTGATCACGGATAACGGAACCCAGTTCATTGATAAGGGTTTCCAAGAAATGATGTCTGAGTTCCACATCAAGCACCACTTCACTTCTGTAGAGCACCCTCAATCAAACAGGTAAGCGGAAGTAGCAAATAAGGTGACTATTGATGAGTTAAGGAAGCGGATGGAGGATGCATAGGCTAGCTGAGTCGAGCAGTTGTACCTCGTCTTGTGGGGATATAGGACCAATGTCCAAACGTCAACCAGGGAAACTCCATTCAGGCTAACTTATGGATGTAAGGCTATGACCCCGATCGAGATAGGTTAGCCTTCGTGGAGAAGAATGAAGATCCTTCAAGATAACGAGGATGAAAATAATGAAGCTTTGGCGGTGGAGTTAGACTTGATAGATGAAGTCTAAGTCATGGCACACTATCGGGATATGGCCACCAAACAACTCACCGCCGCCAAGTATAATAAAAAAGTGAAACCCCGATCATTTGAGAAATGTGACTTGGTGCTTCGAACAGCAGACGTGGGAAATAAAAATGCCAGAGACGGAAAGCTTGCCGCAAATTGGGAAGGCCCTTACCGAGTTAAAGAAAAGCTAGGCAAAGGAGCTTACGTGTTGGAAACTCTGGAGAAGAAAGCAGTAAAAAGAACATTGAACACAGATAAACTAAGAGTCTATTACAGTTAAATCCAAGTTCCGTGTTCAATTTTTGTTTGCAGATAAACTGAGTCTGCCAGTTAAATCTGAGTTTCGTTGTTAACTTTCTAAGTTCAATTTTCCTTTTGGAATTGCTAAAGTCGACTATGTCAGCAAGTTCATTTGAGCAAGTTTATTTTAAAATAAATGAATAAATTTCCAGTTGAATATTGTTTCAATTTGGTTCAATTTTACCAATTATGAATGAATCAAGCCAGGGTTGTTGAACCCGGTTTCAAATAAAGCGCGAATGAAAGACTGAAGCTAGGGCCGTTGAACCCGATTTCAATCGAAGCGAAGCTATTATTGTAAGCCTTTGTAATTGTGATGCATCAAATTTTATTCCAGGATAATAAGGTGAATTGTCATGCTGACCCTGTTAAAATCTTGGTTTAAAATCAAGTTTGAACATGTGATGACTTGCCTTTATTTCAGATTGAATTCTGGCTAAGAGAACCGGAACATAATGTGGAGGTTTAATTAAAAATCTTCACCAAAATATGATACCCGATTTTTAATACCAAATGAATATTCAAGCAGATTCTGCGCAATATATTTTTGACTTTAGCCCAGTCATTAAATAGAACTCTAAAAGTACGTTTGAGTTCATACAGTTAATTCATCGTTGCGATGAAAATAGAACTCGAAAATATAGTCGGGTTAGCCAAGAAATGAATAAGTTTTCATTGATAATCAAGTTGTCATGTACAACAAAGTTAAAGGCGGAGAAGTAAATCGGTGCAATAACCCAGGAAAGTAAATCTTTACAAAGCAAAGAAGGGCATAAGAACCACAAACAAAAAGATACAAGCAAAGCAGGACTCCCTTGACCACCAATTAAGTGGAGCTCATCAATTATGAAGAGACTAACTAGTTGAACCAAGATCCTAGCCCATCAGTTGGGAGAAAGTTTAGCCTCCGATTAAGCCTCTGATTCAGCATTTGGTCGAACCTCCCCCCCAGCCGGGTGAGGGATATTGACCTCTTCACCTCTTTCCTCCTCCTGGTCCCCCTCCAACCGACTTATCAACCCGCCACCAGGAGAGGGAGGGGGTGGGATTAATTTCCCGTCATCAACATAAGCCTCGTAATGCCAAAGATGTTCAGTTCAACGCCGAGATTTAAAAGCCATACTTGCTCCAGAGCATTGTTGAAAGACTCCTCCGTGGCATCTTTTACTCAGAGATATCAGCATGAGCAGCGTTAAGCGCCTCCTCTTTGTCTTTCAGCCTCATCTCATTCTCCTCGTGCATTGTCTTCACCATGTTCAATGCGTTCAGATCCCTCTCATGAGTCTGTTGCTCATGAAAGAGATCTGACTTCGTCTTCTAAAGATCCTCCTTGGTTAGCACAAGCTCTTCATACGTTTTGTCCTTCTCTGCCTAGACTACTTGTAGCTCCTCAAGACCTTTCTGCTCATGAGCCTTGTCCTTCTCCGCGGTAACGCGCTCCAGATCTTCATGAGCTTTGGCATATATTTTTTCAATGAAGCCATGGTTTGCCTCAACGCGGAGGCCTTCAAGGTGAGATGTTCAATATCCTGAAGTTCTTAAATCTCAGCCTCAGTTAGGTGAGCTTGCTCGAAGTAGTGCTTAGGAGGACGAAGAGCAATGTGAAGTTCCTTAGTAACCCCAGCCTCCCAAATAATGGACCGGGACAGCTGGGCAGAAGGAGGAAGAGGAGTTTGAACAACCTGTTGATCAGAGGTCTAAGCAACAGGGGCTGAGGGAGAAGAAGTCGGTGTGACTTCTTGAGCAGCTGAAGCAGAGGTGCCTCTCGTTGTTAAGCCGAATGTTCCTGGCGTCCTTTGATCTCTTGGCCGAGGTTTCTTTGTTGCTCATCTCGGATTCAGGGGTTGGACGCTTCTTGCTCTTCTCTGTACCCGAGGCTGCTTTGTCGCGGTGCAGCACGGAAAGATAACGAGGCTGCCTCCCCATGCTTGGAGCTGCACGACAGAAAATAAAAGCACGATGAAAATACAAAAAGAAAGTCATACCCATGGCCAAACCCAACTCGGCTTGGGATTGTGAAATAAATTGGGCAGCGCTAACGGGGTCGTGTTAGTGGACATATGCAAGTATGGAGGCTACCGCGTTGGCCTCGGAGTCAATAAAACCCGTTTTAGGATTACAGTAAGCGGAAGGAGAAAAATTGTGGTGGTCCTAAGTCTAGTACAATGGGAATTTCCACTCCACATCTATATACTCGGGGGCTCTAAGGAACCAAGGTTGCTTCCTAGGCTCGGCAACAACCTTGAAAAAGTTAGTCTTAAAATTCTTGAACGATTCAAAAAAAAACTATAAAAATTTTCCGGATGGGGACACCCCGGAGGGTGGTCTAACCTTTTTTGGCTGGAGGCTCATTACCGGTATAGGGTAGATGGACAGTGAAGAAGTTAAAGAAAAGAGGAATCGTACAAGTTAAATCTAAAGACCTGTAAAAACGCTCAAAGGCGATAACAAAAGCCCAACCATTGGGATGAAGTTGGGAAGGTGAGAGGAGAAGATGGTTCAGAAGGTCCATTTGGAACTCGGTAAAGGAAATCGAATATCGAGCCGGGTAATTAGATCCCGGTAAAAGAAGAAAAAGAAGGATCTTTCCCCTCCCGATAGGAGCAGATCAGCTCATCCCTAAGGGGTAGGCAAAGGGTGCAGTTTTCGGGGTCCCCAATGCGAAGCTCGACTAGGTCACCTGCAAATATCTCAGATAAAGTACCCAAAACTTCATCGGTGACCCACAGATACTTGTCCACTAAAATCCTTAGCAGACAGGCGGAACCCGATTCCACGGAGTGAGACTCCTCAGCATGATGTGAAGATGGTAAACCCATACCTATAACAAAGAAATAAAAATCAGGAAACAGATGGCATACCTGAATCAAATGAGCTAATATGTGAAGAAGGAAGGCTTGGTAAATTGGGAGATAAGTCCGAGTTGACATGACCCTCGCTGATAGGAGCAAAGATGGATGTGGAAACTAAATTATGACGGCACGAGGCCAAAATAGACTCCGCCAAAGAGTTCGACCGCTTTCAATAAGGCGGAAGCTTTCAAAGACACAATCATAACACGGACTGGCGAGTTCCCCTGCATCAGATCTCTGATCAGTTTCGCCTATACCTAGTGGCTGGGAAATGATATTTGAGATCGGGATACCGAGATAATTTGGGATCGGGATACCGAAATGATAGGTTTACTCCTCCCCCGGCCCACTGTTCTCGATATTTGAGATTGGGATACCGAGATAATTTGGCTCTCACCCTGAATCCTAGTTCCTAAAGGCTGAGATCCCTTCTTACTACCCCTACTATGTCTTACACGAAGCAATGCTACTTACTTCTCTTCTTCAGAGGGAGTAATACCCCAAAACCAAAAACAAGCTCCTGGAGGAACTATTCAACGCAACTCTTCTTCTTCGCCCGAAGTTATCCTACTTTTATCCATTGCTAATGGAAACTACCTTTCAAAATGCATAATGTGGTAAAAAAGAGAAAGGGGAGTAGGAGGTATAGCAAGATGAGTTTATCAAAACTTCAGGGCGCAACGTTGGGAACAGAAAACAAGAACCAAAGAGGCAAAGGTTTTTTAAACACAGAAAATCAAGTCTACCCAAAAAACCAAGTCTACCTAGAAACCCAAAAATCAATCTTTTCGAAGACAAGGATAGAGGAGCAAGAGCAAATCAAATCAAGAAGTTGAAAGCGAAAATGAAAGAAGTGTGAAGAAATGGGGGAGTACCTGTGTTTTGAAAAGCTTACGAAACCCTAAATGAGCAAACCGGAGGATCAGGAGAAGGCAAGTTTCTAAAAAGGAGAGGTTTCTCAGAGAAGAGTGAATGACAAATGAGAAGTGGTGAGAATGGAGGGAAGTGTGAATATATAAATGTAACCGTTGAGGTTACGAATTTGAAGAGTCAAGGGCAAAAGAAATAATTCACCCCAAAAACCAAATTCACTCCAAAAAGTAGTCATGACATATGCGACGCGACGTGCATTAAATGCACACAACATGCAGTAAATGCGCGCAAATGCCAAAAACGGTAAAAAGAATGGAGGTTTCATGCTACGCAAATGGTAGGTGTCCAGCTGTAAAGTTGCCTTACGTAAAATTGCGCCTATTCCTCTTCATCATAACCCGACTGGGGGCAAACCCGTTGCTAAAACAGATGATCCCGATAGCCTAGATGCTTGATGAAGAGATCCCGGCAACCGAGAAAAGAAATAAAGTATTCTGCTGAAATAACCCGGATTGGGTGGAATTCACAAATAGAGCGCGAGTGAATCCGGAGTTCTAAGGAACTCAGATAAAAGTTGAACGAAAAATCAAGGGACTTATAACAACTCGACGCAAAATCTGGGTTAAATAACGAATGCATCTTGGCAGCCCAGAGACCTGGACTACCGGGCTAGGGGCATTTGTTACGGACCTATATGAGGCCCATTTACTTTATGGCCCAACAAGGGGCAATCCACATCAGAATCTGTATATAATCAGGGAATATCCTAACCAACCTATAATCAAGGTTGTAATCATGGGAAATCCTAACCTAGAGGTGGCAGCACAAATGCTTGGACTCCAAGGAACATTGCATGGCCCATAAGTCCAAACCCTACAAGTAACTCTATAAATAAAAGGTAAACCCTAAAGGTATGCACATTCTATTCGACTCTCGTTTACTATTATGTTGTCACTGTGCATACACACCACTCCCTTTGGTGAAAACCTTCAGTCTCGTGCACTATTCTCTTAGGTATCTAATCCATAGATAGTTGGGAGAGAGTTATCTGATCCAACATCAACATACTAGTCCGATAGGCTAGACACATGTTGTTCTCATACAAAACAAGATCTAATCATAATTCCTAGCATATTTCCTAACACTCGTCCTCAAATTAAAGTATATATATTGATCATATCAAACTTATTACGGAGATACTCATTCGTGTGCCATATTTTCTAACAAAAACTGCTCGTGTATCCTTCGAAGAGGAAAATTCAATAGTTGTGTACAGCGATTAGGCTTTTCTTTATTTGTTTCTTTTATGGCTTTGCACTCGTAAAAAGACTAAGAACACGGAATAATGAAATGTTCGAGTCATTTTACAATTTACTACTAGAGTTTATTAGTTTGTAGATATTAAATAAATTAAATAAATTATTTAATCACATTATATATCAATTTATAAATTAAATAAAATAGTTTAGAGAAAAAATTATAAATATAAATATTTTAAAGTTATTTAAATAATTTTCTTAATATATCTAAAAAATTCAAATGTGTCTTATAGTTAAAAGCAGAGGGAATATTACTTTCTCCAGCCAATTGACTTATTTTTTTAAGACAGAAATGAAGCTTCATAAGTTAGTTAATTAGAGCATATGTTATATATAAGTCGATAGCTAGAGGGTAATCCCCATTATAGGAAAGACTTGAAGAACACGAAACCATGAAATATTGGTGTCCATTTTATAATTTAGGATTACTTTAAAAATAATTTAATTAGAATTAAAAATTATAAAATCAAAAAAATTATTTAATCAAAAAAATTTAATAATCAAACGGAATTCAACACTCCCCACACTTATATAATTATAAATTTATTTATATATTGATTTTATTTTTATAAGGTATATTATATATTAGATAGGAATAAATTTGAAAATTTTCTGAATTTTATAAAAAAATAATAAGATTTAATTTTTTTTTTATTAGTAAATCATACTAGAAATGGCTTTTAAATAGAATTAAATTAAAGAAATATATCAATCAATATGCATATCCTTCTAATTCTTTTTTTTATTTTTTTTCCGCCAGCTATCCTTCTAATTCTCTTAGCAATGATTTGATTGTACTCAGGGGCGGACCCACATCAGTGCCAATGTGGGCAAGTGAACACACAAAATATATACAATTTGAAAGAAATTTTTGTCAATATGTATAGATTAGTGCAGATGGTTAAAGCTCTTGCTCCTCCTCTCAGTGGTCCACGGTTCGAATCCCTGACCCTTTTTTTCTCCCCTTTTTTCCATTGCCCTCTCAGTCTTTATTTTCCCCAATTTCTTTTCCCCTTATTTAGTGAGCCTCCCCGATCGTCATTCCCCCTTGAGCCTCTCCGATCGTCTTTCCCCCTTATTCAGTGAGCCTCCCGATCGTCTTCTTTCTCCGTCCTTCCCCCAATTTCTTTCCCCCAATTTTCCGACAGCCTCTACCAGTCTGCCTGCCCCGATTGTCTTTCTCCATCTTTCCCCCAATTTCTTTTCCCCAATTTTCCGAAAGCCTCTGCCAGTCTGCCCCGATCGTCTTTCTTGTCCAGTTGTCCCCAAGTTTCCGAAACCCCCTGCCCCCAAATTTCCGACTCTCTCTGGCCGATTCGCCGTCGCTCAAAGCTGCCAAGTGCCAAGGGTTCGTCTCTTCTATTCTTTCCATTTTCTTCTTTGTCTTCAACCCCTCATCTTATTTCTTCTGTGCTTTGTTGTTTCTAATATACAGGCAAGTGCAAGGTGAAGGGATTAAGTCTCGTTTCTGGTGCATATGGTTGTGATTCTCTTTCTTCTTGTCATCGGTGTGTGATCATTTTGAGATGGAGCTACAGAGGTTTCAAGGGATGGTTGTTTGGCATCACTAGGTTCATCTTCTTCCTCCCCTGTTCAAGTGGCTAGGTTTAGCCTTCACTCTTTCTCCTGCTTCTATTTCTGTTGTGCGTGCGAAGTGAGGAAAGATTTGAAGTTCTGATTTAGTAAAAACTGGAAACAGGGGGAAGTAATGCTGGATTGGTGGTTTTTTTAAAACCTTTGGTTGTTGAGACTTGAGAGGGATGCAGAACGTGGGCTTCCTTTTATTAAAACTCAAATCTTGTTAATGGATTGAATTTAAGATACTGTATTACTGTGTGATACTATTATGATTATGATGTTGAAACTATTTGGTTAACCATATGAGATGACAAATATTGTTTGATAACTTCATCTTTAAGAATGTATATAAGAGATTAGGTAAGTATGAAGAACAAGCAAACAAGTCTTGGATTAGGTAAGTGATGAGTTTGATGGTTGTTGTCTTGTTGATGATGTTGTTGGTGTTGATTTGATTGTTTTGTGAATTGTTGGAAATCAAGAAGACAAGGGGAGCTGCTACTAAATTGTTAAGAAATTATAGAAACTAATATTTAATTTTAAATCAAGACTAAAATGGATGATTATAGTAGGTAATATGATTGTTGTCTGCAGCGCGGAAGTGAAAATCCACTTCTCTTCTCCTTATGGTATGCCACGGCCAAGACAGTGCAGTAAGAGGGAATAGAATTTTGATTGTTTTAATGCTTCCAATGAATTGTAAATGAAAACTTGTATAAGGTACGTAAGAGTGAGAGACTATATAACTGGAAACATTAGAAAATGAAAAGGGATTTTTTTAAAAACACTTTAATGAGGCTATGTATGAGGATTGAGGAAGAAGGAAATGGATTTTGTAATATTATATTGAAGTTTAGAAATAAATGCTACATCCAAAATCATGGGGAATAGCATGTGGAATAATTGAACTTAAATTAAGTGGACAAAAATCTAAAGGTTAAGAGTTAAGTAAGGGGAAGCTATTTTATGTATGCTTTAAGTATGAGTTTTGAATAAATAATAATGTGCCTTATATGTTATGTGATTATCTAAGTTTTGATATTTTCCAAAAGCCTAGGAAAACAAGTCAAGAGGAAAGTAAGAACAAGAGAGAGAAGAAGGAAAAGCAAAGAAAGAATTGAAGTTTCAAGGTAGCAACTTTACCTTCTTGTATTTAAGTTGTACTTTTTATGTTTTGTTATGTTCCTTAGTTTTCCATGAGTGAATAACTATTTTATCTTGAATATGTTGAATGTTTTCTTGAATTGTGTCATGGCCATAATTGACAATTCTATGTTTTTATGTGCATGTTCTTGATTACACGTAAGTTTTGGCAATGCTATTTAAAGATAATCAATTCTATGTTCTTGATTACACGTAAGTTTTGGCAATGCTATGTTCTTGATAATCAATTCTATGTTTTTAGTTGAACAAAAGTAGTGATTGGCAGGTCTCTAATGATTCCTCCTGCATGCCATTAAAAAAAGTAAAGGTAAAAGTACTTTTCCCCTTAAAAAAAATTTTCATACTTGGCTTTAAATATGGCATTTGACCTATGCAATAAAAAAAGTAAAGGTAAAAGTACTTTTCCCCTTTAAAAAAAATTTTCGGAGGCGCTGCCCCCGAACTCCATCACTAATTGTGCACCCACAAACCTAAAATCCTAGGTCCGCCACTGATTGTACTACATATTCATCCTGATCAACTCCTTATTATTGAAATCTTAACACTCTCTTTATAACTTTTTAGATAATAACTAATCTTATCTTATCTATCTTCTGTCTATCTAATTCTAAATTCTAAGATACTCTAAGATGATCATCAAAATCAATCCGCTAATAAACACTTTGTACGTAGTTATTTTACATCCATAATTAACCATCTTTTTATTTTACATTCTTGTAAACTGGATTGATGGGTTACTACTTACTAGTACCATTGGAGAAATCTAAAAAAAAAAAAAAAATTAAGAAGATTATTTTATTTGTATTTTTTAAATAAAATTTATTTATCATTTTACATTGAAATCTTAATTATCTCTATTAAAAGTAAAATTAAAATTTGGGAAGGTTATACACAACCTGGTAATGAAAAATACTTCATGATCTAAAAAATTTATTTTATGATATTAAAAAAATATTTCAGGGTACTGACTCATCTTGAAAAAACTTTCAGGTGTTAACTAGTATTAAAAAAGATACTTAAGAATATTGAAAAAATACTTCATAATCTTGAAAATGTTTTTAAGGATATTGAAAAAATATTTTAGGGTAATGACTAATCTTGAAAAAATATTTCAGGATACTGAAGGGTACTAAAAAAAATACTTCAAGATACTAACTGGTATTAAAAAAAAATACTGATGATGGCAAAAGAGAGGGAAAAATATGAAAAAAAAAATAGTTTTTTCCAAAACCTAGGTTTTGATGCAAAATAGCTTCTGGACATTTTTGAAGTGTTTGGTAAACTTTTGCTAAACTTAGATTTTGATGCAAAATAGCTTCGAGAAAATTTTGGGGTTTTTGACAAACTTTTGTCAAAACCTAAATTTTGGATCCTTCCAACCAGGCTATTAATTCTTCTAATCCCTTGTAATATAGATTTTAACCGAAGTAACAAACAAACTAAACTAACTTTTAAATTTTACTCCCTCCGGCCCTAATTATAAGACAACATTTGAGAGTTGGTTTTGGTCCTAATTATAAGACAACATTCTAATAATTGTCAATTTTTTCCTAAAATACCCCTATTTTATTCTCTTAAGTATGTTTGATTTTTTGTGAGTATATGTATGTGGACGCGTATGCTCTTCCAGTCAACAAAACTTTTAGATATATATGTGTGTGTGTGTGTATCTATGTATGTATATATGTGTGTGTCTACAAACAAATATCTATATACACTATAGACACACACACATATATGTATGTGTCTACATATATGTATGTATGTATGTATGTATATGTGTGTGTACACACACACACACATATATATGTGTGTGTGTGTACATATATGTATATTTGTGTCTGTCTGTCAAAATGTGTATGTACAAATAGAAACACACACACATATATACATGTATATCTTTGTGTGTGTGTGTGTTTATAGGTGTGTGAGGGTATGTGTGCCTATATGTGTGTCGATATATGTACACACATATATATATGTGTGTGTATCTATATGTATACATATATATATGTGTGTGTATCTATATGTATACATATATATATATGTATATATATTAAGACCATTATTTCAATTAGATAGCATGTGGAAAAAAAAAATTAGGTTGGAGAGGCAGGTAGGAGTTATTGATTTACTTTCACTTAGGTCATTTTAAATTTATATAAGGACATTTTAGGAAAATAAGTAAAATTAACTAATTTAACTTCTTTCCTTAATCTCTCCAAAATCGGTTAAATATGTCCTATAATTAGGATCGGAGGGAGTATTATCTTTACATATCAATATACCCGCAAAGTTAGCTGTTGGAGACAAAGGCTAAGTCGGCTCCACACCATAGGTAACACCATTATAACAGGGATAAATTCTTAAGAGAACTACACTCAAAAAATTAGTTGTTGGAATTAGAGAACCCAAGGCCTTGTAAAGCCCTCATTAAAGGAAACCCACCAGATGTGAGACTTGTTACAACATATGTACTATATACTGAAAATGAAGACTGCATCACATGAATAATTTGCACAAAAGAATCAATAACAATTATAATGAAACTCCTGAGAAGGATTATCAGAACAAACAAAGAAATTGAAACTAGCTACCAGATAGCTACGGGATTAAAATTAAATATCTGCGCAATTCATATTCACTAGCTAGTTCAATGCCAAGATAAACCCTAAACCCTAACCCTTCACGCCTCTGACTTCTCTAGTTCTCTGCTATATGCTTTGGAGCCAGCGATTGTGCCATCTTCTTTTCAGATGGGTGAGTAAACAGGTTACCTCTGAGTGCTGAATCCCCAGTAACTATTGCCAACTTCTCAGAGACTGCGGGTGCCACCCATGACCCATGGATCATATCCGCCCCAAGTAAACAATATGCATGTACTTACGTAACAGAATTTGACTATTGAGCTGCCCATATCGACCTTTTTATTTTATTAACAGAGTTTTCTTCTCCCCAACAAACAGGATATAACCATCACGGTGACCAGGTTTTCATCCAAAAACAAGGAAATACCAGTTAATTATCTCGCTTGCCATCGTCGTTCTGACGTTGAATCTGTCTAGGTGGCCCTGTTTTTTTAGGATAAAGAAGGTAGAAAATATGCCTCCAGCCAGTGTTGGAGTACAAGGTAACGAGACGTTGAAGTAACCTTCAATGAAAAATGCCTATACCTGAAACCAACACAGGTTGGCCCATTTCTTAATCTGGGATCCTTTAAATAGACGTGCTTCCTCTTGGGCAAGGAGCGTTCGGAACGTGAACATTCTAACTTGAGTGTCCCTACGAGTATTGCAATGATTGGTAGCAAATTATGACTTTTAACTTCTAATTTGATTTCTCGCTCCACGTTTCTTTTCTTCTTTTTTTTGGGCCAGACCTGTGTCCACTTTTCTAGTCGTTATTATATAGAAGGGCAAAATGCAAAACTGCCTATGAAGTATTATGCTAGAGAGTAGAGACACCACTACTCACCCTAAACTTTACTTTATTTAAGTGCAAAATACACATAAAATTTTTAAAATGGTATAAAAAATAATATAACCGTAAATTCAACTAACGTTGACCGTTTATGTTAAACCAAGAAAATAGTGTAAAAAGTAAAAACAAATTTTTTAAGATGGTATAAAAATACATATGAAGTTTCTAAGAACTGTGGAATTTTCGCACCGTTTTAGGAATTATGTGTAATTTTGCAGCATTATTTTTACTCATGTGAATGGTTAACATTAGTTTACTTAACAGCTATAACATTTTTGCACTACTTTAAAACTTCATGTATATTTTTACACCAAAACAATACAGTGTCTAACGATCATTGCAAAATATTTACACTTTAACCTTTAGATAATCATCGCATATGAACAGTGAGTATCAAAGATAAAGACTCCACCTCCATCTCATGAATTTTTTTTTAAAGAAAAAGTACTTTTCAATACTAAATGTAAGAGCTAGATAATTTGCACAAATTAAAAAAAAAAATTAATTATTTGTAAAAAAAATATGCATTAGTTTCTTGAACATACCTCTTAATTATATTTACATTGAAAACAATAATTGAAAGGAAAAACTCTCTTAATAAGTGCAATTAATATGGATAATTTAAAGAACAAATAATAAATTTAGAAGAAAAAGTGAATTAAAATATTAGGTTTTAAGAACAAACGAAGTTACCTCCCATATTTATTTATTTATTTCGATCACTACCTCCCATATTTGGGACTAAGGATTAACAATTATGAGAAATAATAAATAATTGATAAGATAAATCAGCAACAGCAAGGCTATGGAGTATGGACTAAGATATGGAGCTAAGTATGGAACCTATAACCCATGAGCCTCTACTCACAACCCAGTATAATTGGATCATTTTGAGCCCGCCCAAAAAGACCCATATCTAACCCGCCCATTTAAGACTTAAATAGGCGGGCTATGGGCACACCTACGGGTTGCCCATACCCGCCCATTTAATGGTTTTTTTTAATTAATTACGCATCTCATTCCGCATTTTGGAATAATGTAAAAGCGTTCCTTGACTCCCTATCATGAGTAAATTTATGTTATGATGGTACTTGTTTAAATTTATATTATTTTGTATGAATTTTGATTATTGAACTTTGAATATTCAAATTTCAAAACTTAGAATGATGAATTTGGATGGATGCTTAATACTTATGTATGTTTTATTTTAAAAAAAATAAATAGGTCAAATGTAAATGGGTTACCCAAAACTCGGCCAGCCCGTCCATTTACATGCTAGCCCGTTTACACAAATTTAAATGAGTTGAAGTACAGGTATAGCTTAGCCCATACCCATTTAAAGTTCATTGGGCGGGCTATGGATTTGGTCTCAGACTGCCTAACCCGCCCATTGCTCTACCCTACTAAGATATCCCAAGTGCATATCAGCAAAATTCTTATCCACAACTTCAGTAGTACACCACTTCCATGTTTCAAGAAACTCGAGGTTTCATAGCCATGTTGCACCCTTCACGCCCATTATTTGGGAGGTTGAACAAGGTATAAGTACGGGTGCTCTGGTTGAAGGATGCCAATCAACATAAGATTATTACAGAAATTAGCAATTGCAAGATGTTAATCTTCATATAAAAAAAACTATGAGCAAGCCAACAGAGAAAAAAGAAATCTTGCTTCCAAGTATATGCCCCAATCAGAGGCAGCACTTTATTTCCATGGGCACTTATTTCCACATATTGGAAACAATCCTATCCTATTCGAAATACTGTTGGTACTAGATGTAAATACCTCTCCTAAGGGGACTAATGACTACGCTTTTCCTACAAAAAGCCCTCGATCCCACGACGTGCTCTTTCATTCTTGTATATAGTTAGAGCTTCCTCCATGACCTGAGCTTGAGCCAGTAATTGTGCCCTCTTTTTTCCAGATGGGTGAGTAGAGAGGTAATCCCTCTGTGCCGATTTCCCGGTAACCTTTCCAAACTTCTCATAGACTGTGGGTGCCACTCGGGGGTCGTATCCAGCTGAAGCAAGTAGCAGCAGCCCAATGTAATCTGCTTCCATTTCCATCCTGAAAGTTGTGAATAAGGTTAACGTTACAGGAAGTGCATCTAACTATACTATATACATAGTTTTACTTCAACATAAAACCAAAACAAGCACCTTATTACAATATTCATGTATAGAGATTCAATGGAAATGACCAAATTATCGCCCGAGAAGCAATCATATGATTTACTAAATAAGAACAGGAGGAAAAACCAGAAAATATTTGGACACATATATTAAGTATAATTCCCCCGAAAAAGGGCAATTCAGAACTTAAGAGAGGAAAAGCTATGATAAGGTCTTGATCAGATTTTCAAAATATGCTCATAGAACTGAGGAGAAGCTCAACCGACACCAACAAACTTCAAATCAAAACAGAACACATGGAACAGTGTGCAAAAGTAATGAAGTGAAGAATAAGAAGAATACTGAGACATTTTCCATTATAGAATATAGACAGCATGAGTGATTGCTGACCGCCAGAAACTAGAAGGAATGAGTTATTTAAAACTACAGCCTTCTCCGTCACTCACTTCTTCTCATTTTTAGCATTACTTTGATCTCCTACTAATATCATAACCATAACTATTGTTATTATTGTTAATTAATCATTAGTCCACAATAAATTAAAGCTCAGTAATTAAGAATGAGTAAATTTCAGTACCTCCTAGAGAAAGGCAGCCTCAAGAAGAGAGCTGTCATTGTGTTGACAACATAAGGCATGACAATGACAAATTGATTGAGGATCAATTCCAGAATCGCAAACCACGGATCTTTTGTCATCCTTTCAGCGCCATGTCGAGCCACTGCATGGCCAACCTAATCCATAATTATCAATAATTAAAAATTAAGAAAATCATAAATCCTCCTGTATTAATATCCGGATACATAAATAAAGTGTGACTAACAGGTCTGCCACATCCAGAAAATTGCAAATACCATAAGGGTTTAATGTTTCTGCATCTACTGCAGAAACTTTTTTTCTGTAGCACTCACATAAAAGTAAGTGGGTCCCATGATAAAGAGATGAGAGAGAAAATATTACTGGGACCCACTCACTTTTATGTGAGTGCTGCAGAAAAAAAGTTTCTGCAGTAGATGCAGAAACATTAAACCCATAATGCATAAACATACCTCATGTCCCAAAATCGTAGCTATCTCCGCGTCACTTCTACAAAGCTGAAGCAAACCAGTAAACACAACAATCTTCCCACCCGGTAAGCATAAGGCTTTAGCAACAGGTTCATTCACCACTAATACCTCCCAATTCAATCCATCCAAATGTGATGTAGCAGCCTGAGAACCTCGTTTCTCACCCTTTTTTCTGCTCTTTTCAATCCACTTGTCATCAAGAATCTCATCCTCACGGTGCCATTTTTCTTCAAACTCTCCTTTCCTCTCCGACAACGCCTCAGACACACGTTTTAGGAGTGCCCCTAATGAATAACTGAACTCACTCCATACCTGCTCTTTCTTCGGCCCTTTCTGTAATGCATCAATTATGTCCTTAGCGATCATTCTTACCCGTATGCTTTCTGGGTGTACAGCCGGCAATATTTTCCCTTTGAATGATGCTTTCAATTGCTTGAACTGGGTCTCTCCAAGCCTCCTCTCCATGGATTTGGAGAGAGAAATGAAATGACTTCGCTTGGTAAAGGGAACAGTTTCGAAATTACCATAGTATACGGTGATAAAAAGCGTCCCACAGTATACAGTGATAAAAAGCCCTGAACCAATCATCACTCCAAGTAAGACATTTTTTGGATCCTGAATCCAGCGATTAGGTCCTCGGGGCTTGAAATGTTGCACATTGTAGCTATCCACACAGTAAAATCTCCTAGCCCCCGGGTGAGAAATGGATTAGATAAGTTCCTATTGACTCCACCTCGTAATCCTAATCTATGAGATATAAGACAATATGAACAAAACCCATAACTGTTAGCTCCTTTACATGCAGAAGTCAAGTATTCAGATTGGCAAGATCTAGTACTGCGCTGCGAAATTTGGGTTTTGGGCATAATGCTTGAAGAGAAACTACGAACAGCATCGAAGGCAAGCTTCACTCTTCTGTAGGATCCCATGATCGAGGGACAAATGAAATGGAAATCGTGAAGGAATAAAGAAGACTCGATATCAAAAATGAACAAGGGAATCCAGAAGAAAGAGATTCCTCTGTGGAAGAACTGGATTCATCTTCGGCTCAAGGTAAGGGATAGAAGAGACACATGAGGAAGTTGTCAAATCTTGAAGGAAGGAAGAATCATAATCAAAACTGTAAACAAATTATCTTAATTTTGAATTTTGTGTTATCCATCTATATATTATAGAGGTATATGAAATCTAATTCCTAATTATATGGAATCTAACCGTAATTTTTAATTATTTGGATCTAATCGTAATCTTTAATATATTTTCTAACACTCTTCCTCCTTAAGTTAAAGCATATACGATCCTATCCAATTTATAAAAGCATATGTGATCCTATCCAATTTATAACGAAGATAGTCAACCGTGTGCCATATTTCAAAAACTTTTCGTGTGTCCTCTAAAGATGAAAATTCTATAGCTTTACAGATGGCCGTCGGGCTTTTCTTTATTTCTTTCTTTTATGGCTTGGCACTCATAAAAGGACTAAGAACACGAAATAATGTAATGTTCGGGAGTCATTTTACAATTTACTGATAAAGTTGATTATTTTGTAGATATTAAAAAATTTACTTAATCATATTATATATCAATTTATAAATTAAGTAAAATAATTTAGAAAAAAATGATAAATATATATATTTTAAATTTATTTAAATAACTTTCTTAATATATCTAAAAAAGTCAAATCCATCTTATAGTTAGAACCGGAGGGAGTATTACTTTCTCCAGCCAATTGACTTATTTTATTTTTAAGACAAAAATGAAGTTTAATAAATTAGTTAATTAGAGCATATATTATATATCAGCCAATAACTAGAAGGAAATCCCCACTATAGAAAAGACTTGAAGAACACGAAACGATGAAATATTTGGTGTCCATTTCCAATTTAGGATTACTTTAAAAATAATTTAATTAGAATTAAAAATTATAAAATAAATAAATTTATGTAATCTAAGAGAAATTAATAATCAAATGGAATTCAAACACTCCCAACACTTATATACTTATACACTTTATTTATTATTATTTTTATTTTATTTTCATAAGGTATATTATATATTAGATAGGAATAAATTTGAAAAGTTGCTGAATTTTATTTTTAAAAAAAAAATTAAAAAAATTAAATTTTTTATTAGTAAATCATACTACAAGTGGCTTATAATTTCTAGAAGTGGCTTTTAAATAGAATTAAAGAAACATATCAATCAATATACATATCCTTCTAATTCTGTTAGCAATGATTTGATTGTACAACATATTCATCCTGATAAACTCCTTATTATTGAAATCTTAACATTCTCTTTTATAACTTTTTAGATAATATCTAATCTTATCTTATCTATCTTCTTTCTATCTAATTCTAAATTCTAAGATCTTCTAAGATGATCATCAAAATCAATCCGTTAATAAACACTTTGTAGCTATTTTACATCCATATCTTAATTAACCATCTTTTTACTTTACATTCTTGTAAACTGGATTGATGGGTTATTAGTACCATTAGAGAAATCTACAAAAAAAAAAAACAACAACATTTAAGAAGATTATTTTAATTGTATTTTTTAAATAAAAAATATTTATCATTTTACATTATTGAAATCTTAATTATTTCTATTAAAACTTGGGAAGGTTATCAGTAGTCTCCAAGTTCATATGAATTAAACTATTTCAATACCATTAACAACAATAGGAAGGCGTTAATGGATATTAAATTTCTTTATATATTTTTATATAAAATTATAATAAGATAATATTATATATGAATCATTAAATCTGTATCTAATAGTGATAGTGATAGAGGGAAATGGATGGGAAGGGAAGTGAGGACACCGTATAAAGAGAGATGTTGCATTGCTACTCCCTTTAAATCTTCTATGCATAACAATAGGAAGGGATAATTAATTTATTAACGATTGGGGTGGTAATGATTTTTTTTAATGGAAGAAATCTATTAGTAGGCTTTCTCCCCACACTTGACTTAGTTATAATTCTTTGAAGTCTTCTTTTCAAATAGTTGTTTTTCTTATCATTTTGCATTTGTTTCTTACAAAAAAAAAAAAACACGAGCAATATTATAAAAGATCATAATAATACAACATGCATAGCAGTAGTAGCGGAGCTACATTGTTGCAGGTGGGTGCAAATGCAGACATAAATTGTGACTGTTTAGTGTTTTTTTTGCTCAAGATAGGTGTTGAGTTAGATACTTTTGCAAATGAGTGGGACCCTTTTGGTGTGTCTCAAACAGCTCACTTAAGAATCGATGTGAACTCTGTTGTGTCACAGGCCACTGTGCTGCGGCCTATTGATTTTGTACCTGATGGGACTGTAGCGCATGAGCTCATAAGCTACGACTCTAAGACCCAAGAATTGAGTGTCTCTCCAGGGGCGGAGCCAAGAATTATAATTACGGGGGGTGAAAATTATAGAATAAAACTTAGGTATTCATGAAATTGCATCTAAGATCTATAAATATTTCAAGATATTCGTTTTAGTCCCTCCACAAAACTCTTAATAGGGACTAAAGTGAAAATATTAAATATTTTATAAAACTAAAATGCAATTTCTTAAAAATTTTGGGTCTTTTTCTGTAACTTAGGGGGCCACCCCTAGCCCTCTCCTCCCTCCGCCCCTGTGTCTCTGTGAAATATCCTAAAGTAAACGGTGCTTCTAAAGGGGATGATTTTTTGAAACACATAATTGATTTGAGGGATTTTCTTCCAGAAAGAGTTTGAAGAACTGGTTGAACCCAAGAGGGGGGTGAATTGGGTGAAGATTAAAAACTTGAAACTTTGAAAATCTTTTCACGTTTTATAAATCAACAGTTAGATATTCAGATAAACATATACTGGAAATATAAGAGATAAGGGAAGAGAATATGCAAACTGTGATTTATACTGGTTCGGCCCAATCCTTGACCTACGTCCAGTCCCCAGAAACTCTCTGGGATTTTCAATCCACTATCTCCTTGTTTAATCGGGCACAAGAGAAAAAGCCTTTACAACCTCACAAGTTTGGTCGGGCACTTGTGCAGCCTTTACAATCTCTTACCGAGATACTCCCCCTTACTCACTGTAAGGATACAACCTTTGTAATGAATGATTACAGATAATCTTCTCTCTCAGAAGTGATAAAGATAAACACTGAAACTCATTACAAATAATCTCACTCTCTAAAATAAACTATATGATCATTGAGATAATCAGAGAGTAGGTGTTTGTGTATATCAGAGTGTTGACATTTTGAAGATGTAAGCTCGTGTCTCTTTGTCTATTTTGAATCCTTCTCCTTTTATAGTTGATCGACACTAATGACCGTTGAGAAGCTTTGCAAACTAGCCGTTGAGTCTCTTCGTTTTTCCGTTAGGCACAGATATAATCCGTTGTGAGTAGTCGACCGATGCTTCAGTGAGTGCATATGTCGTTGTCTGTATTTGTGCATAGAATGACTCAGAGTGATAGCCGGATTAAGTATGCCTCAAAGAAATGATTTTGTCTGCCACAGCTTTAGTTCCGATTGTTGGCTCTGTTTCTGAGTTGCATTTAATGCGTCTGCCACGTCGGATTGCTTTATGATAAATTGATGATTAAAACATGTTAAGCATATCTGAAAATAACTAGCAAACTGATTAAACTTGGTTAGAAGAAGTATAGATTAATAATATAAAGTACCCAAGCCATAATCAATTATTTGCAATTTACGAGATGGAGATTTCAAATACTGATATACATTCTCAAGAATTGTTCATACCATTCTCGAGAATTATGTTATCCATATGAGTAATGGCATTAAGAACCAGACCGTGTGTTCTCGAGAATTACTTATCAATTCTCGAGAATTACTCTCGCAGAAGCAACATTCAATTTAAAGAGATCCACGCCTTCTGCCAAGCCATGATCGAATGTTCACATGGTTGAGTCTCTTTACAGATTGTTACCCACGTGCCCTCTGAAGAAGAATGACTTAGAATATTGATAAAGGTACTTTTTCTAGCATGGGTCAAGGTTCTTCGTGTCGGCTCTGTTTCGTCGGTTTCAGTGCTTCACACCTCAGCAAAATTCAAAGACTTGGTTAATCATCTTAAACTCAATCAAAGAAGTAGTTAAATATGATATAAATGAGTTTGAAGATGTTTAATAAGAATTAGAAAGTGACCCATTGATAAACAAAAGCGATTAAACATTCGTGAGACAAGGTGTAAAAAGCTGGAAGAGCATTCTCGAGAATTGCCCTGACATTCTCGAGAATCATGTGTTCAGAGGTCTTGTCGTGAAGAGTTGAAATGGCTATTCTCGAGAATTGGGTAGTCATTCTCGAGAATGACACGGTGATAATTTTCCGTAGATGATAAGCATTCTCGAGAATCTCTTCATTCATTCTCGAGAATTGCTCATTCTCGAGAATTATATTGTCACTCTCGAGAATGGCTTTACTGAAGGCAGACAGTGAATAGAATAGCTACCGAGCATTCTCGAGAATTACATTTGAGAAACCATGTCATTGTGATTCTGTCTAAGACATTCTCGAGAATCATTTGCACAGAGAGCTTGCGATGGCGAACTTGAATACCATTCTCGAGAGTCCTTGACATATACTCGAGAATCAATTATTCATGGAGATGCAAGTGAGTTAATTCTGATTCAAATACTTAAACTCTTTAAAGCCTTATTTCCAATGCAAGAAGAATCAACTCCAAACTCATTGTAGTTCAACCGTTATCATCAGATGAATGGAGGTTGTTCTTGACCAGTGTTTTTTCAGCATTCTGAACTGACCGTCAACTTCAAAACATCATATCTCCTTCAATTGATCTTATTTTTTTGTGATCTTGATGTTTTTGAAAATTTATTTGAGTCTAGTTTCAAATGGAACTAGTTTCAGCTCATTTGGATTTGTCGTTTGTGAGATACACTCAAAATACCGAAGTTTGATCTGCTGTGTGACGTTGATTTCACTGTCATCTTCTAAAATTCATAGCTCTCTCATCTGACCTCCTTTGAGCTTGAATATTATGTCAAAATGATGCATTGGAAGTCTAGTTTCCATCCAAATTGGTTTCACCTCAATCCGATCTCTAGTTTGGGAGATATCGTCGAATTATCAGAGGTCACCCGTGCTAAACGTGAAACAGAGCTGAACAAAGTTACTCATTCTCGAGAATTGAAGTGTCATTCTCAAGAATTGACGGGATTTATGCGCAGGAAGGAGCTGTTACGCTCATTCTCGAGAATTGAAGTGTCATTCTCAAGAATTGATGTTCCATTCTCGAGAATGGTTGTTTCATACTCGAGAATTGACAGTAGGAATAGAACTGTGACTTATTTTAACTCCAAATTAAGTCATTCCAACTTCCATTTGATCATGGAGACTTCTAGAATCAATCTAAAAACTTGTATAATGATATTCTCATTCCATTCATCAAGTTCTTCCATCTCTCATCTTGATCATTCTTCATCATTTGAACTTCATATCAACATTACATTTACATTAAATATAAGAATTAGTCAAAGTAGAAGATAAATGAAGTATGAAAACTTTCTCCTCTTAATATTGATAAGCATATTTGTCATCATCAAGACTAAACATAACTAACAGAGTTCTCATTGGTTTCTCTGCTACTACAGAATTTAAGAATTTGTGTGTTCATCAATTACAATTTGTGTGTTCATTAGTTACAATTGACACTTGTGAAGGTTGCAAAACATCACAAAAAGATTTTAAAAAAAATTGACATGCTTCAAAAGATGGCTACCATTATTAGGGGTTCATGCAAGCGGAAGGAAATTCTTTAAATGAATCAATATGAGTTAATAGTTGAAAGAATTTCTTGCGGTGAAATATCAACTGAAAAATGTTTAAATCAAGAGACAACTTTAAAGCGACCTAGAGATACTCGTTGGGGTTCCTATTTTGATATGGTTACAAGTGTTATCAATATGACTCTTGATTATTATTTTTCTATGATAAGTTGAAGTTTTTTTTCCCTTGTCTATTCTTTTGTTTTTTAATACATTTAAAATTTTCCTTAAAAAAAATTCGAGGGTAACTAATTGTGCAGACACAAACATAAAATCCTGGCTCCGCCAATGATGCATAGGAACATTAATATTGTATAGGATTGAAGAAAATAACGATATCATGATCTATAATTTGTTAGGGTTAAGTAGTAAATCTGTCGCAGAAATATACGTCCAGAACCAATGTTACCCTAGAATTTTTTTGGACTTGGCTCCCATCATCATCTTCTTCATCTCAGCCATTGGATTGAAATCTCAACGGTTCAGATTTAATCTTTTACAAAAAAAAAATAATTTTTAAATATTTTTAACAATTTAATATTTTATTAATATTTTTATAAAATATTAATCTGAACCATTCAAATTTCAATCCAACGGCTGAGATGAAGAAGAAGATGGGAACCAAGTCCAATTTTTTTTGTTTTAATATTGCTCCAAAAGACTAAAAACATAGCCATGTCATTTCTCAATTGAGAGTACAATGGTCAAATGCTAATTGACCCCATTATGCAAATGTGGCTTATCTATGTGGCAGTCAAAATACCACCTAATCACCATCCTTCTTGTTCCTTGTCCATCTCATCATCTCTTGACCCTTTCTCTCTCCCTCTTTCAATGTTCATGCTCAACCCTCCCTCTCTCCCTCTACAAGCACTTGAATCTATATTACTGAAGCACTTTTTTTTATAAAAAAAAAAAAAAAAAATCAGGAACCACAGCCAGAGTCAAGCAAAAAAAAAAAGAATTTAAGTTCCTGATATAATATGTTAGCCTTCTCTCAATTTAAATCTTTTATTTTTGATTTAGGTGTTCATATTAGTGGGTTTTGGGGTTTGTTTAGATTAGGAAAAATGTTACCTTGGGAAATGTTTCGTTTTTGCAAGAATTAAGAGAGATAATGAACGGAATCTCCATTAACCGGAAGAAGGTCGATTCATCAAGAACTCATATTCTTACTTTAATTCTTGATTAATGAAACTTAACTAATTGACAAGCTGATAGGGAGAGAAACGGAAGATACATCAGCAAAATTCAGCATAAGATTCTGATTCACAAATAATAAATAATTCAGCTTAAGGGGAATAATAAATACTCCCTTCAGTCCTAATTATAAGAACACATTTGGGAGTTGGTCTTAATCCTAATCATAGGACCAAGTTTTATTTTTTATCAATTTCTCCCTAAAATACCACTATTGATACTTTCTCAATAATAATTAAACATAATAATAATAATTTAATAATGCACCTATATATTCCATAAAGTAAGTAATGCTTACAAACTCATTAATGTCATATACACCTCAATTCTATTTTTTTTTTAATAAAATAATTTTGAGCAACTTTTGTCATATTTTTCTCATATCACCCCTACTAATACCTCCTCCACAATAATTAATTTAACAATACGCTTATATTCTATCAAGTGAAAGATTATGCTTTTTCTATTTTTAAATAAAATAATTTTAATATTTCTTTAAAACAATTATAAACTAGCATTAAACACATAAAAGGTGATTATGTAAACTTTGTATATGCCTACATAAATTTGTCCAAAAAAATGTGTAGATAAAAAAAACAAATATTAATACAATAGACTGGATTTCATCCCATCAAAAACTAAAATAATGTCTTTATGGGATACATAGGAGCTTCCCATAAACACCTCAATTATGAGTCATTGTAATGTTATGGCTATTAGCTTCTCCAAAATAACTCTAGTTGTCGGGCCTCATATTAGGCCTCTTGGGGATTACACTTATGTTAAGAGAACAAGGTTATGTAGGCTAATGTGTGGAGGTCCATTGAAAGTAATGCAACAAATGAGACTTGAGATGAGATTGGGCCTCGTGTTATGCCATTTAAGTTTTAACTAAGGGTATTTTAAGAAAATGAATATAATTAACTAATTTAACTATTATCTTTAATCTCTCCAAAATCTGATAAATAGATCTTATAATTAGGATCAGAGGGAGTAATTGATAAGATAGATCAGCAATAGTAAGGCTATGGAGTATGGACTAAGACATTCCAAGTGCATATCAACAAAATTCTTATTCACAACTTCAGTAGCACACCACTTCCATATTTCAAGAAACTCAAGGTTTCATAGCCAAGCTGCACCCTTCGCCCGTTTATTTGGGAGCTAGGTTGAACAAAATATAAGTAGGGGTGCTCTAGTTGAAGGATGCCAATCAACATAAGATTTATTACAGAAATTAACAATTGCGAGATCTATAGTTTTGATGCTACTCGATAATTATAGTTTTGATTTAGCTATAACTTAATTTATAAAGCTTGACTAGATCCAATTCAGTTTCTATAGTTTTAATCATTTAGAACTTTTATCTTTGAGCTTTATGAAAATAAAATTATATATTTCATAAAATTTATGAACTAAAGTTTTAAATGGTTGAAACCATAGGGATTTTAGTTGTAGTAAATCAAAGTTAAGAGATGAGCTCCAACTAAGTCAAAACTCAAAATCATAAGAATTAAGTTGCACCGAGTTAAAAGAATTCATTTACAAGTGAGTCAAAATTGAAATTACAAATGTGCTAATAATTGACACTAATTTACCAAAAAGCCTTTCATAGTAATGTGCAATATATAGCATTAAAATTGGAAAATGGTAATTAATATGGAAAAAGACAAGAAAATACTACGAGTCTCAAATCAATGATTTTCTATTAAAATGAGTTATCAATTGCTATATCTTATAGTCAACACCTGTATTCTTATAGGCAATAAGACTTATTTGGGATTTTGAAGTTCAAGTGGTATTTTCTAGTATTTTTCACTAATTAATAACTCTATAGGTGTCTTTCAGTAGAAGTAGAACAGAGACTAGAGGGAGTATAACATAAGTTTTTTTGACCGAAACGTACGTGTGAAACTATAGAGAATTAGCGTCCATAGACTTGGTCAACACAATATACTTGACATTCAAGAAAGAGATGTAGTGTAAAAACATGTCTAACACTTCAATACAATCTAAATGTGATGAAGTAATATATCACACAGTTACAGTGATGCTTATTTAAGCTTTTCCTGCTTCTCCCACTTATACTATCATACTGGGCAGCATCATATTTTGTAGAGTATCTAAGATTTTAGGTGCCCCAATCTAGGATAAGCATAAAGGTGAAGACCCCCATCCATATGCAGAGTAAGAGTAGTTCTGTAATGTGCTCTTTTGTTTGGATCTGCAAGCTTGAACTTGTGGCTACTCAAAAGGATTGCAGAGAAGATCTTCATCTGCCTGTAAGAGAAGTCCTTTCCCAGGCACATTCTTGGACCCGCCTGTGGTTTAAAAACAAAAAGTTCATATCATCAATACTTCAAAGATTTTACCTTTTAAAAGTATTTGAAACTATAACCTTTAAAGTATTTTCTACTACCTATACTAGTGTCTCGCAAGTTGTATTATACAAAGCAACTTGCTCTTCAGGCTCAGTGTTATGGACTAGACAAGAGACCCCGTTCAATTTACACTCTCTCCGTCCTTAAGTGTAGTAGCTTGATAAATAATTCATATAGATTAAGGAAATTTGTAAATCAATTTTTTTTGGAAAATGTGCATTGATTTCTGTAAAATACTCATCCTTTCAATCATTTACATTCGAAACTGCCTCAATCGGTTGAGGTAGTTTGAGGAGAAACAATTATAATAAGAGAGCTAAAGAATATTAGGATCATTTATTTAGAACCAAAAAACACTTCTCAACTAGCTACTATATTTAGGACCAAAGTGAGTAAGACTGAAGCATGATTGTCTTGTCTGGTACTTAGACATTAGTATAGTTAGTTACCTGAAAAGTTGTGAATTTGAAAGCACTTTCTTGCTGGAACTTTCCATTTGTGTCGAGCCATCTCTCTGGCTTGAATTCCTCAGCATCATCACCCCACAGGAATTTCATTCTGCCCATGGCATAAGGAAGGTATGAAACAAGATCTCCTTTCTTCACACTAAATCCATCAGGCAAGGTATCATCCGCGAAACAAATCTTACCGTCCTGTCACAGAAACATCACATGACATTGTCAGAAGAACAAAACATTCAATTCTCATCACACAAAAACAAAACTATGTCCATGTATATATTACCCATGGAACTGCAGGGTAGAGCCTGACAGTCTCACTCAAAGCTGCAGCCAGATAATACATATTGTCAAGTGCTTCTTCAGTTATATTATCGGCAAGTTCCTCAATAGTTGAAATCCTTGTTAACTTGGTAGCCTCTTTGACTTCTTCCACAATATTGTCCTGTATATGAGGATATTTGCAAAGAGTGTAAAGGAAAAAGGACATTGTTGTCGCTGTCGTGTCTTTTCCCGCGATGATAAAACTAAGGATCATGTCTTTAAGGTAAGTTGGATCTGTGTCTTCTAAGTCCAGGAACCTTGATAGTATGTCATTCCTTGTAGACCCATCTGGTGACTTCTGGACTTGTTCAATTTTACTTTTGATTATTTTGCACACAAATTCATCTACCACTTTGATATTTTTGCTCAGTTTGGCTTCTAATCCTATGTGCAAGAACCGCTTGATTTTCCAGAAGATATCAACATAACGAAGTATTGTTGTTTCACTTGCATCATTGAAAGCATTGGAGAATTTAGTTCCTTCTTCATATGTTCCCCTCAATGTGTCCAGCTCTACACCAAGAATAACATTGAACACTGAGTCTAAGGTTGATTTGAAAAACAGATCCTGAAAATAATAACCAAGAAAACATTCTATTGTTATTCTTTTATCATCAGCAATAATTTCATACTCTAAAAAGAGGTGGTCTGGTGCAAAGGCTTCCACCAAATGAGGTCTAGGGTGGGTCTTGTGGGGTAAGAATGTTTACAAGATTTAAACTCGTGACTTCTAGATCATATGGAAGTAACTTTCTAAAGCTTACCCTCTAATAATTTTATACTCTAATGCAACCAAAACCAATAATAACAATAATTCTCTGATATTAAGGAGATTTGAACCTATACAACATGAATGAGTGAAAAACTCTAATTGAAGATATATTTATTGCTATATCTGTTTGAGAAATCTTACTTGCATTTCTAACATCTGATTAGAGCTTGAAGCTTCAGAAACCATTGCTGCAAGTTTAACTGCAGTAGATTTGAACACTGAACTGCTAAAATCTCTCAAAATTCTAGTGGAAAATTGATAGCTTGCTGTCTTTCTCTGTTTTCTCCATTTTTCTCCATCCACTGTGAATATCCCATCACCTAGAAGGTCCTTCAAGATTGCATGTTGGTACTCACCCTGCACCAAAATGAAGAAATTAGAGGAAACAAAGTAAACTAAACTTCCTAAGAAGTTAAAAAGGTAAAAGACCAACACAAAGTTGGTATAGCAATGTAAAGCCCCATTAAATCCCTCTGGCTCTCGAGTTCGAATCCCAGATAAGACACCTATACTAGGAGGGGCAGCCACAAGCCCCAAACTGTATTAGTCAGTTGCTCGGATACCTGTTAATAGGATTCAGAAATAACGCTAGATACCAAATAATATTATCAAAGAAAGTTAAAAAGAATATTTTTTCTCAAATTTACATATATATTTTTAAAGAAAAAAAGACACTCATAGAGTAGTAGTGCATAACAAGAAGTGAAAAACTGAGATGCAATACCTTTCCATAGTTTGGAAAATTTGTCTTGAGGATATATTCAACATTAATGGGGTCTGTGGTGTAAACTTCATTCCTTCCTAAGGTAAGTAGTCTGTAAGTTTTGTGCTTTCCTGCAAGGTCTGCAAAGTAATCATGCAGAGTATGAAAATAGAACATTTGGTGTAAAACAGTTCCAGCAACAACATGGTACTTTCTTTTCTTCTGAGAGTGTAGAATTCTGCTTCTGCCATCTTTTCTGAGCACAAACATCGCCCAAACTATGGCCACAAGCGCTGCAAAAAAATATATGGGAACCGAGTTCAAAATTTCTGGCAACATTATAGCTGTAAGTGGAGGCTATAGAGAGGATGAAATATAAAAGACCCTAAAAAGTGGCCACTTAGAATTAACTTTCTAACATAGTCCTTTTCTGAAATTTTCTCATTATGTTTGCATGTGATATGGTGTCGGCGAATGAGTTTGGGAGAGGAGCAGCAGATACTGGTGGGCACCGCCTTGGGTCACAATCACCAGCTGCGGTTCATAAATCTGACGACAGGCATGAGGCCACGTGGTCAAATCAGAAGAAGGTTATGGGACATCGCATTTAACAGCACAAAAACTACCAACAACCTAATCACACCCTAGCCCCCACCTCAATAACTCCCCTGCTCTCGTCCTCCCGCTCCCCCACCCACACTCTCTTCTCGTACTACCGCAGCCTATAAAATTAGGCCCTTTGATTGAAAGGATTAATTATAATGAAAAGTGGAGTAATAAAGAATTGATAAGATACATCAGTAACAGCAAGGCTATGCCCAGTGCATATCAGCAAAATTCTTATTTTTTTTTTTTTTTTTGCTCAGAAGCAAAATTCTTATTCACAACTTCAGTAGTACACACCGCTTCCATGTTTCAAGAAACTCGAGGTTTCATAGCCAAGTTGCTCCCTTCACACCCGTTATTTGGGAGGTTGAACAAAGTATAAGTAGAGGTGCTCTGGTTGAAGGATGCCAATTAACATAAGATTTATAGCAAAAATTAACAATTGCAAGATCTATAGTTTTTAGGGTTAAGGTGCGATTTTACCAACGAACTATTGGTTCAGGAGCGTCCAGTACAATTAACTATTAAGTGGACCAAAAATACCAACAAACTTTTTAAAAAGGAGCGCTCAGCACAACGCCATTAACACCGTTAACAAAAAGTTAACCTCCGTTATCTAAGGTGCGATTGGCCAACGAACTCTTATTCCAGAGAGCGCCCAAAGACAAAATTCTAAATTTTACTAAATTAAATAATTTTTTTCTCAATTGTCATTATTCAAAACTACTTGTATAGATATCTATGGACAAAAATTATTCATTCTCTAATTTTGTCAAAATTATAATTTGCTAAAATAAACAAAATTTTTAATTAAAAATATAATTATATGATTTAAATAAAACTCAAGGTGTTTTATATTCTTTTCTTTCGATTTTGCCGTTAACTTAATATCATTATATTCAAGATAGATAATGTATCGTTGGGAATAAGTTATACGGCAATTGACACAATTGAGCTTTAAGAACTACTAACCTAAATTTCTTGCTATAATTTAAAGAGGGAAACAAATTATATTCAAGGTGTTTTATAATTTATTATATATGTTAAACAATAAATTATATGATTTATTTTTATAATAAAACTCACATAAATTTCTTCTAAAATAAAATAATAATTTTTATGAGAAAAAGAATGTATGATAAATGATATGAGAGAATTAGAGTAAAATATGCAAAAGTGCACTTATTAATCAAATAAATTAGAGTAAATTTATGTATGTATTTTTACTCTATCATGATTTTTATTTTTATTTTATTTCTAAATTTAAGTCTTATTAATCTAAATTTATAAGTATAATTTGTTTCCCTCTTTAAATTATAGTAAGAAATTTAGGTTAGTAGTTCTTTTCTTCTGAGAGTGCAGAACTCTGCTTCTGCCATCTTTTCTGAGCACAAACACCCCCCAAACTATGGCCACAAGCGCTACAAAAAAATATATGGGAACCAAGTTCAAAATTTCTGGCAACATTATAGCTGTAAGAGGAGGCTATAGAGAGAATGAAATATAACAGACCCTAAAAAGTGGAAGTACACAAAGTTATAAATCTTGCTGATGTTCATTTACCTCATTCATCACATAAGGACTGATTCTCCGAGGCAATAGTTGCCGAATTTTCCCTATAACATGACAAGAAGAAAGTACAAATTTTAGGATATTAAGCTGTAGAGTCTGAAATCCTCAACCGCGCGATTAAGTTTCAAAAGGATAAACTTTAGTGATGAACGTTTTCTTTGGTTTTACTACAAGGCTCCAGCAGCTGACATTAACCTTTTATTTATATATTAGGGGGAAAAAATAATTCTCAGATCATGACGATGGCAAGACCAAAGTTTCATCCAAAAGCAACGAAATAGTTTAATATTATCTAGCAACAATGTCTGTTAATGCCAACATCATGAATATATATTTTGATGTTGAATCTGTCTTATTCTGCTAGGCAGTTCAAGCTATTCACTTTCAAGTGCTTTAATTAATAATCCCATGTGAGCAATGCACAGAGAAATTGTTTAAATTAATTATTTGTAAAAAAATATGCATTAGTTTCTCTAACATACCTCTTAATTATATTTACATTGAAAACAACCCCTTAATTGAAAGGAAAAACTCTCTTGCAGTTAATATGGATAATTTAGAGAACAAATGATAAATTTAGAAGAAGAAAAATGAATTCAAAAATTAGGTTTTAAGACTAAAGGAAAATACCTCCCATTTTTTTATTTTCTTTTTTTTTTTTTGGTCGAAAACTACCTCCCATATTTGGGACCGGAGGAGTAACAACTTTGGGAAATAATAAAGAATTGATAAGATACATCAGCAATAGCAAGGCTATGGAGTATCGACTAAGACATCCCCAATGCATATCAGCAAAATTCTTATTCACAACTTCAGTAGTACACCACTTCCAGGTTTCAAGAAACTCGAGGTTTCATAGCCAAGTTGCACCCTTCACACACGTTATTTGGGAGGTTGAACAAGATATAAGTAGCTGTAGGGGTGCTCTGGTTGAAGGATGCGAATTTACAGAAATTAACAATTGCAAGATGTTAATCTTCATATTAAAAAAAAAAGAGCATGCCAGCACAGAGAAAAAAGAAATCTTGCTTCCAAGTATATGCTCCAGTCAGAGGCAGCACTTTTTTTCCATGGGCCCTTGTTTCCTCCTACTGGAAACAATCCTATTCGAACTACTGTCCTATTCGAAGTACTGTCGGATACTAGACGTGAATAACTCTCCAGAGAGGACTAATGACTGCACTTTTCCTACAAAAAGCCTTCGATCCCACGACCTGCTATTTCATTCTTGTATATAGTTAAAGCTTCCTCCATGACCTGAGCTTGAGCCAGTAATTGTGCCCTCTTCTTTCCAGATGGGTGAGTAGAGAGGTAATCCCTCAGTGCTGATTCCCCAGTAACCTTTCCTAACTTCTCATAGACTGTGGGTGCCACTCGGGGGTCATATCCAGCTGAAGCAAGTAACAGCAGCCCAATGTAATCTGCTTCCATTTCCATCCTGAAAGTTGTGAATAAGGTTAACGTTACAGGAAGTGCATCTAACCATACTATATACATAGTTTTACTTCAACATAAAACCAAAACAAGCAGCTTATTACAATATTCATGTATACAGATTCAATGGAAAAGACCAAATTATCGCCCAGAGAGGTAATCATATGATTTACTAAATAAGAACAGGAGGAAAAACCAGAAAATATCTGGACACACATATATTGAGTTTAATTCCCCTGAAAGAGTACATTTCAGAACTTAAGAGAGGAAAAGCTATGATAAGGTCTTGATCAGATTTTCAAAATATGCTCATAGAACTGAGGAGAAGCTCAACTGTCACCAAACCTTAAGGGTTTGTTTGGTTTGAGGGGAGGGGATGAGAGGGGAGACTAATCTTAAAGGCTAATATATTAGCCTCTAAGATTAGTATCCCCTCCCTCCCCTCAAACCATACACACTCAAACAGAACACATGGAACAGTGCACAAAAGTAATGAAGTGAAGAATAAGAAGAATACTGAGACATTTTCCATTATAGAATATTGACAGCATGAGTGATTGCTGACTGCCAGAAACTAGAAGTAACGGGTTATTTAAAACTACAGCCTTCTCCGTCACTCACTTCTTCTCATTTTTAGCATTACTTTGATATCCTACTAATTTCATAACACCATACCAAATGTTATTGTTAAGTAATCATTAGTCCACAATAAATTAAAGCTCAGTAATTAAGAATGAATAAATTTTAGTACCTCCTAGAGAAAGGCAACCTCAAGAAGAGAGCTGACATTGTGTTGACAACATCAGGCATGACAAACTGATAGAGTATCAACTGCAGAATCGCAAACCACAGATTTTTTGTCATCCCTTCAGCGCCATGCCGAGCCACTGCATGGCCAACCTAATCCACAATTATAAATAATTAAAAATTAAGAAAATCATAAATCCTCCTGTATTAATATCCGGATACATAAACAAAGTGTGACCAACAGGTCTGCCACATCCAGAAAATTGCAAATACTATAATGCATAAACATACCTCATGTCCCAAAATAGTAGCTATCTCTGCGTCACTTCTAAAATGCTGAAGCAAACCAGTAAACACAACAATCTTCCCACCCGGTAAGCAAAAGGCATTAACAACAGGTTCATTCACCACTAACACCTCCCAATTCAATCCATCCAAATGTGATGTAGCAGCCTGAGAACCTCGTTTGTTACCCTTTTTTCTGCTCTTTTCAATCCACTTGTCATCAAGAATCTCATCCTCACGGTGCCATTTTTCTTCAAACTCTCCTTTTGTCTCCGACAACGCATTCATTGTCTCAGGCACATGTTCTTCGTGTGCCATAGTGTGCTCTGATGCATAACCCAACTCACTCCATACCTGCTCTTTCTTCAGCCCCTTCTGTAATGCATCAATTATGTCCTTAGCGATCATCCTTACCCGTATGCTTTCTGGGTGTACAGCAGGCAATATTTTCCCTTTGAATGATGCTTTCAATTGCTCGAACTGGGTCTCTCCAAGCCTCCTCTCCAAAGATTTGGACATAAGAATGAAATGACTTCGCTTGGTATAGGGAACAGTTTCCAAATTCCCAAAGTATACAGTGATAAAAAGCCCTGAACCAATCATCACTACAAGAAAGACATTTCTTGGATCCTGAATCCACCGATTAGGTCCTCGGGGCTTGAAATGTTGCACATTGTACCGATCCACAAAATAAAATCTCCTAGCCTCCCCGGTGAGAAATGGATTAGATAAGTTCCTATGAACTCCACCGCGTACTCCTAGTCTATGAGATATAAGAGAGTATGAAGAAAACCCATAACGGTTAGCTCCTTTACATGGAGAAGTCAAGTATTCAGATTGGCAAAATCTAGTACTGCGCTGCGAAATCTGGGTTTTGGGCATAATCCTTGAAGAGAGACTACGAAAAGCATCAAAGGCGAGCTTCATTCTTCTGTAGGATCCCATGATCGTGCAACAAGTGAAATAAATTAAAGAATGACCAGCTCGGATTTAAAAAGCCAAAAAAGAAAAAGAAAAAAAAGAGGAAATCTATCTTTCTCAATCAAAGCGTCATCTCGAAATGGAAATCGTGAAAAATAAACCATACGAAACAAGGGAATAAAGAAGACTCGATATAAAAAATGAACAAGGGAATCCAGAAGAAATAGAACCAAATAGATAGTTAGAAGCTACGCAGGAACTTCAGTGGAGAGAACATAAAAAGTAACAGGGTTATCGCGAAACGGCATATTCAGAGATTCCTTGTGTGGAAGAACCGGAATCATTTTCCGCTCAGGGTAAGAGATAGAAGAGACACATCGAGAAGTTATCAAATCTTGAAGGAAGGAAGAACTATAGTCTCAGAACTCAGAACTTCTCGTGTACCCACCACCGAAAGAGGAAAATTCTAGATCTGTACACATGGCGATCGGCTTTTCTTTCTTTTTGTTTTATAGCCTTGCACTCGTAAAACGACTCGACCGACACGAAATAATGAAATACCGAGTCATTTTACAATTTATTCCTTGATTGAGTTTTTTTTTTTTATTAAGGAAATTAAATAAATTATTTAATCATATCAGATATAATATATATTATATATTAGTCTAAAATTTAGATAAAATAGTTTGAAGAAAAAATAATAAAAATAAATATTTTAAAATAATTTAAATAACTTTCTTAAATATCCAAAAAAAAGTTAATTAAGTCCTATTATTAGAACCTAAGGGAGTATTACTATCTCCGGCCAGTTGAATTATTTTTTAATAAAGAAATAAAGCTTAATAAGTTAATCAATTGGAGCATATGTTATATATAACCGATAATTAGAGGTTAATCCTGTACTAGACAAAGAATTGAAGAATATGAAATAATGAAATATTGTTGCCCATTTTATAATTTAGTATCACTTTAAAAATAATTTAATTAGAATTAAAAATTATAAAATAAATAAATTTATGTAATCTAAAAAATTTTAATAATCAAATGGAATTCAAACACTTCCCCCACTTATATGATTATCCCCTTTATTTATTATTATATTGGTTTTATTTGTATAAGGTATATTGTATATATTAGATAGGGATAAATTTAGAAAGTTATTAAATTTTATAAAAGAGCTAATAAAATTGAATTTTTTTTTTTATTCATATAAATCATACTAGAACTCTACAAGTGGTTTTTAAAAATATAATTAAAGAAATATATCAATCAATATACATATCCTTCTAATTCTTTTTTGCCCCCTGCCAACTAGAGCTGGGAAATCGGGTCGAACCCATCGGGCCGGTCCGTTTAAGCCCTGGCCTGTCAAGGGCCGGACTTGAAAAATGGACGGGATATTTGAAATTGGCCATGGAGGGCTTCGGGCCAGCCCTGTAGGCCCTTTTCACTGTAGTTTTTTTTCTTTTTTTCCTTTTTTAATTTATTAATTTATATATATTTCGTATTTTTTATAGAGTTATTTATCCATTTAACTACAAATACATAATAATTATACTCTAATTTTATGATATGGTTTATTATTTATTGCAAATAAAATTACTCTTATGTTTAACAAATTTAATTATTTGTTATAATAATAGTTATCTTACTAATGTCACTTAGTGATATGTTTCTTATGTTTCATGTAAGTTATTTGTGAACATAGTTTGCTTTTGATTATGAATTAGTGATTGTGCTTATTTGTTGGATGATTCGTTGTGCAATTTACTAATTATATTTCTTTATAAAAAACAGAGGAAAATTAATTAAAATTTGGAATAGTAATTTTCGGGCCTTGGAGGGCCGGCCCTGGCCCTGGTGCTCTCGGGCCGGGCTTTGAAAAACATATATATTTCTTACCTTAGGCCCTGAAGGGCTGGCCCTGTTAGAACCTGGCCATTCACGGGCCGGCCCTGATTCCCAGAGCCAACCATCCTTCTAATTCTCTTAGCAATGATTTGATTGTACAATATATTCATCCCGATAAACTCCTTATTATTGAAATCTTAACATTCTCTTTTATAACTTTTTAGATAATATCTAATCTTATCTTATCTATCTTCTGTCTATCTAATTCTAATTCTAAATTCTAAGATATTCCAATATGATCATCAAAATCAATCCATTAATAAACAGTTTGTAGTTATTTTACATTCATATCTTAACCATCCTTTTATTTTACATTCTTGTAAACTGGATCGATGGGTTACTGGTACCATTGGAGAAATCTAATAAAAAAAAAGATTATTTTAATTGTGTTTTTTAAATAAACTTCATTTATTTTTACATTGAAATCTTAATTAACTCTATTAAAAGTAAAATTAAAACTTGGAAAGGTTATCAGCAGTCTCCAAGTTCATATGAATTAAACTATTTCAATACCATTAACAACAATAAGACGGGGTTAATGGATATTAAACTTATTTATATAATTTTATAAGATAATATTATGTATGAATCATTAAATCAGTATCTAATAGTGATGGAGGGAAATAGATAGGAAGGGAAGTGAGGACAACGTACAGGATCATTCCACTAACTGGAGTGGTGGTAATTTTTTTAAATGGAAGCAATCATATAGTAGTAATGCATGTTACTTATAAACAAACACGAGCAATATTCAAGATGCAGTGGGGAAAATTCCAAAATACAACATGCATAGGAACATTAATATTGTATAGGATGGAACAAAATAACGATATCATGATCTATAATTTGTTAAACCATATCTAGATGAAACTGTCTAGTCCAAACAAATAAAAAAAAAAAAAAAAACACCAAAAACTAAGAAAAATTATTAAAATGAATACAAAGTAGAGGAAAATATATAGTATAATTTCTTGGCCTTTCCATACAGACGTAAAACTGATATTACACTCAAGTGAAAAAAAGAGAAATATTGCAACACTAAACAAAAACTCATACAAACCTGGGGCAAATCCAGCCCCAGATGTATGAAAGAGAATGGTGTGGGCTAGGTGGCCCTCCAGAACTTTTTTTTCTAGTGGAAAGCCCATCAGAACTATAATTCTCATATAACAACACTCGAACTACTACTTCATTAGTCTTCATAAGTAGACTACACTGATCCCTTTAAGTAGACTACACTGATCCCTTTACCACCTATTTCCCCCAAAGTTGCTGCGACCTCTCCCGCCTCCAGAATTATTGGAGAACCTACCATTTCGATCGTTAGAAAATCTGCCACCGCTCCTTCCACCGGAAAACCTGTTGCCGCCACCGCCACGGCCACCGCCAAATCTACCTCTTGATTGCTCTCTTTCTTGCAAACTTGGCAATGCTTCCAGTACTTCTAAATTTACATTAGCAGCATTTTCCGAACCTAAATGATGGAGATATGTGTGGTGAAGAGCGTGGAAAGATAAAAGTAAAATTGCATGCATCAATTATAGTGCATATATAACAATTATCTGTCATGGAGAGATAGAGATTGAATTACTAAAGAGTATTTAAAGGTGACAACAAATATCTCATGAATGAAAGCTTTACCAGTAAGAAAGGTATCCAAGTCTTCAGTTGACACATCAAAAACAGCACCATTTCCATCTGCAGTGAGAGTAAGACCCTTCACTGAGTCAACCTTCTCCTGAGGAAGGAATCTCCTCAAGATTCCAAATGCAAATCTGAAAACGACCCATAAAAGCAGTAAATAAACAGGTCAAAAACCAATTTCAATATTTTGATTGAGCAAGCCAACCAATAATTTATCACAGCTAGACATATTCAAAGAACAATAGCCCAGCAACATGCTGCAGATTTGCAGAAAGCAGTTCAAAGTTCTAGCTAGTATATGTTATACCTAGATGTTGCTATAAATTAAGATGTAAGGGTATTAATTCAAAAAAAAAAATAACAAGTCTGTAAAATTCTCACGATGGAGTGTAGATGGGTCTATCATTTTCAAGAAGCAAGGTAACATGGTTCTCCATGGAAGCGAGTAGTGATCTTTTCTTTATCTCTGTATAACCCTGCGGATTGCAAGAGAAATCAGAAATCAAAATTTTTCCAACTGATAATAAAAACAAGGAATTGACAGAAAAGAAATAACAAAAGATTGGTACTTGTAAGAAAAGACAAAGGAGAAATGGAAAGAATGCTGAGGACTTACAACAGTCTTAGCAAGAGCTTTTGCAAGCAATTCTACTGCTGTTAAGCCTGAATTGTTTAAAAGATCCTCCGCAGCAGATTTGAATGCAGGGATAATACTGCATTAAGGACATATATAAGTTGCCAGAAAAATATAGCATTAAGCACAATTAATTAACAAACAAGAAACTTACTCATCAGACACTTGGGTTATCATTTTAGCAGCATTCCCACCAACAGCTTTGGCAATATCAGCAGGCTGGGGAGCAGATATGTGTTCAAATTTCACACCAGATTCTCTTTCTATCTTTGATATATTTGACCTCCTTGGATCAAAAAGCATAACAGCAACTCCAGTATTACCTAAAATGTTCAAAGCCATCAACTCCAGAATTACTAAAAAGCTGATAGCCCCAACACTGCAAATTTATAACTAGTAGAAATATTCCATTAATACCTGCTCTTCCAGTGCGCCCAGATCGATGGATATAGTCTTCTACATCACGCGGTGGTTCACACTGATTCAAATTCATACATTAGCATGCCAGATTAGTGCCCATATGGAAATCATTTAAATTCATGGAGATCGATCAAACCTGGATAATTAATTGAACATCATTAATGTCCAAACCACGGGCCGCCACATTAGTGGCCACTAATGTAGTAAACTTCCCAGCCCTGAAACCAGCCAAGGTGACCTACAAAATGGCCACATATATCATTTGGTGAAATTAATATAGCAAGAGCTCTTAAATGAAGAGAAAGGTTAGTAGGCAAGCCAATCCATCCTCAAAAATATGAAGTTATGGGGCTAAAGCACACCTCACGTTGTGACTGTTGTATGTCACCATGCAGAGCTCGAGCACCAGGCAACAACCCTGCTAGCTGAGAAGCACACTCCTTTGTCTCGGTAAATATAATTGTCCGGCCTCCACTGTAAAAGAACCACATATCAAACAATGAAAATCAAAATTAGACACTATGGAAAGGTGACAATGTATTGGGGGAAATTACAACCAAATTACTAAACATTGGACAGTAGAAACTCACTTGCAATAGCAACGTATAACATCTGGAATAAGTTGGGACCTGGCAGTGCTAGAACACGGGAGAACAATATGCCTAACATTAGTGCTAGCTTTCATTTTCTCATTGCCCACCAGGTCAGCAGTCTTTTTACTAGATTTCAAAAATTTCATAGAAATCTGGCAACAGAAAAAGAAGGTTTCTAATGAGGTTAAAGAACATATGATCATTCATAAACTAGATTATATAAATGCATGGAGGATGGAACCATACACTCTTAACCCAGCTTGGCAAAGTAGCACTGAAAAGAAGTGTCTGAACTTTACTAACATCCTCTACCTTACCTGAAAAAGATAGATAAAAGACTCTTCAAAAATTAAAAACTGGAAACATCTTATGACCTCAAAACATCAACATGCTTAAAACCTTGAATAAACCAGATTCAAAGAATGTTTCAAGCATAAGTACCAGAAAGAAAGCATCTTAACATTATCTCAGCAAATATTTGACAGAAATAGTAGCATCCATTGATTACAGGAAACGAAATTCATACCCAGAATGAGTTCAACATCTTCAACAAAACCCATCCTCAGCATCTCATCTGCTTCATCCAGGACACGGAACTTTAGTTGGCTCAGGTCAAGATTGTTCCTCTCTATATGATCCTACACAAATATACACGTACAAGTGAAAAATGTATTTCTAACGAAGAAATAGAAGTTTGTATCATTGCCAACTGCAGAAAAAAGTGCTAAAGTAATTACTTTTATGCGTCCTGGAGTTCCAACAACAACATCAACGCCCTTCTTGAGTTTAGATTCTTGTGCTTGATATGGAGCTCCACCATATAAACAACAACATGTCAATCCCAGTGACGCACCATAAACTTCAAAATCAGAAGACACCTGATGGCCAGCATTTTCCACCATTAATAAAACATTGAGGGAGGTAACAACCATCAAACAGTTGTGGATAAAAAATTAACTGGAATCGGCATATGCATAATTTACCTGTTTGGCCAATTCTCTGGTAGGTAAGAGCACAAGAACACATGGAGCCTTTCCATATCCAGACTTTCTCGCTGCTTTTGCAGGACCATTTGTTAAAGACTCTAATATTGGTAACACAAAGGCAAGAGTTTTACCCTGCATTTTTACAAGATTATAGAGTAAGACAAACTAGAAAAAATTTACAAATAAGTTTGAGAGCAAAACATCTATATATTTCGACTTCTTTCAAGCATTAAATTCAGTAGATAGATAGCATATATGAAAATTTAAAAAAAAAAAAAAAAGAACTTAGTCATCGTGTAAGAAACTTTCTTTCATCAAAGACTACTCCCAACGAACCCTAAACATTACGTTACACAGATAAGAGTTGCATTCATTATAACACTACATCTTTGAAATAAAAAGACCATGCGCAAATTTTTTTAAAAATAAAAAAACAGAGTAGAGAAAAAAAAAAATTCAAGTACTATAGCTACGCGGAATCTCAGAAGCGGGACGTGTTTCGCTCCTATGACACTAGGATCTGGTATTAGAATTAAGAATCGAGACTCAACACCTTAATGATGTTCTCATCGACCTAAAGATTTGTATACCTACTCTGCGTCATTGTCGACCTCTGAGCTCACAAATAACAAACAAAACAGAAGTAGTGAAACACGAGAGAAAAGAGCACACCTGCCCAGTGCGAGCCCGACCAACCAAATCAGCGCCATCTAAAACGGTATCAAAAGTCATGGCCTGAATAGGAAATAGCGATTCAATCCCCTTCTCTTTCAACTTGGCCCTCAACGGCGCCGATATCCTAAAGTTTGAAACAGCATTAGGGTCCTCCTTCTCAACCTCTTGCTCTTTATCTTCAGGTTCATCCACCTTAGCCTTCTTCTTCTTCCTCTTTTCTTTCACACTATCAGGCTCAACCAACTCGGAACTCGTCTCACTCCTAACCTCATCCTCACTCCCCATCGTCTCAACATCCAGAGCTTTACGCTTCTTGCTTTCCTTCTTCTTCTTCGCCGAAACCCCATCTTCAAGTAGGGCCTCGTTCTTCATCTTCTTTTTCTTCTCCTTCTTATCTTTGGGAGTCTCGGAATGAGCAACATCAGAGACAGGAAGAGAAGGCATGGCTCGATAGGTAAAGACTAGACAACGTCGGTGTGTGTGGGTATCGATGAGAGGCGGAGGCTCCTGCTTCAATTAGGTTTTAGGCGGTGATTTACGGAAGCAGGAGACGAAAGAGGAATAAATCAGGCGAGGTTCTCGAATTTATAGTTTAACTGTGATACGTTTATTGCCGTTAGATAGCGAAGCCCTATTCTATTTGGATGTTGCCCGTTGGATTTGAAGCATTGATCTCTCACGTTTCATTATTTTATATTTTGTCCGAACTCGGAAAGCGTTAAAAACACACGTGTCACAATTTAAATAAAAATCATAAATATTGTCATATTTTTTTCAAATGAATAAAATTATTTTCTTATAAAAAAGGTAAATTTAATTTTAAATTTTTTTTTGCTTGAAGAAATAATTTTTTGTTAGATTTGAAGAAAGTTATTTTGAAAATTATTTCTTTCAAATTTAACAATAATTCCTTCTTCTTTTTTGCTTTTATTTAAACATTAAGGCTCATTTTTTTACTTGAAAAATTTCACTGAGGATTTGTGGATATTCAGACAGATATTGTAAAGTGTTAAAAACCTAACAACTTTGTCCCGCCATTAGAAAAATGGTTAAAAAGTGAAAATACACACGAGCTTTCTCCGGAAACGTCCAACTACTTTGTTAACTCATTTTTTTTTACTCCGAGAATCATAAACGTTTGTTAACACATTTTATTTTTATTTAGCACGGCGCGGTCGTGGTGGTGGCGTGGTGGTGAGGTGGGGGTGGCGCGGTGGCGGTAGTGGTGGGCGACGAGGTGGGGAGGCGGCGGGGTGGTGGTGGGCGGTGGCGGTGGTTACGTTTTGGAAGTAAAAATACGTTAGCGGCACGGTCGCGGTTAGTTGTAGTGGTGGTTAACTTGTATTAAATGAACAAGTGGTGGTGGTGGCGGCGGTGGCGGTGTGAAATTATCATGAGGTGGGGGTGGCGCTTTAATTTTAAATAAAAATTATCCTTTTTCCTTTAATTTTAAATGAAAAAAAGCTAAACTATGAGCTTTTTCGGAGCCTCCACACGTGGTGGGGCCCACCACGGGCGGGGGAGGGTCTTTACTCTTTTTTTTATTTACCATCACGTAAATGAAAAAAAATCGGCGGTGGGGCGCCATGAGGAGGGTGGTGGAGCCATCACGGCAACGGACCGGTGGTCTTTACTCTTTTTTTTTTTACTTACCATCAGCGTCCAAATCAGCGTCAGCCGGTGGTGGGGCCCACCGGGGAGGGTCTTTACTCTTTTTTTTTTACTTATCATTAGCGTTCAAATCAGCGTCACGTCAGCGTTCCATCCAAGTTGACGGTCAACTAACCGCCCGTGGTATTTTTGCTCCCAAAACGTAACCACGTGTGTACTTTTGCTCCAGAAAGAAGCTCGTTGTGCTGGACGCTCCTGGGAAAAAAGCTCGTGTGTATTTTCGCTCATTAACCCTTAGAAAAGTACACTTTCATCCATCGTTAGTTTGGCTCCACCTCCCCCCTCATCCACCGTTCAGCTGCCTCATCATCTGATCACTTCCCCTCCCCCCTCTCATGGCTTTTTCTTTTTTCTTTTTTTTTTGCTCAGAACTCCTCATGGCTATTCGACGCAATCAAACCAGCAAACATTACATTCTCATCATTTTGCAAATTAGAGAGGAAACAGAATCAAAAGAACAAAATTGAAGCACCCAACCAATAAAATATGCAAAAGAAACTGTGAGAAGATAATCATGAAATCGAATAAAAATCAATAAAAATATCCAGCAACTTAAAGAAGAAATTAACTTTCAGTGTGGGGTAAAATTGTTGTGTTTTTCTATTCTTCGTAAAAAAATATTGGTCTTTAAAAAACTTTTAAATACCCATAGCTCCTCATTGAAAATTTATAGAACAAAAATTGTCCTTAACCCTTTATTTTAGATTGTGCACGTACGCATTTTAATAATGAATAATAACAAGATAACAATTGTGATTTGCTGACTATCCTTCAACTTATTTAAGTCCTTTATAATCTATATCCTCTATAACATTCGTAATAACACTGTTGAAAATGGTTCCGTGATCAAACATTTTTTAGAAAATAGTTGTACTTTTGCTAACATTGTTAGTAAATTCCGTTTATTTTCACACCAATAATATCCCTCTTTTGACTATCATAATTATTTATTGCTCTCTTTTATAATTCAATATCATTATTTTATATTTTATATCCATAAATTATTAGTTAGCCCCTATAATTAAGGAGTTATCATAATAATAATTTGCCCCATAAATCAAAAAGTTATCATAATCTTAATTCAAACTATATCGGTAAGAAGCTTATATATGTTAACATCGCCAATGTGTTTTGTTTTGTGTTCTTCATTCTTCATCATAATGAGTTCAAGTCTTCATCCTAATATCATGGTAAGTTGACCTTATGAACTCATTAGGGATATTGATGACCGCAAGAATACTTAAGATAGTTGAGTTTAACGGTTTTGCCCCAATTTTAAAAGTTTATACATACTTTTACTCTAAAAAATAGTTTATGATTATTTTTGCACTTTTGATAAAAGTTTAAGGTTATTTTAGTAGCCTGCCCCTTTATAGATACGAAGATATATGCGAATAGGTCTGAGGCAAGGACGGAGCTTTTCATGGGACTAGGGGGGCATGGCCCCCCAAAAAAAAATTGTTTAGAATTTTTCTTAAATTTTTTTTTAATATAATGTAAAATTAAATTCCCCCCCCCCCATTTTTCCCCCTCTTTTTATATTTTTGTGGTTTATAATTCAAGTTGTGTTCTATGTGGAGTCTTATATGATTTATGTTAATCTTGTCATTTTTTCTATATTTCATTCTAATTACCTGAAATTTTTAGTTTATTAGTGAAATTTACTTTTGTGGTGTATTATTTAGTATGTTACTTTTACCCATTTTACACTACACATGTGGATGAAGTTTATTGATTTTTCATTCTAAACCTCAGCCTCTTACCTTCCAATATTGTGGGGTTCAATTACATGAAGTCTATGGTTGAACCAAAGATTTACAATCACATAAATTAAAGCCTCTTACCTTCTAATGTTTGTAGTGTATTTTTTTATATTATTTTCTTTTCTTCTTTATATTCTTTTATTTTTTAATGCATATAAAACTTTCCTTAAAAAAAAAAAAATCGAGGGCGTTGCCCCCAAACCACCGAATCCCCCCACAACTATTTGGCCCCCCAAATTTTTGTCTCAAGCTCCGACCCAGGAGGCCAAATTTCTGCTGCCATTTAGATCATCTGATCGCCCTTTTATTCACTTGAAATTGGATCAACTAGTTATAGAGCTCAACAGCATATAAAATGTAGTCCAACTAAAATACCCGGTTTAAAACTAAATTTTTCAAAGTCTTCCTAATGATTTTTAATCCCCGTGAGATGCTATTTTATAGATTTAAAATGAATTTTTATTGTGTAGATTTTTTTTTTCTCTTATTTCTTAATTTTTCAAAGGTGATTTTTTTTCTATTAAGCGGACACCTATTCAATAGGTAAAATACAAATGGAAGCTTCTCTTTTTCCAGTAAAACAAAAATAATGAGATTGATATTGTATTGAACTATTTTTTCCCTTAAAAAATACAATCACTTTGAATGAATGCATGCATGAAAATAATTTTCTTATAAGAATGGTTAAAATTATTTATTAAAAGAGTATAATTTATATATGCATGGCATTAATGAATTTTTCTATCATAGTAAGCATTACTCACTTTATAAGATATATCAGTACATTATTAAATTATTATTGCATTTAATTATTATTAAGGGAGTATCAGTAAGATAATTTGAAAAATATATAATGAATATGGTGTATAATAAGTTTTACATTTATGATCAAAGTTTCTCAATTAGATCCCACTAAGATGCGTACAAGGAACTAACTTCATTGGAGTTTGTTTGGAATGGTGGTTAAAACTTTCAAAAATAACTTTTCAATTGTAATTTATGATGTATTAGTTCAGAAGAAGCGCAACAGATATTAAACCTTCTTGTCACTTGCAAGAGTCTTTAGGAAACAAAGTAAACAAATATGTAGCAAAAATTAAATGACACAAGCGATACCAGAATTATTAACATGGAAAACCCCTTAACTCAAGGGTAAAAACCACGGGTAATCCAGACCCAAGAAAATATGGCCCATTATGATCAAAATATAGTACAAAAGAGTCACAAACAAATGCACAAACACATACAATCAAACAGTCTAACAACAAAAGCTACAAAATTACAATAGAGACTAAAGTAATCCAAAATACAAGAAAAAATGTTCCTGAACACGAACACATTTTCGCTCATACAAGGACTCTAAATGACGATCTAACAGTTGAAAATAACAAATCATATGTTCTAAATATGTTGACCAAATTTCAGATCGATCCAACAAGCAACGAATACACAAATTTTGATTTACTAATACTGACATGTGAAGCTACGTTTTTCTCTCAAATGGTTGCAATATTAGACTTCTCCAACCTCTCTAGCCGAGGCCGGATAAGGCCTCGGCTTATCCGGCCTCGGTGGGGTCTCTTTGCTCAAAAATCTAATATGCCCTCTCTTCACTTAAAGAAGTGAGATATAACTTCAAATTAAAAAACTCCGAGAGAATATTCTTTCTCACAAATAACAATTAGAAAGCTTGCCTCTCTTTTTTTTTTCATTCTCTTACTCTTTTCCTTTCCTTTCCTTTCCTTTCTTTTCTTTTCATGAAATAAAAAATACATAAAATACGTAATATATATAATTTGAGCAATTCAAACTTGGGATTTTCTCCACGTAGGAAGAGGGTCCAAAACCCAATAGTATTATATAAGTACGTGACGAGAATTTTGTTTCAACTTATATAAATAAAATTATTACTACCTCAGGTCCTAATTATAGGAACACTTTTGTAGTGCAATCTGCACTACAAAAGTATTTCAATAATTAGGACCGGAATGAGTATTATAAATAGCTCTAAACAAGCACTTAAATTATCAAACCATAAAAACTACTAACGCTTCTAATTCTTGCGGTGAAAGAGCTGGCTTTTTGACCAATTTTCCCTCAATTAAATAACTAATTACCAAAATGCCCCTGTCTGGAAACATATCCCCAATATGCCCCTGTTTAGTCGATTACACCTCTAGATGTAATCGACTAAACTACAGGGCCTCTTTTTTTTTTTGAATTTCCGCAAAATGTAATCGACTAAGCTACAGTGCTTAGTCGATTACATCATGACAGATGGGTTTTTTAAAACTCCATTTGCCCCAACCAAAACCCTAATACTCGATTAAATCTCCACAAACCTCTCCCCCTCTGATTTTTTTGCCAAAACCTTGTTGAATTCATTGATGGGTTGCGAAGGAAACTTCAATATAGTGTTATTTGCGTCGATTTCAATATATGTTCTCATCTCCATTTCGAATTTCCGCCATCGTTTTTGCGTTTAATCATTGTAGTTTCACTTGGTTAAGCCTTTTTTTGTTTGTAATTTGAAACCCTCCCTTTTGCACCTCCCAAATTCTAGTGTGAAGGATGAGTTCAAGTTCAAACACGCACGTTACTGTAATCTACCATAATGGGAGGCATTTTGAAGGTCCTGATGGTGTTCAATTTGAAGGAAGAACGAAAATGATGAAAATCAAATGGGGCATGTAACACCCCAAATTTCTGGCAGTTATGATAATATAAAATGCAATGGTTTTTATAAATAATTACTGAAATTCCAAATAAACAACCTTGGGAAGTGTTACTGCCGCACTTGTATTGGGACAAGTGCAAAGCTACCTTATTGCAACAACATAAGTCCAAATGAAATAAAAATGTTTTATTAAAAGAAAATAAAAACTAGCTAGAAATAGTGAACGGTATTCCTCACTTCCCACTGCTAGCCCCAACCTTTAGAACCTGTTTCACAGAAAATCTGCTCCCCCGAAGGATCGTCGCAGCCCATAACACAATAATCAGCAAAGCTGGTAATCCTAATAAAACACAATTTACCTAGCTCAAATATATTAATAAAATCAACTATAAATAATCATATAGTAATAATTGCATCAAATATCATTCATTATCTTTTTAAATATATTATTTAAACCCAGGAAACCCTGCCAGTCTGTTTAGTGGGAAGAGAACCATGGTAGACCCGGGAAACCCTACCAGTCTACCCTGTGACCCGGGAAACCCTGCCAGTCACAATCAATCAAATTGGCCATCAAAATATTTCGTCCTAATGTGCACACCTCTTCCAAAAGTTGCTACCAGTGTCCCGGGAAACCCTGTCAGACACCACTTTGGGAAGAACGTATATAATCGGTTCACATCAAATTACATATTGGAGGCGTAAAGCCTAAGGGTTGTGTTCATTACTTTAGGAGGTATCATCCCAAAGCTATCCTCTCACTGTTAAATTATTTCAAATACACACATAATAAAATTCCAAATGCAATCATTGAAATCTTGTCTCTATTTTATCATGAGATTTCCTAAATTAAACTATTAAGTATATACTCATGGGTTCCTATAAGGTCGTCATGAGAAATTCTCATGACCATCATTTAAACTCATAGCTCTACTCCTACTCATTATCCCTATTTTTTTGGCTTTAGGATTATCTCGTTCAGGGGAAATTCCCACGATCTACTCATTAAAATACATTAATACATTAGTGGTACTAGGATTACCTACCAAGATTCATACAACTAGTATCTAGGTTAATATAGTATATAGTATTATCTATAACATATTGCAATTAATGCAAAGAAGGCATGGACCCCACGAAGCAATTGTATTCAACACGAAAAGAATCCAGAGACGCACAGGAAAATTCGATCCAAGCAATTGTATTCATATACAATTCAAGCACGTAGCCCGAGGCGAGTCAATTGTTTTCAATCACCAAAAGAAAAGGCGCACAGGTATATGGATATAATTCAAGCATGAAGGCCAAGGCGATATAGAATCATACTAACCTATCAAAATTCATACTTAATTAACCTAAGCTATATGGGGATTAGGATTACTTGATCTCTGTTTTTGCTAGCCTTCTAGAAAAAGATTTGATGAGAGTACGGGAGGAGGATGCAGTAGCAGAGAAAAAGAGTCGGGCGTTTTCTAGGTTTAGGCGGCTAAACCTAAGTTTATAATTAAAATCTAGGGTTTTAGCTATGGGTTGGGCCCTTTAATTATTGTCAATTAATAAATTACACTACAAACATTATTAATTTCTAGATTTGATATATTATTATTATTTTATTATTTTAATCTATTATTATTATTATTATTTCTATTCTTATTCAGGGGTATTACAGGACACTACGTACAACGAGCTCAAAGAAAGAATTTACCAAAAATTGGGGCTACATGGAAGCCAATGCATTCATCGGTTAATTGCCAAAGTGGAGACTATAGTGGATAAGGATAGTGTATACTACATTAGTAACGATGTATATGATGATGAAGACATAAAGCATGTTATAGATGCATTTGCTAATTGGAGATCACAAAATTTTATTGAAATATATGTTGAGTTTGAATCTGGTGAATCATCATCTATACCCATGCATACAAGATCTCCACAGTATTTTGGTCAAGAAGAAAGACCTTTCAGTTTATCTGCACCTTCACAAGGCTTAAGTCAGATAACATTGACGGAAGAAGAGGAGGATGAGGAAGATGAGAATATGGACAACGATGAGGAGGACAAATATGAAAGGTTTATTTCACTAGGTGACACCTCAGATACTGATTTGGAGGGTGATTTTGATGCTCGCACGAACCCAGTAAACCCGAGTACCGCAACGATGCCACCGCATCGTGTTGACCCAGTTAGCAGTAGTATGTTAGTAAACTTATATTTGTATTTGTAATTTTGATTTAGTGATTCTGACAAAAAAAAAACATTTTGACATATGTAGGGCTTGAGACTGAGCCATTTTCGAACGAAAGCCCGCACTATTCGTTCATTAATTGGGCGTACTGTGATGAATTGTTGATTCAACAAGGAGATGGCCCAACCGTTATCTCGAACGCAACTTTGTCACGCAGACGGGGAAGACCAAAGTCTACAAGGATACAAAATGAGATGGATTGAGTGGAGTCTCAACCCCCAAGCGGTCAGCAAAGATGTAGGAGTTGCAACCAAGTCGATCATAATATGTATACATGTCCAATGAGGATTAGACAAGCTTGAATTCTAAGTAACATGTTTTGTATTGAGTTTATGATGACTTGTTTTGGTAATGACTTCAAAATTTGAACCATTGAGTAATTGTTATGTTGTAATGAACCATTAACTAATTTTAGGACATTAGCGTACCAAACCTATGTTGGGATCTGTACACGCAGCGGAAGGAATCTCATCCATTTAAAATTTTATGAATCCCAAAGAGGATCTATCAACGGTGTTTAAATCAATGTTCGTTAGGAAAACTGTACCTATGCGAACTCGTGAGCTACCTTTGCAAACACATGGGCTAACACCTTCTTGCTCGATTAATCTCTAGGAGCAGACTCTACGAATCCACTCCCTCTACTGGTATCCACACCGAACAGCTCTCCAACACGTACGGTAGCGTGCTAGCGCCTTCTTGTTTTGTGTCTGTCGTTTTTCTCTCTATGATTTCTTTCGAGGCTTGTTAGTTCATTCTTGAATTGGCAGCATGCATGTTTAAAAGTGGTGCCTTCCTGAACCATTTAAGAGTTGTGCCTTTTGCCTTCTTGAACCCTGTAAGAGTTGTGTCTTTTTTCCAAAAACGTGCACAAAAATTGGCCGCCAAAATCAGCCACCAAAATTAGGGTTTAACCCTACTTCTAGTGCTTACAAGAAAGGCCAAGTTTAACTAAAAAGGCTAAATCCAACTAGAAAGGCCCAATCTAAGAATGACGCCTTCCAAGAAACTCAATCCTTATCCAGTCTTTATTGGATATCTATCCAATATTTATTAGATATTATTTTGGATAATTCAAAATTATCTTTTATTACCTAACATCTTGAATTTAAAATTTGAATTTAAATTACTATTTTAAATTCAATATTTAAATTCCAAATTCAAATTGGTCTAAGACCCTATTAGGCCTTCTAACACATTTAGACCTTTTAGTGGATAAACTGATTTTCCACTAAGGGCTCAAATATGACGCAATTTTGCTATTGGGCTTAGAGTCCAACTTCAACCCAATTACACTTTTAGTCTTGACAAAGCCCAACAACAATTATTGGCCCAAACTTGCTAAATTTAAGCAATCAAGAATAACCTTTATGTATGACTCATTGACCCAATTAGTCACTGACATAAATAAACTTAGACCAATTGAACTCTTTTAATGAGCCAAATTTATCTAATGACCACATAAGACACTAGCAATGCTCTGCAGTCCCAAAGCTAATTGAGTTGATCAAGTAATCTACCTTTCTAATTTAGATATCGTGCCGGCATCATCCCTCACATCGTTATTCACATTTAGTCGAAATCAAAGATAGAGTATCACCTCTCTTAGTTGACTAAATATAACTTTTCATGGAACAAGGAATCTTCTTCTATTGACTCTAAAATGGATCATGGCTCTTTATGATCACTTGTTGTGTGCACAGACTCTCGTGTCAATTAGAAGTCATTCACGCCCTATTGGTCTTGTGAATGACTAATCCCTTACAGGGGACCGTGAGTCCTTTCGACATGTCCATCTATACTCATGTATTCGAGTTACACCCAAGAGTACATTGTTCCCCTTTATTCATGCGGATAGTGTTCGATGACATCCTTAAGTCTAGGACAATCCGCACTACCAAACAATGAGAGACTTTACATATCCAATAATACTCTCTACAATGAATCTTTGTGGAGTCTCTCGGCAGGTCAGTTCAGTGCTATCTGTTCTCCAACAGACAAAGCATCACCATGCCTATATTCCATGAGATCCCTACCTTGTATCTTTATATAAGTAGATGATGTCGTACTAGTCTTATTGATATCACCAATACCCTTTCTTGGTGATTTAAGACTAGGAACAAGTTTCAGGCAATAGATATGCAGTGTCTTCGAGTCCTCATGATCATGATCTCTATCATAGATCCTTGAGTGAACACTTATTCTATTCTTAAGGCTTTTATCTTTAAACGCATATTTACCTTAAAATAAATGTGAGACATAAATATGATAAATATAAAATGTACTCATTCATATAAACCATGAAATACTACAATGTAAAAAGGTGTTCATCTGTCATAACAGATTATTTCTAGGACACCTAAATATACTAACATCATTCTCTTAACTTGTGGGTAGGCCTGAGACCCCTGCCTAAAACTTTGTTATAAGAGGCCTACAAACCCACCATCTTGCTATGGGAATTGCGCTCTTGGTGCCACACATATTGCCATATTGCAAATGGTGTCATGGTCCTTTCAAGGCTTTGCGAATTTTTGTTAGCCCAATGGGTTAGTGCATAACGTTTGTCGGAGACCAAGAACCATTTGAAAAGCAATTGGATGAATAGTTAATGGACTGCTTGTGAGCCATAAACTTCCTATAGTTTTACTGAATAAAATACGCACACACATGATGGATAAAGATTCAAGGGGAATGACATCTAAGTGTAAAAAAAAAAAAAAAAATCAATTTAATGACCAGTATAATTTTTAAAAAAATAAATTTAAAAAATGAGTTGCAAAAAAGGTTATAAACTAAAAGTTAAATTTTGAATTTAAATGCCTTATCTATAATTGAAACTCCTAATAAACAATATTTATAACTCATCTTTTAGAAAGATTTATCAGGGGACCTAATTGTCATTCCCCAAGTTTTAATTCAATTTAACACACATTGTAGACTAATAGAAATTATAAGCTGTTGACTAAATTATATTTTATACATGACCTTGTGAGCTTTACCATGAAATAATAACCTTTATAACATTTGAAACTTTGCAATAAACCCCCTAAACTCTTCCATTTATGCAAATAACTTTTATATAATTAATTATGTACATCACTTATTCACCCCATCTTAAAGGTTATAGGTTATAGTTAACTGCATATTAACAAAAAATTTGAGGTTCTATACACACAAAAATAAATTTTAAAGAGTTATATAATTATTGATAGTTGGAGATTATCCGTACAGACTCAAGAGTTTATAATTAAGTGTTTGTTTGAGTTAGCATTAAAAAATCACATTCACACTAATTAAAATAAAAATTTTCTCACATACTTATCTCATACATTGTAAATTATGTTAGAAAAGCAGATTTTACTGCTAATCAAAACAGACAAGTGTTCGGGCTTGTTTGTATTAGCATTTATAAAAGTAACTTTCATCCCAATTGATTCTTACAAATTAAAATTGAGATAAGAGTCAATTTATATAAATTTGTTCAAGAAATGCTCGTATAAAAAAATTTGACTTGTATTTGGATATGCTCTTGTAAAAAAAAAAAATTTTGACATGAATTTGTTGAGGAAATATATTATAAATCTAGTGTCAAAAAGTTTAAATTTGAAGGATGGCTAAAAGCCAAAAAAATAATTCCAATTTTAAAGTCGCTTTTGAGCATACCGTCATTTGCTACAGATGCTACACTGGAAAATATTTTAGGCTTCTTATGGGCTTTTCGCCTTCTCAACCTAGCTTTTGTCTGAGCAAAAAAAAAAAAAAACCTAGCTTTTGAGCTTCTAAAAACCATGCATTTAAATATTAGAGAGATTATTTGTAAATAACCGGAAGTTGAGAAGAAATATGTATAATTCAGTCTAATTTATTTTTACAGTTGATACCATGTTTAATTCTTATAGTTATTCTTCATTTTGATTTTAGTCCATATAATTTCAAATAATAAGTTTTGGTCTCTCAAAAGCAAAATGGTCAAAGTTTTATTAAAATTATAGGAATTAACATTTTAGACCGAAAAAAAAAACTTGAAGGACCAAAACTTATTATTCAAAATTATAGAGATCAAAATCAAAATAAAGATAAATTATAAGGAATGATCCAACATCATACTAGTGGAGTATATCTTAAGGAAGTATATCCTCTCATGATCCATTTTTCTCATTATCCCTCATGAGCCCATTTGGGCCGTTGATTGAGAAAAGGAGAAGAAAGTCAAAATAATATTTAAACATTTTAAATTGATTAGACAGACATGATTTAGAGATGATAAGAAAAAGACAATGAGAGAAACACGACCTATATCTTAATTAAAAGAGTTAGGAAGCAAAATTACCCACAATTTTTTTTCTCAACAGTGAACCCACCACCACAAACTTTTTTTTTTTTTTTTGCAAGATGACCATAAAGTTTAAAAAGGAAAAATATCATATAAAGACAGTTGAATTATCCAAATTCTAATTTGGGTTACTAATCTTAACAAATTATTAATTATGTTATGTGACACAATTATATATTTAGGATTTGGGTCAAATTACCTCTATATCTTTAGTTATTAAAAAAAAGTAAATTTAGTGACAAAACAATTCATTGGATGTTGTTCCAGGTCCGTCATGGAAGATCGTGACCGACTTCTGGCAATCACCATACACTTTTTGGCGGCGAATGCACGTGCCAGCGCGTGTCCGATTCCTCCTTGGGAACAGCTAGAGACGAGAACCACCAGTTACTCTTGGAGCTTCAATTCTTCAGAATTCTTCATGATTTTGGAGCTCTAACTAGATATGTACGTCCTCAAATCAGAAAAACAAGAAGAGAAATTGTAGTATGCGGAACCACACTTCATCGCAAATCAACCAATTTTGGCCCTACATTTATGGCTTGAAATTTCTGCATTTTTTTTTTCAATTACGGTTGAAAATTTATTTATTGGGAAGGAATGAAACCACGGGCACTGACCACCAAATAGTAATAGGGGACGTCTCTCACCCCCTTGTCCTCCTTTCCTCTTTAACATTTGGAAAAATTGGTGTGAATGGTTTATTGTCAAGTGCCAACAATGATTGTAAAATAAAATGAAATCCTGTCGTTGATAGTTGGGAAAATCCCTTCGAAGACCATTAGAAATTGGAGAAGAAATTCATACCCTACTTTTTGGCACGAACAGGTTCCTCACAGTGACAGCGGTGGATTCCAACGGCGGAAAAAGTGGCGACTTCTAATGGCAACGAAAGTAGTGGCTTCTCATGACGTTGTTCATGCTTCACGGGGCACACGAGAGAGAGAGAGCAATGATGGTAATAAGTGTTACAGACATCTGACTTCTTGCGTTTTCTTTCCTCCTTTCTTTAGACCGTGGTTAGGGATATTATTGACAAATAACCAACATTTAAATATTTAAGATTTGTTGAGTTCATTTCCTTTATATAAATTTTTTCTATTTCAATTGTCTTTCTATTATATGGGACTCTCCCTTTGAAAGTAGGAAAGTGACCGTTTACATTTTTGGGGGCAACTTTATTAAAAAAATAAAAAATACCTAAACTTTTTAATTTCCTTCACTACCCTCCTTCGTTATCCCTTCCCTCCGTCCTCTGCCCCTCAAACCCTCCCTTTCTTTTTCGATCCCGGCAACCTTCGTTCTTTTTCAGAATCCAACGACAATGGAGGCGACCTCCTGTGACCGACAACCTGCTTTCTTCCCAGATCTCGACCTTCTTGCTCTCAGATCTCGGCGACAATGGAGGCGACCTCCTTGGCCAGATCGGTAGGCGGCAAGAGATTGGCATGCAATGAGAGAAACACTGCATGGCCGCAGGCAAAGATCACGGGTCTCACTCGCCCAAACGCGCTCTCTGCTCCTGCATCAGAATCACCCTCCTCGTCCTTTGCTTCGTCCACCGTACTCACAAGCCCAGATTAACCGATATCGGCGCCACCGTTCCTCACCACCACACTCTATTTCGCCATCCACATCAGGAACCCTAACCGCCGTGTCTCCATCTACTACGATAGGCTCTCGGCCTTCGTGTCGTACAAGAACCAGGCGATTGAGCGTTCTGGAAATAAGACATCAAGCTTTTGTTTTTTGTTTTAAATTTTTTCAATGATTGAGATATTTGATTGTGTAGGAGGTGGGAGAGGAAGTGGGAGGAGGCAGTGAAAAGTGCATATAATAAAAAGAGGATGGAAGGGTTGTAAGATGGATCAGCTTTATACATAGTGTAGCTAACTACCATACCATGCTTGTCCTTTTTATTTCAGCTCCCTCCAACCAAAGATAAAGCTGCAGCTTGCAGCTTTATACATGCATGTCCCATTTTATGTTTTCCTTTCTTCCTACTAATCTTGAGAGTCGGCTTCTCTCTTTAAAACGCTGTCCAATGGTGAGTAAAACGTCAAGAGGAAAGAACCATTGTGGAGTCTGTGAATTGGAGACTGTCAATTAATGCTCTGACGGGAATATGTTACAATTTTACGCCACTCCGGTTCATATTTGGTGTTTTTTTTAGGTGCTGTTTTTCCTTCTAATTAGAAGGATTAGGTATTTTTTTATATGTTTTATTTATTTAGATTATATTATATTCTGCATCTTATTTTTTTTTCATCCAGTATCTCAAATTAATTAATTTCCAGGATATTGGGGTTACAGGAAAAATATTTCTGAATGCAGGACTGTATAAATTAATTAATTTGAGATACTGGGTGCAAAAAAAATTTTAGGATTCAGCATATAATATAAATAAATAGAACATATAAAAAATTTAAAAAAAATAAGAAAAATGCCTAATCCCTCTAATTAGAGGGAAAAATACCTAAGAAGCACCTAATGTGAACCCCATATATCAATGTTTACCAATGGATTGACACAAGTGGTAAGCGACTTGTGTCGTTTAAGTAAGGTTTCAAGTTCGAGCTTTGTGAACAAGGGATGATCTACCTATAAGACTATGGGGTAAGTGTCCACCCTTGAATTGGGGATTTTTTTTTTAAATACATGTTTGAATGATTGCCTACCCGTAATACATCAAGATTACACTTCGTAATCGGATGAGGGATGAATGGTTGAATGATTGTTTAGTGCCTTATATTGAAAAAGATGTATTTGATAACATTAATAATAAGACAATTATGATGGAATTCCAAAACATAAGGCCTAGAAGGATGACATTGTAATTATTTTTATTGTAATATACTTTTGTTATTAAAATTTATATACTTGAATTTATTGAGTGTCTACCCTTCATTGTAATTTATGTAGCTGCATTTCTAACAACACTTAGCCTTGCTTTTCTAAATGACAGGTTTGTAAAATAACTGCTTCTCTTATTACATCATCAGTATTCACTTGATTTCATGAATATTTTTTTGATATTCTTTTTTTTTCTTGTTTATATTCTTTTATTTTTTAATGCATTTAAAACGTTTCTTTAAAAAAAATCAGGGGCGCTGCCCTCAAACCCCCCGCTACTAGTGCCCACCCTTCATAAATTTTTTGGATCCGCCCCTATTTGTGAATACAAAAAAGTCCCGTTTGGAGACTCTCCCACCATAACTAGGTGCGCGACGTGGATCACATCCGGATTAGTTAGGGTGAAGCTCTGGATATCGGATGGGCAAAAAAAACATATAACAATGTTTAATGTTTATTATATCTATATGAATCCACCACACTTATAAAGTACCAACTAACAAATGATATTAAATATTTTTTTCATATATGCCTGTAATTAATAAGGGTAGTGGGTGAGAGTAATAATTGATATGATATTAGAATTTAGTGCAATTAGTAGAGGTAATATTGGAAATTATTTGAATTTTAGAACAAATTGAATGATTTTAACTATTTTTATTGGTTTGTAACAATTATTTGTTAGTGACTTATAATAAAGACAAAATGGTATTTAAGACTCCAAATTTAACAAAAGATAGAGAGAAAATAATTTGAAAACTAATTATGCTGAAAAATTTCATACTCACGGTTTCTTAATAATATTTTAAATTATCAATTTAGCTGTTAAAATTTTTCCATTTGAAATTTGCATCTTTATAATTTTTTGATAAGAAGCTAATTTTATTTATTAAAAAACTAAGTAAAATGATACACAAACTATTAGGCCCCTTACATCATGATAAATTCTTATAAAAATATAGGAGCCGAATGAAAAATCCAGAAGATGTCTGAAAACAAAATATTCGTAATAACTATAGATTATGGGCATGTGCTTCCATTGAGTTTGAATAAAAATTATACCACCGAAAAAGAGGAATATTTGAATAAAAAGGTCATGAAAATAAAAATTCATGTACAAACTGGAGAGATTGGAGAATAAATAATAAATATAAATGGAGGTCCTATTTGAAAAAGTAGTTTTGTGTCTCAAAATTTAAACTATTTTTTTTTTCTCTTTTCTACCCCTATTTAATATCTAACTTTATATTAATTATCTTCCACTTACTACTAATTCTCTATCATTCAATTATTTATTACTGATTTTCTCTCATATACTTTTTTCATAAATATAGGGAGGGCATATTTAAAAAAGATATGATATTTTTAACGTATTTATTATAATATTTTTAAATAACTTTAACTACGAGTGCATTTTGCATAGTAAAGAAAAGTTACCTATAAAAACGATGGGAGGATGGAGTATTGTTAGTGGAGGGGGTGAGTTTGTATGAAATATAATAAACATTAAAAATTTCTGTATTTTGTCATGACCATGGTAGTGAAAACGTAGATTTTACCTGAAAACGGAAGGAGAATAAAAAATCGTAAATCGTAACATAGTAAAAACGTTAAAAAAAAATCGTAAAAATAGAAAATCATTTAGAAAATTAGTAAAATCGTTTTAATGAAAAAAATCGTAAAAACGTAAAATTATAGCGATAAAACAGGTTTTTAACTACCATGGTCATGACCTTAAAATTGTTAAATTACATTAAAAATCATCGTAGCCCTAAAATTGTTATTTTTTTTTTAGGTCAAGGTGCAAAAATAGACATGTGCTTTTGTCGGAGGAGCGTCCAGTGACAAATACTTTTTTCAGGAGCAAAAGTAACTATGTGGTTACAAAATAGGAGCAAAAGTCACATTGACCGTTAAGGGGGTGGATGTTGACCGTTAAGTTGGATGGTTTGACTGATATTAGTGATGTGGACGCTGACTGGGTGTGTGTTGCAGACAAGTGGCACTTGCTTAATGGATGACCTGGAAAATAAGTAATTAATTTATCTAATTACTAAAACCTAAAAACTAAATAAATAAAGAACTGCCATCATCTCCACCGCTAACACAGCCACAACCTCTGGCTCATCTCCAGAGTGAAGCATGCTCAGGCGAGAGAGCTTCTAATCGAGATGGTAAGTCTCCTAAAATCATGTGTTCCCCTTTTTTACAAGTCAGATCATTGTAGAATTTTGTACACGGCTGTTCAGCGACTTCTGGGTATGGGTATGGCTTTTTTTTTCATTCAATTCAACTTTTTCATTCAATTCTGGGTATGGGCATGCCTTCGATTTGGGGATTCCGATTAAGAGCCTCAAGATTTGTGAGCAGAAGAAAAGATTCTAGAAATTGATATTATTTGGCTCCTATACTGGTTCAATTGATCTGGTTTAATTTTATCTGATTTTTTGTTTCACTGCGACTTGCAATCTGGGCTGAAATTTTCAGATTGTTCATGGCATTCTGTTCTGGATCGAAGAATCATATTTGGGGGGGGGGGGATCGAGATTGAAGGGGAGCTTGGAGAGAGGGTTTTTTTTTTTTTTTAATTAGGGACATTTTGGTATATATATATATTTTAATAAATCTAACTTGTAAATCAGATTTTATGAAAAAGGTTATGTGGATGCCATGTAGGCATGACACATCATCGTCCAGTCAGCAAAAAAGTCAAATTTAACGATCAAAGTCAAACTTAACTGTAATACCCCGAAATTTGAATTAGGGAATTTAAGGGCCAAAGTGCCAAAATGACCAAAATACCCCTGGGAGGAGTAAATAACTTAGGAAAATGGTGAAAAATCCTAAAGGGCAATGAAATAATTATTTAAATTGAGAGAGCGTATATCTCTAATTTTGGTAATTTAATAAATTACAAACTTGGAGAAATTGAGGAAGAATGCTCAAAAAGTATGGTAATGACCATAATGCCCTCACAAATTCTAAAATAAAGCAGAACATATGGAAACAGAAATGTCGGTGCAAGAATTATGAGGTAATGAGGTATTCTAATTAAGAAAATTATCAACAAGTGATAATAAAGTAATTAAGTAATATTGAGCTAATTACTTAAGCTCGAGCAAAGAAAATTATGAAATAATTATGTAAAGCTCAAAAATTAGTGGAAAATGGTTTGAAATTAGTAAAAATATGTTTACTAATTAATTGGAAATTTTGGAGAAAAATAGTTGAGTTTAGGTATTTTTGAGCCTAAATACAAGAATGGACCAATTAGGTAATTTTGTGGAATTTTTGGAAAAAGTAAATAAATAAATCATTAATTAATTAATTAATTAATTAAAAAAAATAAATATTTATTATTTTTTGGGCCAGCCGAATCTTGCTCAAAAAATGGGATAATATTGAGTTAAAAATATTTAGATAACTTAGGATAGAAGTTTTGGATTTTATTATTTTAATATATAATTTATTATGATGAATAGTAAATTAATATTTAGGAATCGGATCCTATCTGGAGATCTAGGAATGGGATTTCCAAAGTCAGGGAAAAATAATGATCAGTGGAATTTTGTCTTCCGTTATACTCTTCCGGAGAAAATTCTGAAGTCGTTGGTGCATTTCCTAATAAAACAAAATAGGGAAAAATGCATATAGGTATATTTTTGGATATAAGGAAAATAAATTCTAACTCAACATCTAGGCATGAGTTTGAATTTATTTTGACATATTTGGAATCAGTGAATTTTTCTGAAGAAGTTGATAATTTCATAAATGCGTTCAAACCGAGACGCGACAGGACACGTTTTCGAGAAACTTCTACCGAACACGAATGCCCTGTATGGAACCAAAATTTAGGTTAACTTGGACATTTCTAGTAAGTGAGAACTTGTCTTCAAAGTTGTAAATCCAGAATTTTGAGATTTCTCCGAAATTACGCGAATCGGTACCGATCGGGAAATTGGACTGGATGAGGACACGTGTCATCATCCAATTGGCTCATCTTTGGCTTGGAGAGGGGGCAGCACGTTTTGGTGTGTTGTATGGCCAAGAATCACTCTTCAAAATATTAAAGGGAAAATTACAACTTTGGACCCAAAATTTGAGAAGGGAAAATTACACTTTAGGACCCAAAATTTGCCTATAAAAGGCAAGAGCTCTCTTCATTTTCTCACCCCATTCTCAAGTGAAAACCGAAATCCTTGAGTGAGAAAGAAGAGAGAGAAGCTCTGGGGAAGTTCGCCGAAGTCTTCAACGGTAAGTCTTTCGGCCTTTAGTTTTTAGTCTTTAGTTCAATAGTTAGTAAGGCTAGAGTAGTCTTTATTTTTATGATTTGGGTATCATATGGGAGGGCTATTTTAGTCTTTATTTTCAAGAATCATAAATGCGTCGAAGTTCGCGAAATTTTGGGAAGAAAATAGCCTATGTAGCGGAAGCGCCGCGAAATTCCGCCAAGTAGGGGTATAGGGGCAAAATGGTAATTTTTACCTAAAATGCCGCTTATAATGCCAAATCACTAATGAAAGTGATATTACTCCTATAGGAAGTCGAAATCCTAATCGCCGCCGTTCGCCGCCGAAGCGCCGCTATTGGACGTTTTCACGTTTTTCCGTAGAAAGTACGATTTCCGACTAAGTGCCGTCTCACCGTCAATGAAGGTACGTTCGCGTCGTAACACTAACTCGATGTTTATGGTATGCATATATGTGGTATGTGTGTAGGAGTGTTATACTTGTTTGAGTACATATAGTGGTTAGAGGATATGTCGTATCTTTGGGTGCAACTGCTCGTATCTGGGTGCAATCTGTCCGTATCTTTGGGTGCAATCGGCTCGTATCTTGGGTGCAATTTGTTCGCATGCTGGGGCAATACATATGCATGGGTTGTGATAGAGTGATGGTATGTGCCGATGATGTTGTGGGTGTCTGTGGTTCGTATGTGTATACATAAACATGAGGTTAACTGATTACTCGAGATCCGGCATACTGGATCTCACCCTTAACATAGCGTCGGGTTCGGGAGGACCGAGGACCGAGGAGAGAGGCAAGCAGCCGCATAGAAAGCCTGATCAAGACTTCATTTCGTGGATCGGGCAGAGTCTTCCTTTTGATGTTGTCCTTTATTTCGAAAACGCTCGGTTATTGAACCGCCTTTGTAATCGCCCGGATACACTACTGTTGGCTTTTTGAATCTATATATCAGTTACTCTTCCGCTCAAATGCTCTACTCTGATGGTTTGAAAAGATGTTTTAAAAAAAAAGTTATACTGCTTTAGAAAGTCGGGTCAAAGTCAAACTTAACGGTCAAACGGTATTTTTGCACCTAATTTGTAACCACGTGTCTACTTTTGCTCCTGAAAAAAGTATTTGCCACTGGACGCTCCTCAGAGAAAAGCACATGTTTTTTTTTCACCTTGACCCTTTTTTTTTTACAACGGTCAACCATATTCCCCTAACCATGCATTAATTGACAGTCTCCCATTCACGGTCTTCGCAATAGTTCTTTCCTCTTGTCGTTTTACTCACCAATAGACAGCGTTTTAAAGAAAAGGAGGAGGAGCGGATGGTTAGGCAGCGGAGAGCAGCTGACTCCCTAGTCTTGACTCTTCATTCAGCTCCTACGTTCTCCTACTCCTTTCCACTCTTCATTCCCAAAAAAAAAAAAACCACTTTTATCAAATTATAATAAACTATATACACACATAATTATTTATAGCAATTGACTGCTGTTTCCCAAAAAAGAAGACAACTTATATGCTTGATAAGATCTGATCGACACACACTTTTGTGTGTTTTTATACCTAAATAATCCTAAATTTAGGAAATTATTATAATAAGTACTCTCTCCGGTCCTAATTATAGTAATTATTTAACCGATTTTGGGGAGATTAAGGTGATGAGTTAAATTAGTTAATTTTACTCATTTTCCTAAAATGCTCTTATATAAATTTAAAATGACATAAGTAAAAGTGAATTATAACCCCGCCACATATCTCTCCAACCAATTTTCCTTTCCACACGTTTTTCTAATTGAAATAATGATATTTCTATATAAACATATATGAGTGTATATATATGTGTATAAATATAGATCTATCCACACATATATATATGTTTATATATCTACACACACAGCCATATATGTTTATATATGTGTGTGCGTGTGTGTGTTTGTGTATGTACACACACATATATCTACATACATAAACACATATATACATGTACACACAGATATACATACATATATACACACATATATATAAATGCTCCTAATAATATGTATAAATAGGGGTATTATAGGAAAATATTGACAAAAGTTAAAACTTGTTCTTATAATTAGGACTAAAACCAACTCCAAAATGTGTTCCTATAATTAGGACCAGAGGGAGTATCTATTTAGGTTGGTGATAGAAGCTAATTTTTTAACGTTATTTATGACATATGAGGTAAGTATATGAAATAAATTTTGACATAACCTACTTCTCAAATAATAACTCAACCAGTTGTTGAGAAGGTTACATTAGAACAAGACTTCCTGTCTTGGAACACATTTATTACATCTTGCCGCTCTCTAGATGTGTAGGAGTACTCGACTTGAGGCGGGTAATAATTGTTATATTATTTAATTATTTAATAGTAGTAGTATTTGTTTATTGGGTTAAGTACCAATTTTGCCCTTTAAGTTTTAGGCGGAGCAATGTTGCCCTTGAAGTATCAAAACGGAGCAATGTTGCCCCTCCGTTAGAAATCCTAACGGTCAACTAAAAGTTGACCGTTAGGGTTTCTAACGGAGGGGCAACATTGCTCCGTTTTTTATACTTCAATGGCAACATTGCTCCACCGAAACGTAACAATATTGCCCCTGAAGTATCAAAAACGGAGCAATGTTGCCCCTCCGTTAGAAACCCCAACGGTACCTAACGTTGACCATTAGGGCTTCTAACGAAGGGGCAACATTGCTCCGTTTTGATACTTCAGGGGCAACATTGCTCCACCTAAAACTTAAGGGGCTAAATTGCTCCTGGGCGCGTACTTCAGAGGCAAAATTGGTACTTAACCCTTGTTTATTTATGAAATGACGTTAACTTGATTTATTTGAAGGCAAGATCATTACAATGACTCAAGGAAGGAAGAAACATAACCAGTCGAAAATTTTAATAAGAGGTGAGTGTTGTTGAAAATACTTTCGACGTAGAAATTCATAAAAATTTATGTAACCAATATGATACAATTTATAAATATACAGCAATTCTGTACAATATAGAAAAGCAGAAAAAAAAACTCACAAGACTGTCGAAAATAATAATGATGAAATTGAAGAAATCCGAGCCCAATATACGTTGTCTCCTTAAGACATTTCGTTTCCTCTAAACAGATGCCTAAGGATCACGAAAAATTGTCTCCCAAGATAGAACAGATTATATCTCCAGAATGATGACACTACCAATCAGGAGCCCCAATGAATACAACCAAATGCTTTTAGAATCGCACAGTATATGAAATGATAGCAAAATGTAGTATATGAGAGCAAAGTGTTGAAAATTGAGATAATTTTCTGTCACTCGCACGTCCTATTTATAAACGACGAAAATTGATTAGATGGACTCGACTTTTGCTAGCAAACTAGTGTGTCGTATGAACAGACACACCAGAATGAAGCGAACGAATCGGTGTGAACTGGTTCAGTCACAACGTTTTGATTTCGAAAATTATGATTTGCTACAGTCGTTGGTTGGGAGAATTACAGAGGGAAAAAAATGAATTAATAAAAGTTCAGGGATTGTTTGGACAAAACTAAGAAATTATATTTAATCTCACACACGCAAACGCATCGGATCGAGTCGAGCTGGGCGGATGATGGCACATGTATGGTGGACCAAGGCTCACCTACATCCTCTCTCCTCCACAAAAGTGAGTTGGCCCAAGGGCCCAATTTGGAGGTTTGAAGTGGAGGTTTATATACTCTTCAACTTCTCATAATTTATTATCAAAAAACTTCTCATAATTTATCCATTGTGAGACTTCTATCTACACACACATTTCACTTTTTTGTTTCATCTTCTTCTCTAACCTACTTTTTATTCATAACCTATGGGATTTAGACCCAAAAATCCAACAACGAGCCGAAACATTTTGCTATTATTTTGTTTATTAGAATTTGTCATTACGTAGTGTTTACTTGTTTACTTATTGTAAATTTTCTGTGATTATATTTGTTCACCATTTAGCTTACCGCATGTGTACAGTCACAAGTAATAATATAGGGATACAAAAAGTGTCGTTCCAAAAGGGCTATGATGAAAGTGAGCTAATTTCTAACCAGGTTAAATAAAATAATTGAAATTGAGTAAGTCAAATAAGAAATTTTGATGAAAACAATAAAGTTGAGTAATGAAAAATGGAAAATTGATTATAACTTCAAGAGATTAAAGGCTTTGGATTATTTTTTTCCTCATTGTATTTCATGAACCTATGCAATTAAATCACTTATGCTTGTTGAATGAGTCTATATACTATTCAAAGGTTCTAAAATCATCAACCAAACTCTCTAAAGTCAATATTGATTTTTAATCTTTATTAAAAATATTCAATCTCTTATTTATAATTAATGAAAACCATCTTTACAAAACAATTCTTTATTAAACTATGTCAGGTCATTGGATATATCTCTATTCTAATAACAAATTATCAATTTAATCTATAAACTTCAAATCTAACATGATTTTTCTCAACTTTTACAACTAAAATAGCTCCCTCAAATATGATTCAATTGAACTAATTTAATCATGTGGTAATAAAAGTACAAGATAGTTATTACGCAAAAAGAAAAATTAGCATATATTCTCAATAACTAGCAAAAACAAGAAAAATCTAGTATTTCTAATCCATAAAATGTGTAACATTAATCCTAAATGACAAATTTAGCTAGAGATAATGTGAAAGGAACTAAAGAATACAATAAAACTCATGTCCATAGCAAGATTCAGCTAAAAAATAGAGAAGAAGGTGGAGAACACCAAAGAAAACTCTTAAAATCTTCAAGATTGTTCCTTCAAACTCTCTTCCAAAGTGTTTTCTCTTGTGCCCAACCTCTCTTCAGTCCGAAATGAGCAATTTCGGAGCACCCTCTTAGGTCAAAAGGCCCCAAATTAGTCACTTTTTTCAAAAATGCACATCATTAGCTTCGCAACTTTGCTTTTGCTTTGCTATAGTGAAGCAACAACAAACGCGGTCAGGAATGTCTATTTTTTGGGGTATTTTTGCTTTTGCTTCGCTATAGCAAGGCAACAACGAACGAGCACAAAAATGTCCATTTTCACTTTTTGCGTTGTAGCGAAGCAAAAGCGATTGTGAGTATCTTCAAGCTACTTCTTTAATGTTTCTTTTTGAATTTTGTTCTTCTTTTCCCCACTTCCAAAGATCCTTGCAAGTTTATACATCTTGTTTTCATCCTGCTACAAAGAGAAGGAGTTTATGAGTTTTCTAATTTCTTCAATTTAATTAAAACTTCTATACATTTAGCTCAAAATGTGATAATTACCAAAGCATTTTCATCACATAACATTTTTCTTCATATGTATAAATTTTAGGATAAAGGTGAAAAAATGCACATGTGCTTTGCCCTCATGAACGCAAACACCAAATATTTTTTTTAGATGCAAAACTACCAATGTGGTTACAATTTTAGAATAGTAGTCGCACAAAACGTTAACCCACCAAACGTCCTTTGGAGAGCCTGTTAAAATTGTCAAGTGTGCCAGAGTTTCAGCCACACGTGGCTTCTATGGACATGTGAATTTGTCATTAGTAATTCACCACCCTTTCAACAAAAAAGAAAAATATAAAAGAAGCACCACTGAGCCCCCCATCGTCAATGTCGAGAGATTAGCTTCCATCATCCAAGCACAATACGAGCGGTGAGGAATTTGAAATCGGGAGGTAGCTCTATTGGGGATTTGAAATCGAGCCCTGCGTCGTTATTTAAGCCATTCACCTTCGAGCATGTGAAAATAAAACAGAGGAAGAAACTTTTGCACAGACATGAATGTAGAAACTCCAGGAAAGTGAAAAGAAACGTAACATATGCAATAAAAATTAAAGTCAAGTATTAAAAATACAGAAACACAAGTAAAATGAATCAGTTCAGGTTTTTAAATGGCTTAAATGACGACGCATGGAGTTCTGGGGACTCTTCGTTACTACCTTAATGCCAGTCCTGAAGGTGATCATTATCACTGCCCTTGGGACACTTCTAGCACTGAATCGATTTGATGTACTCAATAAGGACGCTAGGATGCACCCCAATAATGTACGTTTCATCCTTTCCACTTTTTCTTTCTTTCCTTGTTTTCTGTTTTCTTTTTGTCTTGTTTGCATAAATGAGTGGAGGATGAAAGCAACATATATCAGGGCCATATAGCTATGATTGCTAAAAGTTACAAGATGACAGTTTTAATGGTTTATTAATATTATCATTTCTCCTCCAAATTTAAGAATGAAGAAGAAATATGCATAATTTGCTTTCCTTTTTTGGCAGATTGTTGAATTGTCAGTTTCTGAATATATGTTCATTACAATTAATATATGTCCAGTAACAGTTCCCCAGAACTCCATGCGTCGTCATTTAAGCCATTCACCTGCGTCATCATTTAAGCCATTTAAAAATCCTGAACTGATTCATTTTACTTGTGTTTCTGGATTTTCAATACTTGACTTTTTTTATCGCATATGTTATGTTTCTTTTCACTTTCCTGGAGTTTCTGCATTCATGTTTCTGCAGCAGTTTCTTCCTCTGTTTTCATCGCAGTTTCTTCCTCTATTTTCTTTTCACAGGCTCGGAGGCGAATGGCTTAAATGACGACGCAGGACTCGATTTCAAATCCCCAATCAAGCTGCCTCTTGATTTCAAATTCCTCACCGCTTGTACTGTGCTAGGGTGAATGGAAGAGGTTGGGTTTTTCTCCTTATCTTTTTCTCATTATCCATCATTATCCTTAAATCATATCTATCCAATCAATCAAAATACTACTTTAACTTCTCTCTCCTCTTCCCAATCAACGGCTCAGATGAGCCTATGAGAGAAAAGGAGAAAGAAGATTATGAGAATATCCTCTCCCGAATGGAAGCTAGTCTCCTGACATTGACGATGACCAGGGGCGGAACTTGGGACAAAAATTTGGGGGGGCCAAATAGTGGTGGGGGGATTCGAGGGTAGCGCCCCCGAATTTTTTTTTTTAAAGGAAAGTTTTATATGCATTAAAAAATAAAAGAATATAAACAAGAAAAGAAAATAATATAAAAAAAATACACCACAAACATTGGAAGGCAAGAGGCTTTAATTTATGTGATTGTGAACAGGGACAGAGCTTGAGATAAATATTTGTGGGGCCAAATATATACTCATTAACTAATTAATTTTTTTAATGATTATATAACATATTTAAAATATTCAGATTTATAATAAAAATATTTTAACAATTCTAATGTATAAGATAACATACCTGTCTTTAGTATGAATGTCATATCAATTACAAAATGAGAAAATATCATGAAATTCCAGAAGATTGCCTGTTACATAATATATCAAAATATTAAAAGTTAACAATGTAATTTATAATACAAAATTAATAAAATACTATACTAAATGAAACAATTAAAAATTACCTTCACTTAAAGTAATGCTCTTCGCTCTTTTAATGACTTGAAATCATCAATAATTGAATCAGTAGTGAAAGTATCAACTATTTCTCTTTCAATATGAATTACCATATTATCTGCAGTAAAATCATCTTCCATCTTGTTACGCAACCTTGTCTTAATTATTTTCAATATTAATTAGAATAGCTAGAATCCAAAGGGCAGAGGCGACCACCGACCACGGAACTCGGAAGACGGAACTGACGGAAGCGAAGGCAATGGCGGAGAGACTAAGGGGATGGAGAAAGCACAGATGAGTAGAGCGTGGAGGAATCGAAGAGGAAGAGGAGAGGAAGCGTGTGTCGAAAGTTTTGGCAGGAGGGAATGAAAAAAATAAGGGAAAAAAGTTATTAAAAAAATGGGGGCTTTTTTCATTATATTAAAAAAAAAAATCTATTTTTTTTTTGGGGGGCCATGACCCCTATGTCCCTTCAATACTCCGTTCCTGACGATGACACAGGGGCTCGATGGTGCTTTTTTTTTTTTCCTGAAAGGCTAGTGAATTACTAATGACAAATTCACATGTCCATAACGCCACGTATAACTGAAACTTTGGCACAACTGACGATTTTAACAGGCTCTCCAACGGATATTTGGTGGGTTAACGTTTTGTGTGGCTATTATTTTAAAATTGTAACCACGTGGGTAATTTTGCACCTAAAAAAGGTATTTGATGTTGGGCGCTGATGAGAGCAAAGCACATATACATTTTTTCACCGTTACCCTAAATTTTATGCACAATTTAAGTTTAAAACAAACAAATGTATAAAAAAATGTGGTGAAATCACTAGTGGAAAAAAGGCTTTTAAGACCGGACAAAAAAGGTACATTAGGACCGGACCCGCGAGCAGTCTTGTTCCAGGCGGTATTAAAAGTCGACCTTTAAGACCGGACTTTTACACGGTCTTAAAGATTTTCTTTAAGACCCGGACATTTTAAACCTTCGGTCTTAAAAGTCGTACTAAATAAATATCGACCGCTCTTAAAAGATCCAAATATTAAGACCAGACAAATATCAATCCGGTCCTAAAGATAGAGGACTCTAAGACCGGAGGACTAATTACCCGGTCTTAAAAGACTCGACTTTCAAGACCGAATTTTTCAATGGACCGGTCTTAAAAGACCAACTTTTAAGACCGGCTTAACACCTTTAAGAGCGGTGTTATATATACATCCGGTCTTAATATTTGAACATTTAAGAGCGTATTTTTATTTGCGGTCTAAATTTTCCCGTATTTTTCCCCTGTTCTGTTCTTCCCGATCAATATATATACACAAATCCACCATCCAAAACAAAGACATAAAAATCGATATACTTTAAGCTACAAGCTATGAACATGAATAAATTGAATTGGGAAAAAGAATACAAATATTATCCACCATGAGTTATGTGGCCTCTTAATTAAGTCTAAAACAACTAAAGTAATTTATACAATAAGCTAACATATAACTAATTACAAAGGCAATGAGTTACAATACATGCAGACGTAATTCAACATACAAATGTAGTCCAATATTTTATTCACCATGCCTTCATTTGATTCCCACCCAACAACGTAACATGCATCCTCTTTATAACATGCCCCTTTGAAACGGATCACGCCACAAAACAAAACAAGAACAAAGTCATATTCAATGATGACATTGTTTAATTAAGAACATAGAAGGAATATAATAATAGTTAAAACATTAAAGTTTTCTAAGAATTCTGCATATGAATATTAATTACCTTATGAATTGACACTTTTATAAAGTGATATCCTCCCATATCCCTTCTTGATGATCATTTCTTATGCCGGGTTCATTATCCGCTTCATCTTCTTCGCTCATGTCAGGTAGACCCCTTGTAAAAGGAGTACTCTCGGGAAGATCACCATAATTTGAATGACTTTCCTCATCAATATCAATGACCCTCTTTCCTTGGAGAGCTACGGACCACATTTTATTTTCTTGATCGGTGATATAGAACACTTGTTTTGCATGATCTCGCCATAATAAAAGGTTCATCTCCAAAACTTCTACCATTGACATCGACTAAAGTGAATCCTAGTCGATCGATCTGAACACCATTATTGACATTAACCCACTTGCATTTGAAGATGGGAAATCTAACTTTGACATAGTCCACCTCCCAAATCTCTTCAATAACCTCATAATATGGCATGACTGCCAATTTAGGCCTCTTGTCTTTCGAACTGGAGAAGTGCATAGATTCAGCCTCTAACATAACACCACTGTTCGGATCGTGCTCCTATCATCTAGGGACTTCGTGTAAAATGTATAACCATTGATCACATACGAATTCCAACTTATGACATCAACCTCAGGACCACGTGCTAACCATTTCATTGTGTCAGAAACACATTCAGATCCCTCGACCTTTTGTTTGAACCAGTTTGCAAAAGTTTTGTTATGCTCCCTAATCAACCTTTGTTCGGTCATTCGATGGTTCTCTTTCCTTACATGACCTCTTTATGTGCGATATGCTGGCTTGAACTTCATCAACATTATTCAAGATGTATAAGTGGACTTGTGACAATTCATCGGGATCCACACTCTTTACCGAAGCCCCATCTACCCCCTTCAGCATGCTGACGGCGTTTTGGAAGCCCAATATGTCTTACTTTGGCCAAATAATTTTGACAAAATTTCATGGCCTGTTTAGAAACATATTTCTGAACAATTGATGCTTCTAGGAATTTCATAGATCTTTCAATAGGGTACATCCACCGTAAATGGATAGGGCCGCACAACTTTATCTCCCTCACTAGATGAATAATGAGATGAACCATGATGTCAAAAAATGAAGGAACAAAACGCTTCTCAAGGTGGCACAAGATAAGATATCCTTCATTCTCCAATTCATCCAACTTTTCAATCTTGAAAACTTTACTACAAACCGCATTGAAGAAGAAACAAAGTCTAGTCAAAACGACCCGAAGATCATATTCGGCAATCCTCGAATAGCTACTCGGGAGTATTGTTGCATCAAGACATGACAGTCATGAGACTTTTGGCCTACTAATTTCAAGTCCTTCATCGAGACAAGCCTCTTAAAATTTGAAGAATACCCGAGGGAACTTTTGTGCCATGTAAACACTCACAAAGCTTCGTTTCTCATCCTTAGACAAAGTATGAGAAGCCGGGGGACAATAAGTTCTCTTCCCATATGGCCTTGGATGCAAGTCTTCGCGTATTCCCATTGTTTGCAAATCCAATCTTGCCTTCACACCATCCTTCGAACTACCTTGTATGTTGAGAAGCGTGCCCACAATACTATCACATACGTTCTTCTCCACATGCATGACATCAATACAAAGTGTCTCACATCAAGATTGCGCCAATAGGGAAGATCAAAGAATACAGATCTCTTCTTCCATATATTTGTTTCTTTTCTACTCTTTCCAGAGCTTACCGAAGATGACACCGATATTTTTAACCTTTTCATACACTTGCTCCCCACCAATGCCACCGAGCTTCTTCATACTCTTGGCCACCAAAAAAGGCCTTCTTTAATCGACGATATGGGTGGCCCCGTCTAAGAAATCTCCTATGTCCAAGATACACCGTCTTTCTTCCATGTTGAAGTTGATGGTAGCATGTGCCTTCTTCACAAACCGGACATGCTTTATGGCCTTTTACACTATACCCTGACAAGTTCCCATATCTTTGGGAAGTCGTTTATAGTACAAAATATCATGGCTCTCATTTTAAAGACCTCCTTCTTGAAAGAGTCAAAAACATCGACACCTTCTTCCCACAATTCCTTCAAGTCTTCGATCAAGGGCTCTAGGTAAACATCTATGTCATTTCCGGGTTGTTTTGGTCACGAAATCAACATAGACAAAGATGATGTACTTTAGTTTCATGCATAACATAGGAGATAAGTTGTAAACAATCAAGAGTACAGGCCATGAGCTATGTATGCTGCTAAGGCTTCCATAGGGATTCATGTCATCCGTGCTAAGGGCAAGCCTGAGGTTCCTAGGTTCTTCGCCGAAGTTCGGAAATAATTGATCGATCTTCTTCCATTGAGAAGAATCGGCCGGATGTCGAAGCTGTCCATCCGAAATCCTCTCATCTGCATGCCACCTCAGATTTTTGCATCATTTTCATTCGCAAACAACCGCTTGAACCTTGGTATGATTGGAAGATACCACAACACTTTTGCAGCCCCTTATCCGACTTGTACCGTGGGGTTTCACATATCGGACAACTCGCTTCTCTTCAAACTCTTTTCTATATAATACACAATGATTCGGGCATGCATGGATCTTTTGTACTCCATCCCCAGTGGACAAAGTATCTTCTTAGCATCATAGTAGCGATGCGGCAACACGTTATCATCCGGAAGCATGTCCTTCAAAGCCTCAAGCAATTCTGAAAAACTCTTGTCGCTCCATCCATGACGTGCCTTCAAGCTTACCAATTTCAATACAGCGTTCAACAATTGGTATTTTTACACCCACGGTATAGCGGTGTCTCTGCATCACTGCACATATTACCATATGCATGTGATCGCTCAAAAGCCTATTCTCCTACATCACGGATAATGTCCTCTATGCGATCATCCATATCCGTGTCATTATCATCAAAGGCCACTTCCCCATGTTGTTTCCCACTTGATGGCACTTGTTCACCATGCCATACCCATACTGTATAAGTCTTACAAAATCCGTGACAAATTAAATGTGTGCGTATAACTTCGGGACATAGTCGACACTCATTCAAACATTTTACACAAGGGCAATAATACTTCCCCATCATCATGGGCATTTTGTTTAGCAAATTCTATAAATTCCCTAACCCCATTCGATATTCAATACTCGTTCGTAAAGCATCTATCCAACCGTGATCCATAGTAGAATTCCTATATATTATTTAGACGAATTAAGAATTACTTTTGGTCATAAATGCATCACGGTGAATCCAAGAACCAAAATAAATGCAAGACGAGGAAATTAAATGCAGGGATGAAGGTCTTGTGGACTAACCTGTAGCATATGCGTTTGCTGAGTCGTCTTACTTCTCCGCTCACGAACGTTGATGTTGCAGACAAGACAGTAAGAATAATCTAAAAACACTTGTTGGTCAGTTGGGTAGGTCTAAAGTGCAAATATAATCTTCAAAAAACAATATTCGTTAACAACAGAGAATACCCATAACAACATTACACCGATTTCGTTAAACCCATGAAAAACCAAGAACGATAAGTCGGAAAGTAATAAAGTTTTAACCGAAACATCTCTTACGCCTTCGTCTATAGACGTTTAGCTAAGGAACCAGAGAGTGATTGTCGAGAAAGGTACGCGAAGCAGCGACGAAGCTGAGAGGGAAATTTCGAGTCGAACCTGAGTATTCACTTTCGCGCGACAAGAGTTCGAGAGGGAAATTTAATTTTTCCGCGCGACAAAGATACCTTATTTAGCTTTTTGGATTTTATTAATACCGGTTATTAATTAAATGTCCGGTCCTAAAGATACAACTAACATTTTAAGACCGGAGTTTTAAAATTATCCGGTCCTAAAATTTTATTAGATTTTTAAGTTTTAAGACCGGAGGTTTATAAAACATCCGGTCCTAAAATTCAAATTATCTTTAGATCCGTTACTTATAAAATAAAATGTCCGGTCTTAATGGCCTTCGTGATTGCAATATTAAATCAATAAAATAAATGATATTTTTGGACAAAAATAAAGCAAAATTGGAGAATAAGTTTCTTTAATGAATTACTTGGAGAAGAGCAAAAATTCATACAGTGTTCTTAATGTTTCTTACATTACTTGAATATATACACAACAACAAAAACACAAATGAAAAACAAGCTGAATATTATCATCCACAAGAATCGATCAACAACCTCGGCGATTTCGGCGTGAAGAGCATTAATTTCCACGGAGATCGCAAGTTGTTGTCTTATTCTCTCCACCCGCAATATGAATGGATCATTACAGGGAGCGGAGAGGGGTCGAGGTAGGCGCGCTGGGGCCAACAGTTGGAGAGGGGATTACGAACATCTGCATGGCCGGCTTCAAGATGACGGTTGAACTCAAGAAGGAAAGGATCGGCGAAGGATCGAGGGGGTGCGGCATGAGCAATCTCTTCATCATCCGAAGAAATAACAATGGGTCCAACGACCCGAGAGTCTTCTAAACAATACGACGCACTGTCGCTGGAGGAAGCGCACCATATAATGATCTAGCCATGGCACGAGAGTGAGGCGTGTATGCACCCCTACGAGCAGTTTGCTTGTATCTAACCATGGTTTGAGGATTTGAGAAGTTGGGGCAGAGCTAGGAAGTGAGGAGTTAACAAGGACAAAGAGGTAGTGTGTGGAGTATATAAAGACAGATGGCGGGAGAGATAAACATCGATGATGAATTCGTCATTTTACTTTTATACAAACCTTTAAGACCGGACTTTTATCTTATATCCGGTCCTAATTTTAATTCAATTACTTTTAAGACCGTCCTTTTATCACATATACGGTCCTAAAACTCATTTAAGACCGATATATTACTTGGTATCCGGTCCTAAAACTAATTTTTAATTCAATTACTTTTAAGACCGTCCTTTTATCAAATATCCGGTCCTAAAACTCATTTAAGACCGATATATTACTTTGTATCCGGTCCTAAAACTCATTTATTTTTATATTATTTATTTTTTTCAAGTAAAAATCTTTGGTTAAAAAATATTACTTTTAAGAACGGATCTCACACAAGATCCGGTATTAAAAGTTCATTCTTTTCAAGAGTCCCTTCCCCATTGTTGAAATGAATTCGAGTCTCTTCGGCTTCCACATAAACTTCCCAACTAGGCGTCTCCTCGTATTCGAGCAAATATGCGTCTCCTCGTTAATGTTTCGGCGTTTCACATTCTTCAGATGGGTTCTCTATTTAAACCCGTTGTTACTTTCTTAACATTCATCTCCATCTCCTCCTAGAACCTCCACCGTAATGGCTTCTCCACCACGACGAGGTCCTCCTTCGGGCGAAATCCCGAGGCACCTCCATATCCTCCTCCGTTGCCTCCGAAACCGAACTCGCGCGATGCCGGAGCACTGATAGCCCGCGCCGATCATATAGACCGAAGCTTGGGCAAACTGTTTCAGTCTATCACGCCGTCAACAACAAGCCAAAGCGGTACTCGACGCCAATGACGTTGAGTACCATACCTCGATGACGACGTCTCGACCATTCCCTCCCCTCCGACAACGATGGGGAGGATTAGAATTTTTAAGTTTTTTTTTTGTATGCTACCTTACGAGGCGGCGAAAAAAAAATTATTAAATAAAATTTTTATTTCCCAATCGCCTTCCTTGTTTGTCTTTAACTTTATGTTCTTTTTCTCCGACAACAAGAACAAACAAAACATTGTCCTATTCGTGGTGATCAATCTTAAAAATTTGCGAGAATAAAGTTAACAATTGCGACCATACAAAACAAAACAAAAAACATTATTTACCTTTTTCGAATAAAAACAAACAGAGTGACGACTATTCTCAAGTTTGGACCATCGTTGTCTTCCCTCAACTTTTCCAGATGTGATGAAAATTTTCGGTGTCGTTGTTATCTTCTTTCTTTTTCCGACAAAAAGAAAAGGGACACCGATGACGTTCTTCACATCCGAAAAGTTGAAACGAGAACAACGAAGCACAAAACTTGAGAAGAACGCCGAAACATGGTTGCCTTGAACCCTAACGATATGTCTAAAAATCGAGTCACCAACTCTATTTAAATGAAGAATATTAGGACCGGACGTTTAATAAATCCTCGGTCCTAAAAATTAAGCCTTATTTTAAAATTTAAAGTTAGGAGCGGACAACTAACAAATATACGGTCCTAAAGGTTTCGGCAATCTATTAAATAAAATGAAGACTTTTAAGACCTGACTACTAACAAATATACGGTCCTAATATTTTAGCCGTATATTTTCTATACTTTTAGGACCGGATATTTGACATACATACGGTCCTAAAAGTCTCTACCCATATTTTTTAGGATTAGACGAAGACTTTTAGGACCGGATATTTGTTAAATATACGGTCTTAAAATGGACGAACCTTTAGGACCGTATATTTAACAAATATACGGTCCTAAAAGTCTCTACCCAAATTTTTTAGAATGAGACGAAGACTTTTAGGACCGGATATTTGTTAAATATACGGTCTTAAAATGGACGAAAACCTTTAGGACCGTACTTTTAACAAATATACGGTCCTAAAAGTCTCTACCCAAATTTTTTAGAATGAGACGAAGACTGTTAGGACCGGATATTTGTTAAATATACGGTCTTAAAATGGACGAAAACCTTTAGGACCGTACTTTTAACAAATATACGGTCCTAAAAGTCTCTATCCAAATTTTTTAGAATTAGACGAAGACTTTTAGGGCCGTATATTTATTAAATATCCGGTCTCAAAATGGACGAAGACCTTTAGGACCGCACTTTTAACAAATATCCGGTCCTAAAAGTCGCGAATACTTTTCCTCATCTGGCTCATTTTCAACATCCGCCTGTACCTCAAATTTCAAGCACTAAATAGCTTTATCCACCATCCCATTCATTCAGAAACCCAAAATGGACACACACAAATTGTTCGAAAAAATAAACAAATTTATTATTGAATTACATTGCTATATTTACAAATGAATGAATTAGCTAGTCGAAAAAATAAACAAATGTATGTAGGCTATTGTTGCTACAACATCATATATTATTTACAAATGAATTAATTTAGGACATTAATTATTGTCCTGACTTGAATTTTCTAAGACTAGTTTATACATATATTCACAAAAAACCTCGCGTATGTGCTCGATTTCATCATCATCAAATGGCTCTTCACAGGCAAACCTCTCGTAACATCAAAGACGAAGTAAATGAAATAATATATTATGTGCATATTTCATATGTAACATTAAGCCATAAGTGGTCGAATTCACCATAACATCTTACCCTTAAAGTGACTTTAGTGTTTCCTCCGTCACAATATCATATAAGTGTTTCATGACGTATGAGCCACATAAGTTCGATCCTTCCGGTTGCCGACGGGTCTAAAAATAACAATAAATATATATAAGAGCATATATAGCTTATCGACCAACTTCGAAGGCAATTATGCCATGTCCAATTATGTACTAACCTTAATTTTGTGCCATTTAGGATCTCGTGAGTGAGCACCATGCTTTTTTTTACCTCAACACTAAGGTCTTCATGGCACTATCATCAAAATCACAAATTTATCAAGTAATGTTCACCGAAAATTCACAACAAGTGATTTCAGACAAGACAATCAAAATGACATTCTTACTTGGTGATCATGGAGCTTCAACGTAGTCGATGGATCGCCGCGAGTGGAGCATAAGAAGATAACATAATGCAACTCCATGTTCATGACGACCAACCGCCTTGGTTGCTGAAAATTCACAGTCAAAGAAAGTACTCAGTGATATATATATATGTAGCATAATTATATTAAGTGAATTGCAGACAAGTATATATGTACCCGAGCCAGTGTGGAAACAAGTACACCTTTCTTTGCACTTTACACAACCTATTTGAACAAGTACATCCCTCTAGTGCTCTGCTGCTGCATAGGTGCAGCTGAAGGTGTCAAGGGATCCACACTGGTCTCTGGCCGAGAGCTCATCAGGAGGAACTTCATTTTATCCATCTCCTCCTTCATCTTGCTCATCTCAGATTGAAACATCCTCAATGTAGCATCTTTCGCCGATTCCTCACTTAATTTGGCCGCGTCGATCCATCTCCTCCCGGTAACCATACTTTGTCTCGTGGCGTTTGGATTTACCAAAGTATTGCTTTAGGCCTACCCGTCCTCCAATCCCCTTACACGCCCGAGTGATCTGGTTTTCCGGCCGCAATGGTCGAACATCATTCCTCCCGTCCGACGCAAAAGATCCATCTCGCTCTTTCTTTTAAGATCTTCCCGTAAGATACGGATAACGAGAAGCTTAGTGATGAAACATGTTTAGTAAGTAAAAATAACAATATCGATACTTACAATTGTTCAAAGAACTACACGAGTTTTTTCACTCGTGTAGGTGCCGCTTGATTTTGCCGAATATACAACCACGGCTCCTCGCGACGTATTGGAGATGGCGGCTGGTCAACTACCGTAGAAGGATTGGATTCAGCTTCATCTTCCAATCTCTTCCGTTTGGTCGCCATCAAATCTTTTTCGGCCTTTTCATATCCGCGCGAGAAGCCCCTGTGTGGGCAATCATTCTTTCTCCCAATCTCCCGATATTTTTCCCTTATTTTCTCGTGAATCAGATTGAAAACAACTATATATCAATTATGAATTCCACCATGTCACTAACAGAAATTAGAGAACTTCGCTTGATATGAACGTCAAACATTAGTCAAATTCACTTCATCAAGTTTCAACATTTTACTTAAGGAAGATGTAGCATTGTAGAAGAAATTGGGAAAACCAAAGGAAAGGGAGTTGCGAAATCTTGCCAACTCACCAATTCATTCATTCATCATAAATGGTTCCTACACATATTAGAATAACTAACTAACTAACAAAGAACGTCTAACCATGGCCATTACACGCTTTACATATCAAACTTGCATGGAACTAGGACATGCTCCTCTCATGCAGACAAAGGCAGCAAATGTATACTTCTATTCACACACCAAACCATTTAACTAACAGATTAGATGTACACAATAACATTCACATATCCTCACAAAGTTAATAAGCAAACAAAAGTGCAAACAAAACTAAATATAACTCACCGAGCTTCGTGAGTGGTCCGCTTCGAACAAATTGTTGCCAAGTTTGTTCATCAAGAAATTTGTACTTGTCCTGTGGTTGATGGTCGCTTCTCCTCGGCAAAAATATAAGTGTTAGCCGAAAGGTCTTAAACTTCCGAACCGCTCAAAGACAATAAGACAATGTTGAGTCTTTCAACTTCTCGGACTGTGGACTATGAATGTAAGCCTGATAGTGTCCCACATAGGATCCTTTATTGTTTTTTGGTCCACATTTTTCCACTCATCACCAAAATGCTAACCTTTGCTGCGTACTAGAGCGCCGACAAAACTAGTATATGTGCTTTTATTAGGACCGAAAGGTTGCAAATTTTCATCAAAAAGAATCTCGAGCTTCGTCCCGAATTCCGACTAAGGGATACTTCCATCATTCGTGTGCCGCTTCTACCACACGGCGTGCACGGCTACGATGAGGCTCAATGTGAGATGAAGAGGGTTCGTTTGTCCGACCCTCCCTACCAAACCAAGATTCGGAGTTTCAAGAACACGAGTGGAATCGTTTTCACCGTTCATTTTCAAGACAAGAAGAGAGGAATGCCCGAGAAAATGAGGGAGTAACAAAGGCTAACGGTATGCGGGCGAGGAAGAGAGGTAATGGAACAGAAGGGTTTCGCAACGTGAATGGGGTTCTTCGGTGAGAGTGTGAGAGTGACAAAAAGCTTCGCGCGAAGTTAACGTTTGGCGCTTCATTTTTAAGACCGGACAAATACACATATACGGTCTTAAAAGATAACCTTTAAGACCGATTTCAATATATGTCCTGGCCTTAAAATTAATTAATTTTTTATTCAAACTTTAGTACCGCCAAATTTTTTGTCCGTTCTTAAAAGTCTAACTTTTAAGACCGGCCATTCTCAGAATCGTGGTCTTAACATTTATTACTTTTTTATTTAAACTTTATTACTGGACAAATTTTAAGTTCGGTCTTAAAATCAAAGTTTTAAGACCGGCTTTTATATATGTTCGGTCTTAAAACTTTAATACCTTTATATTTATATTTTTCCGTATTATTTTGTAGTGTAGAAAATATAAGTCCGCCTTGATGAGATTTCTCCATAAAAGTATTTGATATTTCAATTTTTTTATTAACATTTTTAAGAACGGTTGTTATTTTAACAGGTCTGGATAAGATCTATGAAAAATTGATCGAATAAGAAGTTCTTTATATTTACAAATATGCCACCGTAATAGATTTAGGACCTGGCCGATACTTAGTCCTATCTTAATGAGGTGCCCTTCATTGTGTAAGAAGTTCTTTTTATTTACAAATCGCCAATGGCCACACCATTAAGACCGGTGCTTCGATTATCCGCTCTAAATGAGGCGGTCTTATAGCCCTTCATTGTTTAAGAAGTTCTTTTTATTTACAAAACTGCCACCGGTCACACCTTTAAGACCGGTGCGTCGATTATCCGCTCCAAATGAGGCAATCTTAAAGCCCTTTTTTACACTAGTGAATATAATAATTTCTAGAAAATAACAATATTCACTTCTTGGAACTATAAATTTCTCCTTATTCAAATGGTGTGAAGCACATAGGTCTCATTAGATCCTTTTGAATCTCAATTTCGAATTTTAAATAAGACACATGTGCTTGAGAGGGGTAGTTACAAGCTCTAAAACTAAAGTATTCACTAGCTTGAATACCTGGTAATATAAGTCAGAAAAGACGCTGGATACCTATTGATAATGTAAAAAATACAAAATTGTTTTCTCCTTTTTGGGGTTAAGGTTTATGTGGCATCTCAAAATACTTTTTCATGTACTTCAAGTATTTTAAAACATTTTGTTAAATTTTGCTGGTAATTTAATTTTTCAAAGAGCAATTTTATTTTTAAAGTATTATTTAGATGCAATTTCCAAGTCACTATCAACTTCAAATTATAAGATAAATTTGTGGTGTGATTTTACCTTTGAAATATTTTTGTGAGAAATAATTAATTTCGCCGCTCATCTAAATCAATTCACTAATTAAAAATTGAAAATATCTAAAATATCTTCGGAAAAGTTGGAAAACTTATTGTTAAAAATGATAAAAGTAAATACTATAATTATAGAAAATAAGTATTAAATATATGAAAAAGAGTGATAAAAAATATACTTTAAAGAGAAAATTATACCAAAAAAATCACTTTAAAATGTTGAGTGTTAATGAAAAAAATTCGATAAAGTTAAAATTGCTTTGCTCCTAACAATCATTTTCCCCACAATTAATCTTGAGAAAGTACTAAAAATGACACGCATATATATTCGGGGAGGCGTGGTGGGGGATAGATCTTAATTTTTTTTAATGTTTAATATAATCTTTAATCTTTTATTTATTTATTTTGATCTTTTAAATTTTATTCCGGTTAAAATATAGGTTCCTACCCATGAGGTTCATTACTTTTGTTATTTAATTGAGTTTCTTAAACATTTAATCAGAGGTTCTTAAAGGTGTGTATGGAGAGAGTCTCATGATTAGCACTAAAGTTTTTTCAAAAAATCTATGATGTAAGAGAATTAATCATTGTTTTTGAACAATAGAGAATTAATCATTGTTACTAATGATGGTTACGCTGGAAAAAAAAAAACATAGGTCCCTAATCCCTATCAAATATCAATAAATAAAACATGGACTATTTTACCCATTTAGGGACTAAATACTTTTATTGGAAATTTGAAAGGCCAAAACTAAATAGGCTAAAGTATACATTTGATCCTTTATGTTTGTCTATAGTATCATTTTAGTCCCTTCAGTTTTTAAAGTGCACGTTTGGTCCTTTAATGTTAACACCGTTCTTTTGATTTAACGAAAAATACTCAACAATTTTAAACGATAACTGTACAATTAAAAGTGGACTAAACATGCTTATATGTTAAGTATTTTAATAAATTAATATTTTAAATCCTATTAATTGAAAAATATTTAATTTTCAAATATTTGATCTTCACAAACTGTGAAAAATAGTAAAATAATATGTGAAAATTAAATATTTATCAATTAATAGGATTTAAAATATTAATTTATTAAAATGCTAATATATAAGCATGTTTGATCAACATTTAATTACACAGTCATCATTTAAAATTGTTGAGTTATTATTAAGGACCAAACATAATTTAAGGGACTAAAATGATATGAGTGACAAACATAAAAGACTAAGGGCCCGTTTGGATGGGCTTTTTTGATAAAAAAAACATTTTTTTTAATTCTAAAAAAATGGTTTTTAATTAATTTATGTATTTAGATGATATTTTTTTAAAAAACAAAAATCACAAAAAAAAGTCAAAATACTGCTTTTTTTTAAAAGCTCTAATTTGGAGCTAAAAAAAAAGTACTATAAAAAAAACATTTTTTTTTAAAAGTCCATCCAAACAGGCTCATGTATACTACTCTGGTCCTATTTATAAGTTCAGTTTGACCAAATCTCACAGGAAAGTTAGGTATCTCAATGATTATAGAGAAAATTTCCAACTTTACCCTTATTTATGAATGGGTAACTTTTCAAATTTATTGTCAAATCTCTCTCATCTTTTTCTCTTCCCAACATAGCTAGTCAATCCCTCTCATCATCATTAATATGGGTAAAATTGTCATAATCTCATTTATTTAGTCAAAATGGACTTATAAATAGGACCAAATTTTTTGGTCAAACTGAACTTATAAATAGGACCAGAATGGTACTTTCGCTAACTAAATAAAAGTAAATTTGATGCGGCAAAAATTATATTAATCATTTTTTAAAAAATCTTGCTCCAATCTTGCTGGCCCGTGGCATCGACGTCCTGCGATGATGGCTGTCAAAAATCTTGACTCGCTTTGGGAAATGGTAAGGTACGAATGACGGCGGCTGCCTATTTCGCTCCTACTCAGCCGCTCTATGCTGTCTATCTGTCACTCTATCAGTAACGTCGTCTCACCGCCGTTTCCCCCTCCCTCCCTCCCTCCCACTCTACCTTTCTTCTTGTCCGTTACTATTACGCCTCTTTCTTCTCTCTTCCGTACACCACCATATTTACTCTCTCTTCATAACGCTCGCTCCAGTATTTTTCCTTACAGTTCACGCCAAACGCCTGCTCTCTCTGCGACTCTGCTCTGCTTCCTCTGCACAATATCAAAGCCCAAGGAACGTGTGTTAGAGTGCGATCTTCTTGTCCTTCATTGCATTTAACGCATCATTTAATTTTCTGTTCTCAGAGCTCTCTTCATTCTGTCTGTGTGAAGTTCGGAAGCAATGGAGGATCCTGCTCCTATGTTGTTTCGTACAGGCAAGCAGGGGAAGAAGGCTAAGCTGTTTTTAGCTATGGCGCTGTTTTTGTTTCTCTTTTCGTTTGCTTCATCTCTCAACGACGAAGGTGTGCTCTGTTGTATTGCTTGAGTTTTTTTTTTTTTCCCCTTTGCATTTTGTAGTTTCCGTTTTCTTCTTGCTTATTTGTGATTTGCGATTCTACTTCTGTAAAGCTTAGCAACGTTTTTATCGCCGGAAACTTAGACAACGATGACTGTTCTGTGTGCTTTGAGAGAGCATAATACATGCTTTCTCTATGCGAATCCGTTCGGGTGAGAAATTGCAATGGTTTTTGGCGGCGAATTTGATACCAGACAAGCTCTATACTTCCTCAAACTATTTCAGCGTAGTGATCGTTGCTAATCATTGGCCTGAATGGAAAACATTTATGCGAGTTCGATTCTTTAGCATACTTAAATAAATTAGCCTTGGCCTTTTTAACTACTCATCGTGTTGACCGGTACTGGACTTCCGCAGTTCCGCTAGTTCATCGGCGAGTAATATTAGATTAAGTTACTTAAATATCTTCTACGTCAAGTGTGGTATCATTATAGTCAAGCTTATATAACCTGAGTGCTCGGAGATTCTTGGCATTGGCAATATCTTTTAACATTTGGACGATATTTTAAACTTTTAATGTTCGTAGAAGCCCAGCAATTCTGTGCCGGCCGATTTCCTCTTCCTGATTATGACCTTGTCGCTGGTGTTTTTGGTTCTTAGATGTGTACTTCGCATTGTTGGCGAGAATTGTAGAGGAATCATTTATGCAGTAACATGCCTTCTAATGTTAGTGTGCTTTTGTTTTTTGGCCTTACGAATTAAAGCTTTATTGACCGAACACATTTCATGAGAATCCCGTAAGGCGGAAAATTAATACTCCCTCTTCCGTTCCATTCCTTATAGGATAAATTTGTAGTGCAAATTGTATTACAAATTGTATTCTATAATCAGGACCGAAGGCAGTAGTTGACTCTTAGAAACGATAAACACTAACGAACAATCAATAATTCAATAATTTATTGAATGGCCCTTCAGAGTCCTGAGTTATGTATATAGTTTGATTATGGTCCTGTAATTTATCTGGGCGAGCGGCATTTTCATTATTTTTCGGGCTTGTCGGTTAAACATAAGTCTACCAGCTGATTTGTCTCTTGTGTACTGCTCGTCAATCAATTCACTGTCCTGAAATGGTGCAGGACAAACATTAATGGCTATCAAGGCTTCTTTCAGCAATGCAGCGAATGAGTTGCTTGATTGGGATGGTGTGCCAAACGACGACTTTTGTTCTTGGTGCGGAGTATACTGTGATCAGACCAGCGATACTGTGCTTACTCTGTGGGTTGCCATTTCTGTGTTTTATATTTTTTTTGTCGTTCTTGTTGACTGGGACTACACAAATGCGCCTCTTCTAAAATTTAATGTCAGTGTTTTTATTATGTGTTGAAGGAATCTGTCAAGTTTAAACTTGGGCGGGGAAATATCACCAGCCATCGGCGAATTAAGAAACTTGCAATCCATGTATGCTGGGTCTCTTTTAAGTTTACCTTTTTTCTTCGGTTTCCCCTCATGCACATCATTCTTAACTTTATTTTGCATATGAATTTTAATTCTGTATTTCTTATAAATTACAGAGATCTCCAGGGGAATAAACTAAGGGGTCAAATTCCAGATGAAATTGGGAACTGTGTCTCACTTATCCATCTGTATGGGCTCCTGTTTTGTAATTTATAATAATTATAGCTATTGGGAGTCTTACTTTGTTGGAGTTGTCTAATGCCGTGGTACTGTGATGGCATGTTCCTTTTCACGAAATGCAGAGATTTGTCTGATAACCAGTTATATGGGGACGTGCCTTTCTCCCTATCAAAGCTAAAGCAGCTAGAGTTTCTGTAAGTTCTCTACCTTGTTTTGGTATTGGATATGCTAATTTTTATAGTGTCATAAGTGGTTCTTTTTGAGATGGTGAATGCAGGAATTTAAAGAATAATCAGTTAACTGGTCCTATTCCATCAACATTTTCCCAAATTCCTAACCTGAAAACGCTGTAAGTTCTTCATTTTTGGTCTTTTACGATTATCTTAAAGGGTTGGTAGAATGTTAAGCCTTTTGGAATGTAAGGTTTCATTCCCGTAATTTTTTCGCACATTTTTATAATTGCCAAGTGCCCTTCAAACAATTTTACAATATATGTGATCATAATTTCATATTCTCAGTGATCTTGCTCGAAACTGTCTCTCTGGTGAGATACCAAGATTGCTCTATTGGAATGAGGTCTTACAGTATCTGTGAGTTTTGTTAATCCTTTCTTGTATTGTCAAATTCACGAGTTAGACACATGAATGTAGACTAGGAAGGTAGGACTTGTAAGAGTTTATGTTTATTAGTTAATAAATAAATAGCTGCTAAAAAATAATTTTATAATCAAAATATAAGAGACGACAACAAATTTATGTACGATATAATTATATAATTAATTATTATATTCAATATAAATATTTCAATCAACTTCATATATTAAGTTATTAAAAACAATCAAATACGAAAAAATAATAATTAAAATCATGCTGAATAAATATAAAATTATTTTTATTAAATGTAAAATGACTTGTGTTTGTAAATCACATGATAAATAGACTGTATTTTTTAAATTTTTATAATGTATACTAATTTAACAAAGATTCAAATGTTCCTTGATAAATATGCCTTTTTTCTAATGATAATATACACATGCTTTTGACTGGTATAATGGGATCTATATTGAAAAGGTTATTGAGATTTATAATTTAAAATTAGGGAAAAAATGTGTTTGGTTCATCATGGTAGAGTTTTTGTTTAAGATTTGTTCTTTCATACTTCACTCATTATGTATCAATCAACCTGCAAACTGTAACACTATCTTTGATTTGTTAGCCAGCAGATCTGCATGTGAGTTTGTCTAATATCTAAAATCTAAAACTTAAGCATTCAGTTTATAAATCCTCATAATAAAATATAAAATTTTATCAATCTTTATTAAATTAGTATAAATTATAAAATTTGTAAACCATTAAATGGATGATATATTGAGAAACATTTAATCTTTGTTGAGTTAGTTTTAAAACATATAAATTCTAAATATACATTATGTTTATAACATGTGACTGACTAACACGAGTCCTCTTAAATTTTATGAAAATAATTATAGTCAATATGGTTTTTATTTAATTTTTTGTAATTTTTTGTGTTTAATAACTTTAATTATGAAGTTGATTGGTAATTTTATTCTGAACTTAGGATTTTTGTCATATTTTATATTTCAATTATAATTTTTTTAAAAGTTGTTGATCAATAAAGGTAAATTCTTATAAGTTTGCATTGTGTCTACGTTCATGTTTACATTCCTCATGTAAGTCTACTTAAACTAGTGAGTTTGACAACTTTGGCAAGAATTCTATCTTTTCACTTCAGTTATATTAGTTTGGGTTGTAAATTTTCTTTTGGGACGAGCTTCATGCAAAACTATTTTGAATCTCTCAACCCAGGTTGAGAAATGAAGAGCTGAACGAGTTGACCAGTTACGCAATTTTAACCTAGTTTGCACCTGAATCAAGTTTAGGGATGAAATCTCAATTTTCTTAGTTAGAATCGTGAAGTCATTAAGCTTGGTGAATTAATTCGCGAGTCTATTAACACTGAATGTAATCTTAATTTGCAATCGAGAATTTACTGCAACTCATAGTAACTGTTAAACTGTTGTTTACATATCAGAGGTTTGCAAGGGAACAATCTGACTGGAACTCTGTCCCCTGACATTTGTCAATTAACTGGTTTGTGGTATTTGTGAGTACTCTAGCATTTACAAACCAATTTTTTCTTTTACTCCTGCCTTTTACATTTGTTATTCTCTTCCTAATTCAAGTTTTCCTTGTCTATTATTAATATCCAGGGATGTGAGAGGCAATAATCTAATGGGCACAATACCTGAAAGCATTGGTAACTGTACAAGTCTTGAGATTTTGTATGTTCTTTCTCCAAGTCCTCTGACTTACATTAGTTGACGTTTCCATTTCATTATTCTAATCTGTGATGAATGTTCAGGGATTTATCATATAATCAGATCAGTGGGGAAATTCCTTACAACATTGGATTTCTGCAAGTTGCAACTTTGTGAGTATATTGACAATGTGGTTGTAACTTTTTTTTTTTGGTTAATTATTTTTGAAATCAATGAAATTCTGTTTTTCTTCTTGGTGTTGGAATTCTGTCAGTTGGATTGAAGTCTAATTATTAGGTCAATAACTTTTTTGTAGGTCTCTTCAAGGTAATAGGCTGACTGGGAAGATTCCAGAGGTGATTGGTCTGATGCAAGCTCTTGCTATTCTGTAAGTATAAGATCTGTCAGACTCATTCTCTTTTTGGGTGTGGTACATTTATTTTAAACTTTGTTTCAGGGATTTGAGTGAGAATGAGCTGGTGGGACCTATCCCTCCAATGCTTGGCAATTTATCTTTTACCGGAAAGCTGTAAGTACTGCTTAACCTGAAGATTTTATCTTTTAAGCCAATTGTCATGAGTGTTATGACTAGTCTTAGCCCCATGGTTACACAGGTACCTTCATGGAAACTTGCTTTCTGGTCCTATTCCGCCAGAGCTTGGCAATATGTCTAAATTAAGTTATTTGTAAGTTTATTTTCAATTTCTGTACCAATTATGATCAATCACTTCTATTTGCTTATTTACTTTGAGAAAGAACTTGTTTTTCAGGCAGTTGAATGACAACCAAGTAGTTGGCGAAATTCCTGTAGAACTTGGAAGGCTTGAACATTTGTTTGAATTGTGAGTTTTATTTATTCATTTTATCTCACGTTCCCTGCAATTTACTGCATTGTTAAGAGGCTTATATTGCCTAATTTCAGGAATCTTGCCAACAATAATCTTGAGGGACCAATTCCACATAACATCAGCTCATGCTCAGCCTTGAATCAGTTGTAAGACTTCTGAATTCTTAAGAGAATATTGGAACCTCCAAGAACAAAAATCATTTCGCTCTTGGTCTCTCATTTGTTTGTTTGTTTGTTTGTTTTTTTTTTCCAGCAATGTGCATGGTAATCACTTGAGTGGATCCATTCCTCTGAGTTTTAGAACCCTCGAGAGTTTGACTTACCTGTATGTTGTGACGAACCTGTGCTAGTTTTGTTCTATTTTCGTTTCTTCTGTCTCTCATTTTTTGAATTATGTTAAACTTTATCATCTCCAGAAATCTTTCTGCTAACAACTTCAATGGGAGCTTACCTGTTGAACTGGGCCATATCATAAATCTTGATACACTGTAAGTTTAGAAGTTGAATTTTATTTTTTGATTAATTGCAATATTTTCTGACGCGCTTTCTCTTCTATGTTCAGGGATCTGTCAAGCAATAACTTTTCAGGTCCAGTTCCTTCATCTGTTGGTGACTTGGAGCATCTTTTGACCTTGTAAGACAGATGCTGCATTTTATAGACATTGTTCGTTTTCTCAGTATGTGCTGGATCATGATTAATGCCTATGCTATATATTTACAGGAACCTGAGCCATAACCTTCTTGATGGTCCGTTGCCCGCTGAATTTGGGAATTTGAGAAGCATACAGATTATGTATAATTCTATTGCTGTTTGGAAAGGAAACTGATCAAGTTTATTTGTCACTGTGGTTTTATTATTTTGTTTTTAATAATTTGTTTCTTTTTTTTTTCTTGTAGTGATATTTCATACAACAGTCTTTTTGGTAGTATCCCTGTGGAAATTGGTCAACTGCAGAACCTCGCATCTCTGTAAGATACCTACAAAGTGCCTTCTAGTTTATTTATTGCATATAGTTTGCATGGATAGCATCTATTCATAATTTTCATTTGCTGGAACATTTCAATAGGTTACTGAACGACAATGGTTTGCATGGGAGAATTCCAGATCAGCTAGCTAATTGCCTGAGTCTCTCCTCCTTGTATGAACACCTAATAATCAGTCAATTATTTTCATCCCTTTTTCTTTTTGTGAATGTGTTTCTGACGTCTTTTTATTCCATGTTCTAGAAATGTTTCATACAATAATTTATCTGGAACTATTCCTCCTATGAGGAATTTTTCACGGTTTTCAGCCGACAGGTATTGCGTATAACACAGCTTTTATAGCTTTTCAATTTTCATGTTTCAATGACATCTAATGTGATCTCTTGTAGTTTCATTGGAAATCCGTTATTATGTGGGAAAAAGTTGGGATCATTTTGTGGTCCTTACATATCAAAATCCAGAGGTATATCTCGTGCATTCAATCCTTTTGCTGTATACATGTAAATCTTACATAATACTAGATAACTCTAAAGCAATTAAACTTAAGTATGAGCAGTGATGACCTGTGTTCTTTGCAGTGTTTTTTTCAACGGCTGCAGTCCTTTGTCTTGCACTGGGTATCATTGCAATATTGGTAGTGGCCATTATTGCGATTTATGGATCCAGCCAGTCAAAGCAATTCATGAAAGGATTGAGCAGATCTGGAGAAGGCATGTAAAAGTTCTTTTGTTGTTTTAAATAAGATTTTAATGCAAGCGCAAATTTTCATTTATGTCTTGTTATTTCATTTGGTTTCTTTTTAGGTCCCCCCAAACTTGTAATTCTCCATATGGATATGGCAATTCATACCTTGAATGATATATTGAGAGCTACTGAGAATCTCAGCGAGAAATATATCATTGGGTATGGTGCCTCTAGTACAGTGTACAAGTGTAATTTAGAAGGTTCTCAGCCAATCGCAATTAAGCGGCTTTACAACCAGCATCCACACAATTTGCAAGAATTTGAAACAGAACTTGATACTGTTGGCAGCATCAGACATAGAAACCTTGTCACTTTGCATGGTTATGCACTGACCCCCAATGGAAATCTCCTATTCTATGACTACATGGAGAATGGCTCTTTGTGGGATCTTCTTCATGGTTAGTTTCCAAAAGTGCAAAAATTCTATAGCTGTTCTTATCATAAAAGTGAATTATATTGTGTCCATTGGGTGAGAAGTTGATCCCTTTTTAAATCATTGACAGATTAGTCAAGCAATTTATAGCTTCAACTGCTTTGTCTGACAGGTTCCTTGAAGAAGGTAAAACTTGACTGGGAAACACGATTAAGGGTTGCTGTTGGTGCTGCTGAAGGACTTGCTTATCTCCATCATGATTGCAACCCTCGGATTATTCACAGGGATATTAAATCCTCAAATATTTTGCTGGATGAGAACTTTGAGCCTCATATTTCTGATTTTGGTATTGCAAAAAGCATATCAACAACACGAACTCATGCATCAACTTTTGTTCTTGGAACCATTGGGTATATTGATCCTGAGTATGCCCAGACTTCTCGGTTGAATGAAAAATCAGATGTCTACAGCTTTGGCATTGTTCTACTAGAGCTACTAACTGGGAAGAAAGCTGTAGATAATGAGTCTAACTTGCTACAATTGGTATGCTCTCTTTTAATATTGTTTTCTTGTGTGCACTTTACCTACCTGCCATCCTTCAGCAATGACTTTGATGTTTCGACCGGTCCTTTTTATTGTATTTTTTTTTCATTGTTATAAAATGCGGATAATGCACTCGTGAGTATTGTAATTCTTATTGAACACATCCATACGTTCTAGTGATTCCTATAGGCTGCATTTCCTGCTTTGCATGGTGAATACAATAATATGAAAATCCAACCTGGTTCAGCTGGTCAGACTAGTTAATCAATCCCTTGGCTGGTCCGGTCAGGAGTTCTGGAGTGTTTGGCCGTGTTGGCTTTATTTTTTTCTTCTTAAACCTGAAATGACATTGTTGAGTTGAAGAAAAAGGAAAAGTAGCAGTCTCGTATTTGTGCTTTAATAACTGGTTTGTTGGATAATGTGTCACTTATATATGAATATTATATTTACTTGTGGATTAATGCCTTTTATGTTTAAATATTACTCTTTTTAGAGTTAGATATGAATATTTTTTTCTTCCTAAACCGGAAATGACATTGTTGAGTTGAAGAAAAAGGAAATGTAGCAGTCTTGTATTTGTGCTCCAATGACTGGTTTGTTGGATAATGTGTCGCTCATAATATTATATTTACTTATGGATTAATGCCTTTTATGTTTAAATATTATTCTTTTCAGAGTTAGATATGAATATTTTTTGTATATTTTAATTAAATATATTATTTTAATCATGACCTTACCTGAGTTTTAAACCTCTAACTCTAGAATTGCTAGCCTGACCGGATCATTAACTGGTCTTATTTTCCATACCTTGAGAGTGACTCAATGTGCATTGTTTACTTAACAGATATTGTCCAAGTTAGATAACAACACAGTAATGGAAGCTGTGGATCCAGAGGTGTGTGTGACCTGCTTGGATCTAGCCCGTGTGAAGAAGACCTTTCAGCTTGCTCTGCTATGCACAAAAAGAAACCCTTCTGAGAGGCCTACCATGCATGAGGTTGCAAGAGTATTGGCGTCGCTACTTCCTATCCCGCCTAACAAGGTGTCCACTGCCCCGGCAAAGATGTCTGATTTTGCACAATTTTTGATAGACCAGGGACGATGTCAAAGGTTAGAGTTGGTGCAACCGAAGCAGGAGAATAATAATAACTGTTCTGATGCTCCTTGGTTTGTTACCTTCGGAGATGTATCCAAGGACACCCCAAGTCCGAATCACATCATCTGAAGCAGCATCTTGTGCTGGATTTTTGAGGGACGAGGGACAAGATTACCTAGGTAGGCTTTTGTGGTTGTGCTATCATTTTACTTGTATTCATAGATTATCTGACATATTATAGAATGGTACTATAAACACTTTTTAGGCTTTCTAAATTGACCCTCAAGAATATAGTGATAGTGCTTGTAGTAGCAACCCATGTAGCAGTATGTTATAGGGATCGTCCTTCCTAGTTTTTGCTTAGCCTGCAGTATCCTCTGTACAAATCTATCGAAATGGTTCAGCCTTTTGCACATGTTTGTAGTTCGTACAAGTCCTATGTTCAAAAATGGCAGTAAGCATGTACTGTTGGCAATGGCAATGCATTACAGTGTCTTGTTTAATCAAAACCAAGTATGTTTGTTGCAACACCGTTAATGGCATATTTGTCCTTTTATTATCTTTTGTGGTGTGGTAGAAGTAGTAGTATAAAATTAAGACCATTAATCAATTCAAGTCCATGTAGGCGGATGTAGCAACACCTATATCATATCATATCTATCAAAGCTGGGTTTGACTTGTATAATTTTCTTAGAATTTTATATCCACTATTAGATTGAAAAAATAATGGTTGGTTAATATTTAATATTTTATAAAATTATTTTTTTAAATGTGAATGAATTTAAGAAAAAAGACAAATAAATGCCATAAAAACTTCTGCAACCCACAAAAATATATTAAAATTTACAAAGGACAGATAAATATCAAAATTTAAGTGAAAAGACTTAAATCCCTCCTCTTTTGATTTCTGATTTTCTTCTCTCTCCTCTTTCTCTTGGTTTCCTTCCCTACCTCCAGCATCTGACGGCCGGATTAATGAGCCCAGAGGAGGAGCCTTTCGCCTTCGATGCTTTTCGCATCAGAAGCGAGAGTTTGGCATCCCCTTCCATGCTTTTCCCCTTTAATGCTTCTCATCGCCGTCGATAGGGACACCATTGCTGCCAGAGTTTCTGTCACGAGTTTGAAGTTTGATCTAGCTTCAGTCGCGAGTTCGAAGTCTGGTCTAGTTGCCGTTGCTAGTTTGAAGTTCGGTCTAACTTCTGTCACGAGTTCGAGTCCGGTCGAGCTTCCATCATGAGTTCAAAGTCCGATCTAGTCCAACCATTGCAAGTTCTTTGATTTTTCCTTTTGAAAATGAAATTTGGTTGCTTTCTTGTGTGGGTTTGATCCGATCTAGTCCGATTTTAGCTTGATTGGTTTATCTTGACTTGCAATGGTTCGATTTTAGTGTGGGTTTGAATTTTGGTTCAATTTCTTGTTCTTAGATCTGAAACAATGCTTTGATTGTTTTTTTTAGTACAATGGCAAGCATTAAGCTTGAAGTAGGTTGAAAACAGAGTGTATGAAAACGATAGGTGCCACCTGCAGCTTGGAAGTCTTGTTGCATTTGTGCCAAAATAACTGAAGGAGCTTCATGTAAATATGTCATCACTCCATCCCCTCCGGAATGTGCCTATTTCGCAAGAAGATCTGCACTCAATAGTGCTTCAACAATGGTTCGGTTTTTGGTTCAAATGAAATACCCATTTCCGCCTGCATGCTGAGCTCCAACGACCAGCAGTGGTGCTGCTCCGGCGAGGTTCCCTTTTATTTTTCTTTTATTCAAAAGTGAGAGGTATTATGGTAAAATTATCAACACTTTAAAATCCCTATTTAATTCCTCGTCACCTCTCTATCATTTCCAAGTGTTGATAGATTTTTTTGAGTTTTAGAAGCTCACATGATATTCCCAAGATTTTTAAAATTAAAATATTTGTAAACTATTATAATTCATAACTGCAATATATATAAAATTAAAAAAAAAATCATAAAATACTATAATAATATTTGTATAAAATATTAAATCTAAATTATCATTCTTTTATTTAAAGGTAGAGATGAGATTTTAGGAAGAAAAAAAGAAAACAAATTATGAGATTATCCTCTCCCATAAGAAACATCTAGAGGTCAGGTGATGGTCTATTCAAGTGATGATGCAAATGGGAACCTTATTCATGCCATCTGAAGTAGTGGGAAGAAGAAGCTTATAAAGCCACTAGAAGCACGATCAATAGGTATTGACAGGTTTGTCAAGCTTATCAGCAGGAATTTCACTATGAACCGTTATGTTAACAAAAGAAAGGAAATGTCATAAAAAATAGAATAAAATCATGGTTCCGGTACAAAAAAAAAACACACATGGTAACCAAACTCAAATTCTGCCCTTTCCTTTCGGCATTTCTTTTCCTCATTTTTACCCAATGTTGTATGAATTGAAAAATTTGTTTTTTTAAATATTTGGATTCCAAAAACGTTAATGTTTCTAATCTTGAAGGTAACGAAACACTCTGTACCAACTCACGTTACACATGAGAACGTTAGTGACGCAGTTAGGAACTAACTGACGGAAGGACTAACGTGAGATTTTTTTGATTTCCCAAGGATGACGGGACGAGTTATTTTTAGTTAGGGATCAAAAAGGGGTCTGTACTTTTTTCCAGGGACCAAAAATGGTATTTACTCATGAAATTATAAACGACGTCGTTTTGACCTTCCTACGTGGCATGTGACTGGACCAACTCACGTTACACATCAGCAACGTTAGTGACGCCGTTAGGAGTTAACTGACGGAAGGACTAACGTGTGATGTTTTTTGATTTCCTAGGGATGACGAGACGAGTTATTTTTAGTTAGGGATCAAAAATGGGTCCGTACTTTTTTCCAGAGACCAAAAAAGATATTTACTCATTTTTCTATACCCCTTTTCTTAAGGGCTTGTTTGGTTTGAGGGAGAGGGAGGGGGAGAGAGAAATTTTTTTCTCTTCTTTACTAAATAACCTTTTTACTAAATAACCTATGAAAAACTTTTTAATATTCTAAAAATATTCTTTCAACAAAAAATATTATTCTTTTTATTAATTTACTTTATAAATTTTAAAAGCTATTTTTCAAAAGCTAATTCAAAACAAACACATTAAAAGCTTTTCTATTTCTACACACTATTAGTATAATTTTCATAACAATGTCCCCCATATTCCTTAATACTGCTGTACATGTAAAGTTTCATCTGAAATGAAAATTATCATTTTCATTCGAAAAAAAAAAAGATTCATTGGAAAATAATAATAATTAGGAAATGACAACCATACCATTCATAAACCCTAATAATTTCTCACCCTTCTGCCCTCCCGCCACTCTGTGAGGTTGCAGAACGAGCCGCGAGAGTGAGGCGTTCGTCGAAGGAAACATCTTCCACCGGTCTGACACATCCACTCCAGCCACAGCTAGGCATCAGGCGAAGGTTAATTGCAAGGTGAGCTTTTGTTTTTATTGCCTTCTGTTTCGAAATGCTTCTTTATTTTGGGTCTCCAGCTCGCTATTTGCGTGATGTGGCTCTGTGATTTTATGGTTCTTTCTTGAGTGTGGTTCTGTCTTCGCATGTGGTGACTCTCTTCTTGTGGTTCTCTCTTTTGAAATTCGCCACGGGTAATCTTCACTGGCATACCACATATGTTTTGTTTTTTCCAATTCTGTTTGCCAGTTGCTCTCTTGTTTGTAAAGATTATCCACCATTCGCACCAACCCAAGTTGGCATTGATTAAGACAGAAGACCCCTGGGCAGCTCCGGACAACTAGGACAGTTATTCCTCTGTGTCAGGAAATATCTTCCAAACTGTATTAGTCTTCAATTGTTCTTCTATAAACTGGGTTCGGTCTTAGGTCATTATTTACTGTGTTCTTTTTTTTTTGAATTTAATAATTGTCTGTAACACTTCTGGAATGTTTGTCGAAGGACATCCTTTGGAATGGCTCCATAATGTTTGATATAATTACAGAAAGCTACATGCCCCTTTATCTTAACTTTCATTGTGGTACTCTGGATTCCTTGTAAAAGTATTTGTATGTGTTGAAGACATTCTCTACTTCTTTATTTAAATCTAGAGATGTTGAGAGATGTTGAGTTTTGGCTTAGTGGCCTATACCTATCAATTATTAAATTAAATTAAGTAAACTTAATCATTTGGATATTTTTGAAACAGAGGAATTTTGTACACAAGTCTTTGATAATGAGTTCCATTCTGTTGGCAGACTAGTTACTGAGAATGGCAGAAGACGCTGAAGGAGTGACTTTTAAGGATCTGGGCTTAGCTGATCAGTTGGTAGACGCTTGTGAAAAGTTGGGTTGGACAACACCATTGAAGATTCAAGCTGAAGCAATTCCTCTTGCACTGGAAGGTTGGTGATCTAATGAGTTGTCATGACAATGCTGGTTTTCTAATCTTTCTTGTTTCAAGTATGTTGTGCTGGGAAAAAAGGAACAAATGGGTTCTAAAAATCAAAGTCTAAACTTGATAGTTACTCACCTTTGATTAAAGTCTTATACTATGCTGTAGAATTATTTCCTTGTTGTAAGTGGGTTGTCATTGTTTTATGATTAACGGAGAACATTCTTCATATCATGGAAAGAATACAAAATGGTGTGAGTCATGTAGAAAATCAATTTTTATCAGGTTTTGTTAAACACCATCCATTGAAATTTCTTGAAATAGAAATAAACAATTCTGTAATTAATGTGAACTCATCAATGCAATGAAACTCTCCAAACCCTCTGCACAATTATAAAGGAAATTCCCTAAAAAAGGTCATTTGCTGAGAACCAAAGATAAGCTATGAAAATGTCAAAGACTTCTTGTTGAAATGTGGGGATTTTCAATAAACCAAATGGGTAGAAAACAGCATAATGTTACAGTGCCACAAAGCCGTGCTGTCTATACTCGTGCCAGAATGTCTAAAACTAGTTGAATCATACTGCTTTAAACTTTGGGGATGAACCAAGGCTCCTTTATAATATGAATATACCACCAGTACACTTAAATTTTTATTAAGATAACTTTATCTCTTTTTTTTTTGTTGCCAACCCGGTTCACCAGGGCTTCGCCCTGACTAATCCGGATCCGACCCGCGTCGCGCACCTGGCTTTGGTGGGAGAGTCTCCCAGCGGGGGTTTTTTGCATTCACAAGGCTCGAATCCGAGACCTTGCTTAAGCGACACAAGCCGCTTACCACTTGTACCAACCTCCGTTGGTTAACTTTATCTCTTTTTTCTGCTGTTTTTTTTTTTAATTTTTTTTATAGCATCTGTCTGTCCTTCATAAACATTTATTTTCCATTTTTTTCTCTGGTACTAAACATTAAACAGTCATATCTATTTTGATGGTTTTTGTTTATATATGTGGGTGCTGAGTTCAATCATATCTCTCTGTGTGTGCGCCTAATATTTTTTTCATTCATTGTTCCCCTTGCCACAGTAATTTTTTTGAAGTTTTTGAATTGCTGTGATCTGTGGATCAAACGTTATTGCTCTGTAAAATTAGCTAGATAATGAATCAATAGAACAGAAACAAAAATTAATGACATGGCTATTGATGTTTTGTGCCATTATTTTTAATTTATCATAAATTCCTACTCTAATAGGTCTCCTGGGAATAGCTCGATATATACTGATAGGAGTTCTGTATGGATCTTTTCACAGGAAAAGATGTTATTGGGCTTGCACAAACTGGCTCTGGGAAGACTGGTGCTTTTGCTCTTCCGATACTGCATGCCCTTCTAGAAGCACCACGACCAAAACATTTTTTCTCTCTCGTGTTGTCTCCCACAAGGTTGATATCTAATCTTTATTTAATTGCCAATTCATGCCTTAAATGAAATTGTTCTCACTGATATAGAGCTGATCTCTTTCTTATTCTGTTTCTATCTTTTTCTTGATCTAGAGAGCTTGCTATTCAAATCTCTGAACAGTTTGAAGCATTAGGTGCTGAAATTGGTGTCAAGTGTGCTGTGGTGAGCTTCTGTCTATTTTTGTATTGGCTTGTTTTATTGTGCATGAACTCTATGGCTTCCTGCTCACTGTTAATAAATAGTGGCTGTCTTATAGTCATTGTCTATAATTTATGCAGTGTTAACCATTTCATACCAAACTTGAGAACCAGGAGTTTCAGTTTCCCATGAGTCATTACTACCTGCTTTATTGCTCTTTTTTTGTATGCTTAACTCTATCATGTGGTGTTTTGGTGGCTGTATTATTTCCTTACATATTCTTACTTTAACAGTCTTTTTTATTATATCTTCTTCCTTTTCTCTAGCTAGTTGGAGGGATTGACATGGTGCCTCAGGCAGTCAAGATAGGAAAGCAGCCTCATATTATTGTGAGTGTTACTACAGACATATCTATAAGTTTTCTTAGTTTCTTGTTCTCCAATATCATCTGGTAATAGTTACATGAGCGCCTATTGGCTTTTAAACCCCTATTTCTTAGAATATTAGTGAATGTGAGGAGGCAGGTTTTAGTGTGGTATGCAAATAACTTCTTTCAGCTTTAGGTGGTGTTTGCACTCATGATTGTGAATCTCTTGCAGGTTGGGACACCTGGTCGTGTTTTAGATCACCTAAAAAACACTAAAGGTTTTATTCTTAACGGATTAAAATATTTGGTAAGAATTTATATTTTCAATTAATTTGAGCTGTTTTTTTTGGGGATGTGTTTGCCTCGTTGTGTTTTTCATGTATTGTTAGTATGGATTGTATGGACTTTATCCATTGTCTATATGCTGTTAGTGTATCATACATGGTATTTAATAATTGTTCTTGTAGAAGTTAATGCCCATTCATTGCTTTATTCTTACTTTGTGAGATTTCTTGTAATAAATAAGTTTGTGGGAACATTTTCTATGATTGTTTTTAGAATATTATTAGTTTTCTCATGTTATTAGTTTAGTTAGACTATATAGGTCCCACATTGGTTGTATCTCAAACCATTCAACCTTTACTCAATTTTAAATAAATGTTACATGCAGTTCCCTTTGTCACCTTTCCCATATATTCTCTCTCTTTATTATTCTTTAGAGTTGTAAATTCTGTCAGTTTGAGTGCTTCATGAGGGAGCTGATTTAAAAGTTCATTTATGTTTAAAAAATGGTAATTTTCTCTTAAAATGAAAAGCTTGACTTTAGCCTAACACTTCGGTGCTAGGGAATTGGAGCAATAGGAAGGGTAGTTGGTGAAGGAAGGAGTGAGTAGTGACTCTGCTATTTAGTTGGATGATTAAGTGGGGAATGGGATAGAAATGAGATGTGGGCCTTGAGTTTTACCTCCCTTGTCATTGCAGCTGGTTTTGTTTGAGAAATATAACTTTTAGGGTTATCATAATCCATCACACACACTGGAATACACTGATTATACCTCTATTTATAGGCTTATAACTCTGCCTCTAACTAATGCCAGCAGAACTCTAACTAGTTTTAATGGCTAATTACCATTGGCTCACTGTAACTAACTGATGTAAAACACTCACCAATAAACTGATTCTCATACAAACAGATTGGATTTTGGTTGGATGATGAAGAAACAGAGGTGGGGGAGAGGGACAAACAGATCTGGAATAGAGAAAGGAGGGGGAAAACTGAGAGAGAAAGGAGGGAGGACAGAATAGAAATGAAGAGGGAGGTGAGACAGAACCAAAGGGGGAAGTAGAGAGCAACTAAGCCATCATAATATTCATTAATCCAAGTCTGAAAATACATATGCTTCCTAGCTTCTATTTATAGAGCAAGGTTTCCTTCTCATGAAGTAATCTTGCTACCAACTTGCTAATATAAAATTATAGAGAGCAAAAAGTAGATTGGTTTCCTTAATCTTGAAGGAAACTTACTAGGGAAGCTTACTAAAGTGTAATTATAAACTCAAAATCAGATTCATTTCTTTCCAAAAGAGTTCTATTCCATAATATTTAATCCCATATTCCATCACTAACTCTAACTATCTTTTAACTAATTATTATCTTACATATGATACCCCTCCCAAAACATCCTTGCCCTCAAGGATGCTAATCAACAAAAACACTAAACTGAACTGAAACAATCTAAAAGCAATCTTCACAGGCTTCTAAAGTCTGGAAAACTTCTGCTGGTCATTGAAGAAATCTGTTCCTTAAGCTGCTGCTCACTTCACTTCTTGTCCTTTGTACTTGAGCTGCTGAATCTGCCAAAAAGCATAGTCATTAACTCCCCTTTGAACCATTCAGAAATCAGAATTCTTGTAGGAGAACATAGAAGATTCAGGACCCATTCTCACAACAACCTTTCACTAGAGCTACCGATAGGAAATATGTAACCTAAATGCAGAGTCATGGGCCTCTTTTCTTTGCTGCCAATAGAAATTATTAAACCCATTGTACCATTAAGATTCTTTTGCTGTTGAAAGTGCCATCCAGCTGTAACGCTTCAACATTCTTCTACCATAGAGAGAAATTGCAAGACGGCTGGAAGGTTAGGAGGGTGGAAACCAGCTGTGCTTTTGACTTTTCCAACTGATCTTTGCTCAACCATGTAGCTCCCGGGACAAGAGATTTTTGTTCAAAACAGTTCTCGGTTGCCACGCTACTCTTTCGATTTGTAGAGACTCACGAACGAAGAGTGAACAACAAATAGAGACAGTGACGGGTACGAGAGCCCTGTGGTAGAAAAGAGACAGAGGCGCTAGCGATGAACATGGAGCAAGTGGTGACGTCAACCTCGCCATTAAAGGCACATTTGAACTCTCCAATCCTCGACAATAGAATTGGAGGAGTCGATTGTATCGAGAAGATCAAAATTTGATAATGACAGAGACAAAGAACTGAACGATAACATTGATCCCTATTTCACTGTTTCTTCCCATCGCACACGAAGCCGTCTGACTCTGAACTAAGCCACGGGTCACGAGTCCATTGTTGTGGCTTTCAAGTTCCTCCTGTTCTTGAATATTTGTGACATTCATCACTCCTCTTGCTTCTTTTTTGTCATCACATTCTTGGGAGGAGTCCGAACAAGTCTCGTTCTTTTCTGGACAAGCAGAAACTTCTCGCACTTCATGTGGAGTCTTTTGAGAACAACCACCATCTTCTTGATCTTTTAAAGCTTTTCTTGCCCTCTCTTCTAGCCATTACAAGCATGTCTCCTCCGTTCTTGCAAATAATCGGGCTTGATACATGGTTTCTGGACTAAACAATCTGACCGAGTTAGCAATCTCTTTTTTCAGCCTAGAAACATATGCCTCAACGAGATAATCTTCTGGCACATCTAGGTTGGCATAGAGGGAATCAAACAAATAATTAAATTCAGCTACAGGCCCTTGCTATCGAAGGTGCCAAAGATCAAGTCTGTCCTCTGTTTGCTGAAGACGTTCTTCCACTGGTCTTGAGAGGAAGCGAGAAGAATCTGTGGCCATTTACTGGTGGGATCTTTTTTTCTTCTATTTTCTTTTGGAATCACTCTCGGAGGGCCAAGGATGGACTGCTCTTATACCACTGTTACAGTGTTACAGAATTATGATTCTGTAACAGCCCCCCTCATTCATTACCGCTAATATAAGTTTAACAGTTTGTGTATTTATATTTCTTATGAGCTTTCCATGGTTAGATCAATCAAGGATTTTTGTAGATGATTTTAATCAATTGATTTTGGTGAATGGACTAAATTTATCTGATGTAAGCTGACGTTTATAGGTATTTTTATGTTTCCTCCTTGTTTTAATTTTAGGTTATGTTCATTTATATGATGGAGTTAGTCCAATTTTCATGTTCATATGTTGCTTTTCTAAATGGCTGTCTCTGTTGAAAGAACTAGCTGTAGGTGGCAATCTGTGTACATGTCTTGCACGTGGTCTTTCTTTTGTTGACCAAGCAACCATTATTTATGGAAGCTTGACCTGGTTCTGGGTTCAGACATAGAAAACATTCTATTTTTCTGTTGTTTACCATATATTCTGACTTCTGTATTATTTATTTCAAGATGCTTGATTTCTCTACATTTTGGGCAGGTCCTAGATGAGGCTGACAGGCTGTTGAATGAGGATTTTGAGCAATCTCTCAATGAGATTCTGGAAGCTATCCCTCGACAGAGAAGGACATTTCTGTTTTCTGCTACGATGACTAAGAAGGTATATAATGGTATATTTATTGGGAATTATGCACTTTCTAAAGAATGCATGCTGCTTTTTGGCATCATTAACTTGGAATCCTTTTCCCCTTGCAAATACAAAGATAATTGACTGCATTAATTTTAGGCTGAATGTTTCATATCTCATCAGGTCATGGTGCAACTGCTTCGGTAAGGATGTACATGGTTGGGGATGTCCAAAAAAGCTTAATTAATTAATATTTGATAAAAACCTAAAATAAAATTTGAAATTCTAAAATTAAATAAATACTCCTTTGGTCCTATTAATTTTTTTTTACTCCTATTTATAGGGCAGAGAGAGAATTTTCGTATGAATATACAATTTAATGCTTCATTTATTATTGTATTGACTTTGTTTCATGAGGTATAATAAATATTAAATAGGGGTAAAGTTCGAAAGTTGTTGAAATTTATGGAAGAATTAATGAAGTTTAAGGTTTTTTTTGGTTTATGCGAAACGTGTTGGAAGTGCTTTATAAATAGGACTAAAGGAGTCATAAATAATTAAAATATAATAAAATTTAAATAAATTAACATAATTACTTTAATACTAAAAAGGCCTATGTTATAATTAATACAAAATTAAATTGTTTTTTGAACATATTTTATTCTTCAATGTTTTGAAAATAATATTATAAAGATTAAAATCATATATGTATGTATGTACTTTAATACTAAAAAGGCCTATGTTATAATTAATACAAAATTAAATTGTTTTTTGAACATATTTTATTCTTCAATGTTTTGAAAATAATATTATAAAGATTAAAATCATATATGTATGTATCTATGTATCTATGTATGTATGTATCTATCTATATATATAGTTTGTTAAAAATATATATTTAAAGGATCTTAAACGCCATCATCAGATTTTTTTAAAGAAATAGACAATTTTACGAAGAGTTACATTTGTTTTTGGGTTTTTTTTTTGGGAGGGGGGTTATTCTTGTACCCATATACATGCTTGCATTATTTTGGCATGAACTTTGCCTCTAAGATCTAGGTGCTTCTTTCATTCTCTGCAGTCTTAAAACAATTAGTGCTGATTCAGTAAGTTCCATTCTTGATGTTGCAGGTTGAAAAACTCCAAAGGGTTCATTTAAGGAATCCTGTGAAGGTACGTACAATCAGCTTGGTAAATTTGGTTTTCTCAACCCTTCGGATTTTGCTAAAATTCTTGTTTTTACCTGATTCAGATTGAAGCAGCGTCTAAATATTCTACCGTTGACACTTTGAAGCAGCAGTTTCGCTTTTTGCCTGCTAAGCACAAGGTTTGTTGTTCATCCTTGTCTGAAGTTTTTGTGGTAGAATAAATTGGATTTTTATTACTTGGTGGTCATTTTATTTTCTTTTGTTGTAATGAACTCTATTTAACGGGATTGTGTTGGTTGTGTCGTCAAATATTGGTGTCGCTTTTGTGATTAAAAAGAGATTATATCATCACTGTTTGGTGATCAAATAGAAATCATATTTGTGAGTATACTTTTCTTTTAAACAATATATACTACTTGCAGTCTACATAGTCGGGAAAAGAGAGTTGTAATACTAAAACATATAGCTTTGATTATGAAGCTTTGTATGATTGAATAAATCTTGCAAAGGACATTTTAACACTGAATGAATCCTTGGAACTAGGGAATTTTTTGCAAGCCAAAATACACCAAGTAGAAGCAAAGAAAGCCCACTCCTTTGTGCACTCCCTCCTTAATTCTTGGGCCTTCACTGAGTTGGGGAGGGTAGTGTTGTGTAAATGTGAACGAGAGTAGGATTTAGTTAATTAGTGATGATGGTTATGATTTAGATATGCGATTTGACCGTTGGGCTTTAGACTAGTATAAATGAAGGGGCCTAGGACTCTGATTATATTATGTTGTTTTATTATCTGATTAATCCAGTTCTTAGTTCTCTATGTTTCTCTCTCTTCCTTCTATATCTCTCTCTTCTCTCTTCCCCCTCCTGTTCTTACCCTTCTCTCGTACATCAGTTGCTGAGTTGGTGTTCCACTTGTTCTTGTGTTGGGCATGCTTGCTCTTTAAACTTGATGCCACGTGGAATTAGTCTTTCCTGGAAATCACATCACTCATTTCTCCTTAGAGCAATATATATGGACTTAAATGGAACTTTTACTTTATTATGCTTGCTTTTTGTGATATTGGATTCATGACTAATATTGTGTAATTTTGATAACCATGTTCATGACTTTCTCGTGTTGCTTGCAGGATTGCTATCTGGTCTATATTCTGAATGAAATGGCTGGAAGTACGTCCATGGTGTTTACCCGCACATGTGATTCAACCCAGCTCCTGGCTTTAACTCTTAGAAATTTGGGCTTCAAAGCCATCCCGATTAACGGCCATATGTGCCAGGTAATTGTTCTGATCTGGATCTTTCTAATTTGTCGGGTTCTTCTTTTCCTCTGGGAGAAAGTGCACGTCTCTGGGTGTGCAAATGATGTGTCTCTAACCTTTATGGGTATCTTATGACAGTCAAAGAGACTCGGATCCTTGAATAAGTTCAAGTCTGGAGATTGCAATATTCTTCTTTGTACTGATGTTGCAAGTAGAGGTCTGGACATCCCCACCGTCGATATGGTTATCAACTATGATATCCCTACAAACTCAAAGGTAATAATACTATCTATTTTCAAAACTCTATTGATTTTGACAGCTAGAACATCAACTTCAGCTGTTGCTGTCGTGTGATTTGAGATTGATCAGCCCAATCTTACCATAATTCTTAGTTCATAGTCTTCAATTCAACGGTTCTATGGTGCACGACTTGTACAGATCCGGGTTTCTTTAGAACTTGAAATTGTGTAGTGTTAAGATTTTTTATTTTGTTTGGGAATTTGTCACGTTTCTGTGCCATGGATTTCTGATCCTGTGAGCTACAGGATTATATACATCGTGTGGGAAGAACTGCTCGGGCAGGGCGATCTGGCATTGCCATTTCCCTCGTGAATCAATATGAGCTGGAGTGGTACCTTCAGATAGAGAAGCTTATAAGTACGTTGTGTACCCTCTTCAAGCTTTGCTTTTGCTATCCTAATGAAGGAACAAGGTCTAAATGTGTGATTTGCATATTTCAGAAAAGAAGTTACCAGAGTATCCTGCGCAGGAAGAGGAGGTTCTGCTTCTGGAAGAGCGTGTCAGTGAGGCCAAAAGATTATCAGCAATGGTAAATGATGGAATATGAGTTTAAGGAAAATAAGGATTATTTTATTGTATCCAAAGGCAATTGGGATTTTATTATTTGATTAGAATTATCTTATAGATTATATTTGAATTAGGGTTTATATTGTATCTTGTCCCTACAACCAATTCTCCAATCAAATCTCAACACTTGGATTTTATCATAAATATAGTTATAACCCATTATATTTAAGTAAATGATTTGAGGAGAAAGCCCTAGTGTTAGATATCATATTGTTTATCATCTTATTATGGGGAAATTAATAAACTAATGGGCATGGTTTGATTTAGATAAACTCTGTAATGACTTTGCCGAACTATTTATTTTCTGATGCAGAAATTGAAGGAGAACGGAGGGAAGAGGAGAAGGAATGGTGAAGCAGATAGTGAAGGGGAAGATATTGAGAAATACTTGGGACTCAAGGATGGAAAATCATCCAAGAAGAAGTTCAGAAGAAAATGAAGCTATTACCTAAGCAGATTTGTTTTTGCAATCGTTAACTGTATATGGCAATTTTGATATTTATATTTAATATAATCGTTGCGATAGGTTGAGTTTTCTTAAAGAGAACAAGCATGTGGTGATTTCATAGGTTAGGACTTGGTTTTGAAGGATCTAAATGGTAATGTTATAAACTTTACCAATGAGCCCTTTTCAAGCTTCAAGCTATTCAAGTTTTTGTGGATGCGTTGTTCGCCTTCTTTCAATTCACTGTGGTTTTTATGAAGTTCGATAATTGATTGGTGAATATTATAGGAAAAACTCAAAAAATGATCTTGAAACTTCAAAAAGACTAATCAGTAGCTATAATTTCAATAATCACTAAAATTGAATTTGAAAATGTTGCCTTTTTACCATATTGCCATCACTCTTTTCTTCGCGATTGACTATTTTTTGTGGCAAAGTTGGTTAATAAAGTGTTTGTAATAGCCGATGGATAGTTAAATACATCTGCTACACTTAATTAACTATTAGTATTTCACTTGATTAACAAATGACGACAATTCAAAATATTTATTACATTTTATTAACCAACTTTGCCATAATAAAATAAAAAAAAAACCCCTACTGTTAGGGGTGTTGCTTTTTTTTAACAATGGAAGTGGAGATATTGTAGAAACACAAGCATTTCAAAATTCCATTTTAATATAAGGACTGATTTTAGGATTATTAAAGTAGGAGTTACTGATTTGGAATTTTTGATATTTTCAGGGTAATTTTCTGAAATTTTTGCAATGTTATAATATCTTGAGTTCATAAGGTGTAAGTAATGTTTATTATTTTCATGCAAAATGCTGACATCAAATTGAGTCAAGTTGCAGAGAAAATTTTATTTATTTATTTATTTTTGATATAAAAACTAGCTAAAAGCCTACATTACAAAGAAGATAAATTACATATAGGGAAAAATAATCCCAAACATTATTGGTCAACCGAAATCCTTAAATTAGTAGGACACTTCTCTAAAATTGCCAACTTAAAAATACCCATTTTAGCTAAAACATCTGCAACTCTATTGGAATCACGGTGGAACGGCCCTAAGCATAATCTGCCAATTCATATTTATCATCTCTCTGATTCTCATAACAGTCAGGTTAACTGAATTATAATTAGCATCAAGCCATCAAATATCAACTTGATAACCTCTGCAGCATCTGAATTATAACAGTCAGAGCAAAATTTCAAGCATCGTTAACTGTATAGTGTTGCCCCTTTGAAATGAATCCTTTCCTCATCAGTGAATTATTTGCTGACATTTATAGAGAGGTGGCTCGCACATTATGATTCCTTTCATAATTAATAATCCAAATAAATCCATCCATTTACTAGAATTTTGCAAGTGACGCGATGAATTAACTGATACCCCTCCGGTCCTAAATATAAGACAGTTTTTTTTTGGAGATTAAGGAAGCTAAATAAGTTACTTAATTATATCATATTTTATATATTTTTAAATTATATATCAGCTTATTAGTTAAACCAATTAGTTTATAGAAAAAAAATGAAAATATAAATACTATAAGATAATTTAATTAGCTTCCTTAATCTCTTAAAAAAAGTCAAATTTATTTTATATTTAGAACTAGAGGGAGTAATATCCCTGATTGGTTAGACAAAAGAGGGGAGTAACCCCTTTGAGAGATAAGACACGGAATTTGTTTGGATTAGCGATGACTTTAATCGAAGTTGATAAAAAAAGTCAATTAGTGTAATGTGATTTATTTTTGGATAAAAACTACTATAAGAAAGTTAGTTGGGCAAAATTTTATTTATTTAAATGGTTACATTTAAAAGTTAGTTTCACAAATTTTAAATTAAAAAGAAAAAACTAAAAGTCAGTAAAACGTTGTTTCAATTTTAAAACAGCTTTTAAATAAAAAGTCAGTTGAATATCATGTCAAACATCAAGTAACATTTAAGCCTCTGCCATGATTCCAAACATGGCTTGATAATTTCCATGGGAAGATTCCTTCCACACAAGCTTGTCTTCCCATTGAGAATAAGAGAGGATGAGTAAGAATGAAATTAGACACTGTAATAGATTTGTTCCAACTCTCAGTAGGCCAACATGAATCAGAAATCAGATCAGCTATTTTATCCAACCAAGCAGAGGGAGATTGATACTGCTACTTTAAAGGTATCGAACATCAATACCTTTAAGGGAGATTGATATCTTTAAGGGGATTGATACTACTACTTTAAGGGGTATCGAACATTGATACCTTTAAGGGAGATCGATACTACTACTTTAAGGGATATCGAACATCGATACCTTTAAGGGGGATTGATACTACTACTTTAAGGGGTATCAAACATCAATACCTTTAAGGGGTATCGAACATTGATTCCTTGTACTTACTGATCACCCATAAAGAACGCTTACAGATTTACTAACATATCATCCACCAGTGAGGTCCTCACATCGACCGGCGAATATCGAACCTCGATACCTCTTAAAATGAAAGCTGACACCTTAGTCAACTGTGTCACTCCTCATTGGCATAACTAACTGTAGTTAATAAGTATAAACTATATAAATCCTACTTGGGCCTTGTGTTGTACTAGGTCACTACACTGATTTGAACAGTTGTTGGTTCCTATATGGAATGCAGCTAAATTTCATATTGGGATTTCATCACACTCCCTTGTATCACAGGGACTAGGCTTACGAGGTAGGGCCAACAGGAACTTATTTAACCCATTTCTTAATGAGGCTAGGAGATTTTACTTGTGTAGATCGATACAATACTATGCATAAACATCGGAAGTCACGAGGTCTTAGATGGTGATTTTGTGTTGGTGTCTTGATATAGTAACATGTTGTTTAGTGGTAATTGTGAATGTATACTATGATCATTTGGAAATTGTGTCCTACCACCATTGTACTCGTTTAATTCTCTACTCTGAGCCTAAGTTGAGGAGCCTCTCAAAGATGGCTTTCAAGAGAAAGAATCTTTCTTTGGAAGGGAGAATATTTCCTGATACACACCTTGAAAGCATACGGGTAAGAAGGATAGCTAAGGACATATTTGATGCTAACAAGGTTGAGATTCAACAACAAGGGTCTCATCAACTTAGTACTACGTTGCATTTGGATGAATTGAACTGGGAGGTTTTAGTGGTGAGAGGTTTTGGACATGACACTTCTTTAGTGTGTGGGAAGATTGTATTGTTTGATTGGATGTTTGAGCATATCACAAGTGATGTAGGGATAACATTCCTCGTTACATGTGAAGGTATCAAACATCAATACCTTTAAGGGAGATTGATACTACTACTTTAAGGGGTATCAAACATCAATACCTTTAAGGGAGATTGATACTACTACTTTAAGGGGTATCAAACATCAATACCTTTAAGGGTATCGAACATCGATACCTTGATTTACTTACAGATCATCCATCAATAAAGTCCTCATATCAACCGGCGAGTATCACTCCACCTTTGAGAATGAGCTCTCCCCGATAAGAATTGGATGCTACTTTTTGGGCTTGTCACCAACAAAAAAAAAGAAAGTTACAAACTTGGTGGAAAAATCTTACAGAGATTATTAGATCAATATATAATCTAATCTAAATATGGTTATTTGAGATGAAAAATAATTGAGTCTAAATAATACAGTAAAAAAAATGTTCAATTTCAGGATTGATTTTTCTAACTCGGAGGTGAAGGTATGTGATCCCGTAAAAGATGAAATTGGGATTACTCTGTATTAAATATGAAAAGTTGGTATTATCCAATCCCAACCCCTCAATCCCACATGTAGATAGGCAAGGGTTAAGGGTGTTCATGAAAAAGATGTGTAATCAATTAATCTTATACATACAATCTTGTAATACCCGTTTAAAAACTCATTTAACGAAAATGGGTCGGGTAATCACATCATTAAATTAATTCATGCATAATTACATTAAGATTTGTTTAATAAATACTTATTAAAGTAATTTCCTTTAAAAAAAATCCATTACAAATTATTCCCTAATATAGACAACTTCTCTTTACTCCGAAAGTTTGACCTCTTTAATAATAACTGCAGAATAAAATTATGCATTCCCTTTTGAAGTTACTCAAATTTATTGTGAGATTATTCTCATTTAATTCTCAGTTCTTATTATTAGAGTTTGAAGATAAGGTAATAAAGTAAATTGAATTTAAAATAAGACGTTAAATCTTGAATTCAATTTGATTGAATTTAAAAATAGACATCAAATCATGAATCATAAATCATAATGGGATAGGATATTGTCACTACCAATTTTATGTGACTACAAAGTCACTACTACTTTTTCACCATTAAATCAGAATTTCATATATCTTTATCATTTCTCTCTCCTATTGAGATTCTGATCTAACGGTGAAAAAGTGGTAGCGACTCGGTAGTGACATAAAATTAGTAGTGACAATATCCTATCCCAATCATAAAAGGTAATAGAAATTTGGAGTATAAAAATAATTGTACGCAGGGTGTAAATGTTTTTCCCTTAATATCCAAAAACAATTTTAGACAATTTTTACATGATAATCAAATTAATTTTATTTAACTTTTAACGTTAAAGTCGCATGCTTATTACCTATCAACATATTTTGATAATACACAGGAAGATATAGTTTGCTCATTTGAAAACTAGCTAAAAACTTTCCAAAAGTGGCAAGTAACAAAGTAGAACGAAGTGACTTCTATCACTAAATCATTGATACCAACTTCATACAAAGCCCAAAGACCAAAAGATACAAATCAAGTCCAAGAACATGTCACCCCTACAATTATTTACCCAAAGTGGAGCCAATGCAAATTAGATCTAGTATAAGAGGTTAGTCTCTTATTATAATGTGACAAGTCAAAGTTCAAATACCCACTTGGAGAGATGCCCCATTTAGTATCTGATGGTGTCTTGAATAGAATTACTTCTAATAGAAGGTTTAGAGCCCATTTGGTTGGAGGAAAATCGAAGGAGCAAAATGGAAGATTGAGATTTTCCAGTGACGGCGAGCGTTTGGTTGCATTTTTATGTGGGAAAGTATTTTCTTGGGCCCACTAATTTTCAGCTATATAATTGAAAATATGTCCCCACCAATTTCAAGTGGAGAGAGAAATAGCTTAAAGACACAAATGCCCCTTGATGTAACTTTGGATGTGATATAGAAAGGTGGGTGAGTGCATAAGTCTCATAGACATTTAAATAATATTTTTATTCTAGGAGTAAAATAGTCTTTTAACTCATTTTCCTACCTTATTTTCTTCAATCCAAACAAATTTTTTCTTATAAACCAATTTTTATTTCCAGCGCAAACCAAACAATTCTGTGGAAAAATATTTTCCATTCATTTCTTTTCCTTTCCATGGCTCTCAGTTTGAAGAATCTAAAAAAACGAAACTTTGATATGGCCTTGTCACCAAGAAAAACTGTGTGTATGGTTTTGTCATTACCTTATCGTTAAAAAAAAGTAGGGAAAAAGAGAACGACAAATGTTTCTTGTATATATATATTTGAAGTATAGTAAATATAAGTTAACCTTTTGCTTTCCAAATACTCTTGTTTACCACGTTCTAATTTATTTTAGGTTCACAAATATCACTCGTGCTTAGGCCGCTAGAAAAACAATTTTTGATTCAATTTAAGGTCTAAATTCTACTTTTTTTTTTTTTTACTTCAATATTTTTGTTTTGAGAATTTTTGAATAATGTATAAGTTGAATGATTTAGATCAAATATACATATCTTACCTATTATTCATACAGAGAAAAACTGAATCCCATTAATTTTAAAAAGGTACTTCCCAGTCTTTAATATAAGGTTTATTTACATAATTTGATTAGATTAAAGAAGCTAATTAATAGTTAATATGACATATATTTTCTAAAATATTCTAATCATCTTTTTTAATTATCTCATTTTCTCCCCTCCTTAATTATTATTAAGGGAGCATAGGAAAAGATAAATTAAAAAAAATGATAAATATAAAAAACATTTCATATATTCATGACCAAAACCAACTGCCGCAAAAAATCTCGTTAGGACCGATTTAAAATAGTTAAAAGATGAGCATCATGTACCCATTTTGGAGATATAACCAAAGCCGTCTACATTTAATATATTAGAGATGGCTTAAATATAAAATTTTTGAAGTTTTTTTTTTTTTTTTATAAACTGTGACGTTAAAATTTTATTATTTTATATCGTAAAATTCGGGCAAAAAAAAAAAATATCGTAAAAAATATTTTAAAAATAGAATTTCAAAATATATATTATTTTATATATTTATTTATTAAAAATTAAAATAAAACAAAGGGAAAAAGATATATAAAGACCAATATAAATAGTAAAGGGTACTTCAAGTTTCAAGAACACTTTTGTGAAATTAAAAAGAAATGATACAAATGCTCTTCACATCATTTTTTTTTTAAAAAAGCAACCCTTACTACAACACCCCCGAATTTCAAACAATTTATAATAACATAAAATTTCTAAATCTATAGATAACTGTGAAACTTAAATTAACCAAATTTGGGAAATGTTACCGCCGCACTTGCACCAAAGATAAGCGCAAGGCTAAATTCATTACATTCAAATAAAAACAAAGGCTAAAGTTCAACTAAAGAAAATATATCTTATGCATTTTATTAAATTCATAAAAATTCTGTAAAACCCTAGCACTAGCTAAAAATCTCTAAGTCGTTATCCTCACTGCCCACGGCTAACCCCATCCTTTGCAACCCGTTTCACTGAAAATCTACTCCCCTAAAGGATCATTGCAGCCACGCAAACACAAAAATTAGCAAAGATGGTAATCCTAATCAAAACACAATCAAATCGAATATATAATTAAAGAGCAATTGAATCAAATGTCAATTTCTATATTCATCACACACAGAATCAAATATTATTCATTATCTTTATTAAATTCCTTTAGTGTAATTAGTGGGGAAGAGAACCATGGTAGACCCGAAAATCCTGCCAATCTACACTGTGACTCGGAAACCTACCAGTCACAAATCATCAAATTGGCCACATTAAAATATCTCTTCCTTGTGTGCACACCTCTTCCCAAAATTGCTACTAGTATCCTAAAAATCCACACACACACAGAATCAAAATATTATTCATTATCTTTATTAAATTCCTTTAGTGTAATTAGTGGGGAAGAGAACCATGGTAAACCCGAAAATCCTGCCAATCTACACTGTGACTCGGAAACCTGCCAATCATAAATCATCAAATTGGCCACATTAAAACATCTCTTCCTTGTGTGCACAACTTTTCCCAAAATTGCTACTAGTATCCTAGAAATCCTGTCAGACACCACTTTGAGAAGAACAGATAATATCTTTTCACATCATATAAATATCAGAGACATAAAGCCCAAAGGTTGTGTTCATCACTTTAGGAGGTACCATCCCCAAAGCTATCCTCTGACTATTAATTTATTACAATCACACAATTAGGAAAAATTTAATCTTGTCACAATTATCTTATTTAAAAATTTCTTCATTGAATATATCCATTGCTCAAGGGTATCATAACTTTCCAAACTCTTCAAGAGTATAATAATTCAAATATTCAATATCACATCCAACTCATATTCATTATTATAATTCAAATATCTTTCTGAGTAAAGTACAAATCCAACTATTATTTCAATCATCATAAGTTACAAGGTATTAAAATCATAATTTCCACAATTATTCAATAAGACTAATATTGCTCATAATCAATTTTCCATCATTTTATCAAAAGTAAAATTTATACTCTAATCTGTTACCTAACCCCATCAAAGTATTAAGATTATTTTCAAAATAGTTAATACGATTATTTTCTAGGAATTAAAACCCAATAAAGTTCCTAATAATACTCATATATAATTATATAATTAATCCTATTATTTTCTAAGGGTTAAAATAATTTAATATAAATACCCTAAGGGTTACATATAATATATGAAAACATCTTAAAATTCCCTGAGGATTAAGATTATATTTAACAAATATAAAGTTATCCTACTTTCCATATCCGAAGTTGTTATTTTTAAAATCCAAACCCCATAAATCCATATTAATTCTAGGAATTAATTTATGCTTGCTTTCCCATTTTCACAAGTCACCATTTTTAAACGTATAGACGTATAGTTGTTATTTCTATATCCAAAGTTGTAATTTTCAAGATCTGAGAGGGTACTAGAGGGGGAGGCCATCAACCCATTGGGTTTGAGGGAGAAGAGGGATGAAAAATAGTTGTAATTCTGGTGGGCCTTTGTGTCATTTCCTTTTACTTTTACTTTCACAATAGTCAAATAGAACACTAGCATGTTATTGGGTTCTTGAAATTGGAGACACCTCTCTATTCTTTACAATTTGTATTTGTTTTTATGTGTTTTTCCCCTAAAATAAATCTAAACCATCTAATTTTATGTTTTTTTTTCTAAGTACAGGCATCCTCTATTGGAGGTAATCCTATTCGAGGTACTATCGAGTATCAAATGTAGACACTTCTCTTAGTAGGGATTTAAACTTGGCTCACCAAGTTATGGGAAACTAATCCTTTCCGCTAGACTCAACCCTTGTTAGTTAATTTTATGTTCTAATTTTAGCATAAAATGTGAAATTTTTAGATAAGTGCATTTATTTGGAGCCCACATGTGGAGGATGTCTGTGGTCTCCTATTAACATTATCCTCTTCCTTGGGACCACACTACTGTGTCTACAAAATTTGGGCCTCTTAATCCGTCTACCTGATTCCCTTCTGAATCTTTTTGGTGGTTTGAATCATGGGATTATCAATTACACACTTTATTCTTTCATCATTATGTCCTTCTCATCTGAGCAAAAAAAAATTATGTCCTTCTCATGTAGAGATGTAAACTTTCTTTTTTCTTTCATCATTATGTCCTCATGTAGAGATGTAAGCTGTTTGGTACGAACTCGAAAAACAAACAATTTAACACCGTAATCATAATTGAATGGAGCAAATGGGTAAACTTTACTAAACTTGTTGATTCAATCCTATTACACTTTACAGTGCAGCGTAATCGAAATACAATGCAATACTGCGATAGTTTTTTATTTTTTTTCCATACATGTTTTTAAAATTATAAGCATTAAATCTTAAACCAATATCTTGGCAGACCGGCTGTAAAAATATTGGTGCAAAGTTAAAACTCAGTGATCTGATTCTAATTCATGAGCAGAAAATCATATCAGATAACGATTATAGATGCTTCTTGTTTGTAAATAGCAGCAACCTCATTAATTTAAAATCAACCTTAGTGTCAAAAAGAATTATGGCTTTACCCATTTGAGAATCTGCATTTAGTTGTGGTGGAACAAAACCAGGACTCATCAAAACAACTTCACTCTATAGCTAGAATTGTATAGACTATCAATTTCTTTTCCTGAAGTGGCTGTATCAGAGAGCAATGTCAGGAATCACCAAAGAGGCGAACAAAATCATAAGATATAATCAACCGGAAGATTTACAAGTTTCAACAACTCTCCCGAACCGTTCAATAACTAAAGGAATATCCTCCAAATCTAAAGTGGTAAAACAAATACGAAACCATCCTGGTTCTATGCAATGACAAGCTGAACCTGGAGTTATACTGATCTTGGCAACACTAAGAAACTTCTCCCATAAGTCAAGTTCCCCTTTCTCGCTGTAGGGGCGGATTAATTCACTCATATCAGCCCAACAGTACACACCAGCACTACTCTTAGCACACTTGATTCCTAGTTTATTTAAACCAGCCTCAAATTCTTTGTGAACTTCTCTGATTCTCTTCTGGTTGGTGCTGATGTACTCCTGAACAAATCTTTGATCTGAAAGCATTGAAGCAACGAGCCGCTGGGTTGGAGCAGGTATAGAGCAAAATCTAGTCAACTTCTTAGCAGCAGCCAAAACACTCTCGTTAAATGAATATAAGGCCCCAACTCTAAAACCAGGAAGAGCAAAGTCTTTTGACAGACCATATATTATATGAACCCGGCTCTTGTCAATATATTCTAAATCAAGAACTTCAGCTATACTCACAAACTTTTCACTTCCATACATGGAGGCTGCATATATTTCATCAGAAATTATATGAATATTTTTCTCCTGGGCAAATTCTACAAGACTGTAAAGCATGTCCTGTGATAGCAGGTTGCCAACGGGATTCGATGGATTAGAAAAGAGAATTCCACGAACTTTAACTCCTCTTTTTCTCGCTTGACTATATGCTTGTTCGAGAGCAGTGATGCTTAAACTGAAATTGTCAGTACTACGACAATAAACAGGAATCAGGTCCACTCCTGTTCGCCATCTGAAATCCCTGTCAAAACTGCATATTTCCTTTCAAGTCAGCTTCTAGAACAACACATGTCAGAAGAATTACATGCTCAACAAGTTTTCATGCCATATATTACCCAGGGTAGTAAGGTGAGGGGACAAGGAATGCATTTCCCTGATCAGCCAAGCAGAAAGATAGTATTTCAATTGCAGGAGTACCACCAGATGTCAATATAATATTGGATGGATCAAATTTCACAGACCCTCCCAATACCAGAGACATAAAATTTGACATGGCCTGCAAATAAAGTGAAAATAAATAAATAAAAAAGTAAATGTATCAGATACAACAATGGCACAAGCTTAGATGAATTGCAATATACTCCTCCGTCCTTAATATAAGACATATTTGAGGAGTTGATTTAGGATTCTAGGTCCTAAATACAAGACGAAAAATGTTTTTCTAATTTACCCCATTGATTCTCCCTCAACATTAATTAAGGAGGGGAGGGAAGAAGAGAATTAAGGAAGATGATTAGGATATTTTAGAAAATACATGTCATGTTAACTAACTTAACTTACATTCTTAATCTAATCAAATTAGGTAAATATGTCTTAAGACCGCATGGAGTAACTATTAAATACAATCAAATAAACAAGCTTGGGAAGAATTTAACTTTTTCCCTCCCAGCATAGGGAAGGAGCATATGACTTTAATACATGAACAAAATGCCTCTTATATGTTGACAAAAAAAAGCCTCTTTTATGCAACATGCTGTAGACAGCAATGTTACGTAAAATGGTAGCCAGCAAGCATATACGCTTCTCATGTTCAGGTTTCTGATTCAGCATTTGAGAATAAAGTCAACCTAAAGATAATAATGCAAACTAGCAATTGATGATAAGAACAAGTATCCACTAGCAAGTAGATATGGGCATACAGTAAAAAAGGAAAACTGAACTATACAGCCAGCAATCCAGAACAAGTTGACTCTTGACATAATTGTTAAAAAAAAAATCACAAATATCGACATCAACATTGAACAGGCTTTCAGGATTAGAGGGAGCAAACTAGTAGTATTAGTTTCAACGTGAAAGTAATTTAATTTACCATTTTTATTTCCTCTGTTCCATCAAATGGCTGGTACATTGCAATCCCATTGATACTCAAACTGACATCATCGGTTCCAATAAGGGATTCTTTCACGTTCGCTGACAACCATTTCCCAATTAAATCCAAACATAACTACCATAAACGAAAGCTCCAGGTTAGCACAAGGTCCACAAAAAAAACCCAAGTCCATGGGATAAATAAACGCACGGAAGAAGAAAATCAGAAACTAACCTTATTATCAGCCAACCCGAGCTGAATTATCCCATCAGGATTGTTCACCGGATCGTACGGATCCAGAAACACTCTCTCCAGACCAATGTAATAAGGCGAAGAATCAGGTTTCGCAATCATATTCGCTAGGGAGGATACTGGAACCCGACCAATGGATCCACGGCTGGACAAATTGGTTCGGGACGACGATCGAGGGAGCTCCGGGAGATTGGAGGAGGACGCAGAGGGAGACGGAGGATTCGAGGAATTTTTGGAACGGTTCCGTTTGAGATAGAGTTGGAGGAAGTAGAAGAGAGCACAAGGGATGAGAGAACCAAGAAGAAGGCCTCCTCTGCCTTGGACTACGCCTTGGAGTGGCACTATGAGCTTCATGCCTGTGGCTCCCGAGGAGGGGCTGCGATTCTTCTGGTCGTCGGTTTCAGTGGCCGTGGATCGGGTCTGGGTCATGGATTCGGCGGAAGGACCCGCCGGGGTTGGTCCGTGAGGCGGAAGAGAAATTGGCGCCGCCGAAGGCTCCAGATTCGACTGCGTTTGGCTGATGAAGTGGCACTCACACCAACCTGGCTGCTTCTTTTTGTTTTATCCTGGGCCTCATCGTGAACGCGTGATTTTTCCTTCGGATAAATCGAAATAATAAAAGAAAAGAAAATCGTTTTATATCATCATTTCCTTTCTTAGTTCTTTATTATTTCCTTTATTTTTCTTAGTCATTTTTTTAAGTCATGTATTTTTTTTAAAAAATTATATAATGAAATTTTTAAGGGAATTCATTAATATGTTAGTAATTGATATAGAATTTCTGTATTTTTATTTTTATGATAATAAAAAACAAAACTAGTGAGTTAATTGAAATTATATATATATATATATATATATATATGGGCAAATGATTTGTCCAGTGACAGGACCTAAGACTTTTTCCTATGAATTCAAACTACATCGTATGGATAAGTGAGGGTGAGCCAAAGATTTTTTTTTTTTAAAAAAAACATTGCATTGCCTTGGACTAGTCAACACTCTTTTTATTTGGAATGAAAAAACAAAAACAAAAGAGTGTTACACGCTTTTCTGATTGATTCTCAGAAATTGCAATCAAGCAGTAGTCGTGAGAATCAATCGGAAATTGTGGATCTGGAGAGAAAGAAAAACAGAGAAGAACGAATAAAGTAGCGTATTAGTGTCGTATCAGAAGAGGAGGATGCCGATTCCAGTAAAGAAGGTAAGTTGAAGAATATAAGGGTTCTTCCATGAAAGAGACAAGCATTCTCGAAAAGAAGAGGCGTTAACGTCATGGGAAACACCTCCTTCCATGGATGGAACAATCGAAAAGATCATATATATATATATATATATATATATATATATATATATAGAGAGAGAGAGAGAGAGAGAGAGAGAGAGAGAGAATAACAAGCAGCGATACTGGATTTGAATTGCGTGATTGATATGAAGGAATTGAAAATAGGAACAGGGAAACAAAAATGAACGAGAGTCCAGTATTTGGCTTTTTTTTTTTTTGTGTTTTCCCTTCCCACTAAAGATTCTATTCTCTCTGTCACCACATGCCCCCTTCTCTTCTCTTCATCATCATCATTCTTCCTTCACAGATTCACGGCAACCCCAAAAAGAAAAAAATCATATTCTTAATTCCCATTGATGATGATGATTGTCTCAATTATCTCCTTCTTCGGCTCCAAATTTAGGCAATATTCCAATTTGTATGAAAATCTGTCATCGCCTTTCGGTCGCACTGATTATGGGAATAATGGTTTTAATTTTCTTCAGAAGACAAACATGAGGGGTGAAATTAGATGAAGATGAGATTTTAGTTCGCGCACTGCTCTGTTGGCTCGATCTGTCATTGATTCCTGTTTTTTTTTTTTTTTTTTTTTTGTATTTCACTAGGCCAAACTGGATCAAATGACGTAGTTTTCTGTTCACTGGAAAAACCTTATATCCAGTCATTGGATATATCATTTTCCCTATATATATATATATAGTCATTTTTTCAGTGGGAAATTTTTTATCGGGTGATGACCATCAATTGTTTGAACTCACACGATAAATTATGACTTCGATTGAGTGGAAAAGGGGAAATCTTCACACACATACCTACACATTTTCTCAGGTCTTTATTATAATGCATTAACTAACAATTCTCACAAATCAATAAAAACAGTTAAAATTAATAAAGGTGTCCTACAATCTAAGTAAATTTCAATATTACCCCTATTAATTGCACTAAACTCTATATTATATTAATTATTACTCACACACTACCCTTATTAATTATGGGCATACATAGAAAAAAATAATTAATGTGCTTTGGAAAAAAGCAAATGCCTTATAAAAAGGACCAAATACAATTGCTAGTTGATGTCTTATAATAAGAATCAGAGGTAGTACACACATATATTTAAAATTAATTTATTTGACTTATAAAATGATATATAATATAAGGGTACATATACTATAATTATGTAATTTATTTATCATAATTAATCTCTCTAAATATTGATTATGTTATATTTTGCATTGGATCACCTTTAGAGTCTGTTTGGATGAGTTTTTTTAAAAAATATTTTTTTAAGAAAATAAAATATATTTTTTATTAATTTATGTGTTTGGATGAGAGCTTTAAAAAAAGTAAAATTAATAAAAAAATCCAAATTTTTCCCTTTTTTAAAGCTTCAATTTGGAGTTTTAAATAAAAGCACGTGTGATAGAAGAGAGAATAAATAAAAAGGAAAATCCTCATGAGGGCCCAATTAATAAAAAATATCAAAGAAGGCCCAAAGAATATTCAAATGTCAGAAAAGACTCTAGGGCATTTTTAACATGGGAATGTAAAGTGAAATGACGTTGATACCTGGAATTAAAAAGAAAAAGGAAGTGCGGACGGTTGCTTCTTGGCGCTTAATCACCTTGAAAAGGAAAAACGCCGAAATGAACGTTGAACGCAAGGTAGAGAACATGACGCACACACGAGGGGGGGTTCGATCAAGGTTGAAGGTCCAACATTGAAGGGTGTGTTTTGATCATCCAGTGCGTTAGAGTCTCAACTCAGCTGGTTTATATGTGTTGTGGTTGATCGTCCCCCCCCCCAATTTGAAGGTTGGATGGCTGAAAGGTTGGAGCTTGGCCTCATTTATGTTATTATCGGTTAGGAGATATGTAAGAAATGCAAAGATTTTGATCAAGATATCACCATCACCATTCTACTTGGTCTTTAATCATTGCAAGGTAGGGTTAATAAAGGCTTGCTCTATTTTTTGGCATGAAAATAGAGAGAAGGGTATGTTTTTAAGTGGGAATGGGTGAATGAGATGAAGGTAGTTTTGGTGCAAAAACATTGAAATGGGATAGTTGTTAATACCTACAATTGTAGTTGTTAATATAACTGATTAAGTTGTTAATACAAGCTAAATGTGAACACACTGTAGGGTAGGTTGCTATGTTTTAGGCATGGAAACAGAGTGAGTTATGTTTGTTAGTGGGAATGATTGAATGTGAAAACGATGAAATGATATAGTTGTTAATACCTACAGTTTTAGTTGTTAATGTAACTGATATTGTTGTTAATGTTGTACTGATATTGTTGTTAACAGACACTGATATAATTGTTAATGTTGTATTGATATTGTTGTTAACCAACATTGATATAGTTGTTAACACCTATTGATATTGTTGTTAACACACACTGATATAGTTGTTAACAACATAGTTATCAAACCCGGACCGGAAACCGGTGAACCGGGTCATAAAATCGGTTCGGAGAAGCATAGAAACTAGGGTCAAAGACATTTTTTCAAATGTTGAGTGAAGAGTTCTGAGATAGAGATGGAGAGAGATGGGAAGATGAAGTTGAAGACTCCAAGCGTTGTCGCTCCGGCATTGAAGACTTCGATCGTTGTCGGCTCGAGTCAAAGACTCGGGCTCAAAGATGACTTGTAGAGAACAAAGGAGGAGGTTAGTTGCATGGCGGAGATGAAGCTTTCTTCGTCTTCTTGCGATTGCTCGAGCTTGTATGATCGCCATTGGTGAGGTTACATTTAAACTTCAAGGAATGAGTCATGGCTGAAACGCAAGAGACAGACGGAGAGAAAACATATCTGAAATCCTGTGGAAGAACTGAAGAAGAAGTGAAAGGATTATTCAACTGATATCTTTTCATTCAATGGACAATAGAGTGGTTTGTCCAAGGACAATAATAATGACGTGAAGAGAAGTGAAAAGACATTTTACTTGAGTACTTTGCTTTATTCAATGGGTATAAAGGCGTAATACATCCTTTTAATCAGAGGGTAGTAGCTATTAAAAGATTTTCTTATATATAATTTTATATTAATAAGTCTGAAATTCTCACTGGTTTGGTCCCAGTTTAGCTCTGGTTTGACTCCGATTTGACCCACTAACCCTTAACCCAGTACCCGACCGGTTTAATGACCGATCCGGTTTTAATAACCTTGATTAAGAGACACTAATATAGTTGTTAATGTTGTATTGATATAGTTGTCAACGATATAACTCAAAAAAAAAAAGGTGCGAAGGATATTGTTATATTTTGAAACCCAATCATTACAACGATTGGTATTTTGAAAAACCAGTAACGACTGGGTTTCAATGATATTGATATGTTTTTTACAAATATATATATATATATATATATATATATATATATATATATATATATAAGTGATATATTGTTTAATTTATTAAATATAATTAGGAACTAACAAAATTAAAATGCGGTATGTGTGTGTAAGATATATATTGTTTAATTTATTAAATTTAATTAGGAACTAACAAAATGAAAATACGGTGTATGTGTGTAAAGAAGAGATACACTGTTTAATTAATTAAATTTAATTAGGAACAAACTAAATGAAAATATGAGTTACAACGACTGGTTTTTCAAATTTTTTCAAATACTTCAACTTCAATCTCGCGTCTTAGACATTTTCAGGTGACAATGGAGGTGAGAACAGAGGTTGTTAGCGATTAAGGTGAAGGGAGTGAATGATGAAGATCTGAGCTCTCCTTTTTGGTTTCGCTGCGCTCCAATCTTTCTCGGGTCTATGTAGAGTGGAGGAAGAAGGAGAGGGTGAAGATGAAGACCTTCCTTTTTCTTTTTTAATCTTAGGGGCATCAATGTAATTTTGAATTGTAACTTAATATCCATAAAAACCCTAGGACTTTTTCTGACATGTCAATGTTCTTTAGGTCCTATTTGAGATTATGTTACTTAATTGGGCCTTGAGGTGGATTTTCCCATAAAAAAACACTGACCGGCTGTGATTTGTTTTGACTTTTGACACCATTACCCTTGATTTTCAATAAAATTAAACCCTTATCCCAGACCTTTTTCCAGCGTCTCCTTCGCGCCGTCCGCCCGTCCGTCCCTCTCTTTTGCGCCATCTTCATTGTGTTCGCGCCGTCTTCAACAATTTCGGCAATACTTCCTTCTCCTCTCTTACAGGTAAACGATCTCTTCTTGTTATAATCTTATCCGCTCTCGTCACTTCATCTGTATCATTCGATTGGTTTCGATGTGATTAAAAAAGTAGTAAGTTTCGTGACTGGTGATGGTGTGGAGTTAAGGCCGGTGTTGCGTTGGTGGATGAAAAAGTGGAAGCAATTTTGAAGCAAAACCTCAAGTGAAAGGTACCAGGATGGACACTTTTGCAGGTGGCAAATGGGCAACACCCGAAGTGACTCAATAAACTAGTTTACCTAAGAACAACACATCAAAACAAGTAATAATGGAAGGCAAGGTCGGTTCTGGGTTAGTTAGGCAAATCACGCCCCTAAGAACAACACCCGAATTGTTCTATATGCTTGCAAGCTGCTTGTAATTTGGTCTCTATGAAAAAACTTAGCATTCTGATGTTCTGATAGTTTTATCAAACTGGTTCAGATCCCTTATCAAACTGGTTTTATCAATCTGTTGAAATTATGTCAAGTGATTATAGAGATAATTTAATGAGTACCCATCTTGGTTAGATTTGAAGATGAATCTTAATCTCTTGCTTTTGAATCCTATGCTGTTGAATGTATTTGCTAGCTCATCATTTGTTTTTTTTTTTAACTTTAATTTTGTGTCGGTGGTGTCAGCTGTGTTCAATTAGAGGTGTCGGTTTATTTCTTTTTGTACGACACTCATCCATTGGTTGCTCATAACTTTGTGGGTAATCGTGGAGGCTTTGAAGGTGGATAGTTTGCGAAGACTTTGCTCATCTTTGGAACCTCTTTTCAGGAAAATTGTGAGTTGAGGGAAATTTCTTTGTTTGAATTCTTGCTGAAATACATGGGAAATTTTTCTCTGTCTGCAATGATTTCTCTGCTTCATCACTTGATTGTCATTCTAGGATAGAAGAAGCAATGGCATTATCTGTATCTGAGTCATGTATGTGTCTGATGTTGTTGCCTCCCTCTATTATTCTGGAAAACATTCCAAGCAATCACTACCAAGCCCAGCAAACACACGTTTACAGTGCTCTTTCATAGGTCTCTACTGTATTTAATTTCGTTCCCTGCGTCATATCAATGTTCTGTTCCTTTCTTTTCAATAAATGCCATCACTAAGCATTTATTCTCCCCTTCTTAGCGTTAACAACTATAAGATCACTAAGCATTTATCCTACTCTCAAGTCTCAACTGATTTAACCCTTTTATACCACCCATCTTGTCTAATTGAATATCTGTTTTCTATGCAGTTGCAAGATCTGTTTCTTCGTACTCTGTTTTACTGGCCTATCTTATTTACAACTAATTAAGAGCATGCATACATAATTGAGTAGGATATTTACAAGTATCCGAGTCTTGCAAAACAAGAAATTCTATGGTGGTCATGCCATTCTATTTAAGTTGCTATCCCACTAGAGGCGCAATTATATGTCTGAATTAATATAAGGACTACCTAAAGATATTTGTTTTGTATAAGCTATTTAATTTTAATAATTAGCTTGAAGTGTACTATTATTTTTTGTTTCAATATATATGTTGATTTTGGTTTCAATCATATTCATGCTAGTTTTAACTATTCCTTCATTTGAGTATAGAATGGCATTGAGGAAGGCGTGGCCATGTTTTTGTACACGACTGGTCATGGAGCCACTTATAGAGACGTTGAAGAGAGATTTCAACATTCTGGAGAAACAGTGTGGAGGCAATTTCGTCGTGTATTAAGCTCGGCTAAGAGATTAGGAATTCAAATTATGAAGCCTACCGAGAATATGTTTAGAGATGCTCTAGAATTTATTGAGGAAGATGAACGATATTGGCCATACTTTAAAGATTGTATAGGAGCTATAGATGGCACTCAAATTGCTATTCATGTTCCTGCTAATAAAAAGATTCCTTTTACCTGCAAAAAGGGAATAACTACCACAAATGTTCTTGCTATTTGTGATTTTAATATGTTCTTTTTATTTGCATTGGTGGGTTGGGAAGGCTCTACACATCATACAAAGATTTTTATGAATACTCTTAGAAAGCTACAGTTACATTTTCCTCAGCCTCTTGAAGGTAATTATGGGATACATTTAATTAATTAATTTTATTGTGAATGATGGCAATGATTATTATACAGTTGTTCCAAATATAACGACATTTTATTACAGGCAAATAGTACCTTGTTGATTCTGGGTATCCTAATTTCAAAGGGTTTCAGGACCATATAGAAATACAAGACATCATCTTCCTCAATTCAGATTGGCCCCAGCTTTTAGATCACCAAATGAACTCTTCAATTATCATCATTCAAGTTTAAGGAGTGTTATTGAAAGAACCTTTGGAGTTTGCAAAGCAAGGTGGAGGATATTGCAAAATATGAGATTTTCCACTTATACATGCATTTATGTTCTCATATTATTTTCAGCTTGGGATGTACTATGGCCCCTAGAAAGAAAATGGCAGAGGTCATTCTTCCTCTTCGCTATTCAGATTGGCACTAATTCTGAAGCTGGACATTGAGGGCATCAGAACATTCTTTCACACTTTCTTCTGCTTACCTGATTGGTATGACCTATTTTATCTCTTTTGTGATTGATATCTTGAAATTTGATTTATGATTTTTACCCTGTGTATAATGTTGGCTAGGATCTGGTGCATCATTTTGTAGGTAGAAAATTAACGAAGGGCTTTAGCAAATGCCTCTACTATATCTGTAGTTGTCTTGACTTCAGTATGTAAAATCATCTATTTTCTTTTTCTGTGTAATTCTATTGCAGAAATTCTTGGTATATATAATACCATTGACAATATTGTGGAGATTCCTTTTTTCCTGTTGAAGATTCAATCATTATTTCAGTAGAGAATGAATTAAAATGGCCTTCAATTTATATTTCTTTTCTCAGTGATATCGTGCTTAGTCAACTTGTAATCCTTTGTTTTGCTAAGACTTATCTAAGTCATGACATATTTTTTGATGAATTTGATATTTGTCACTTAGACTTGCCTTTTAAGAGTTGTCTTTATTTTCTTTATTCAAGTATTGAAGTCCCTAGAGACTAGTATGACACTAATTTTTTTTAATCAAAATTACTTAAATGCCCTTATTTAAGGGGAATGAAATAACAACGGTTGTTTAACAAATAACAACTTTAACATATTAAATGACAACAATCACTAAGACATTGATAGCTAATTTCACAAAAATTACCGCTTTTGCCTTGACAAGTGTTAGTTAGTAGGTTGTTGAATATAAATGACAGCTAATTGTCACTCTTATTTGCAAGATCTATTAGGATCCGTTTGTTACAAAGAATTGGTAGGGAGGGAAATGAACTTTAGAGGAGGGAAATGAAAGGAAAGGAAGATTTGAAAGATGAGGGAAGAAGGCTTGAGTTGTTTGGTAGGAAGAAAATGAAGAGGTGGTAGTTGGTAAAGAATTAGGAAATGTCTATTTTACTATAAAAAAAATTAATTCAAAATAAAAAGAAAAATATTTTTTTTGCTAAAATATATTTTAAAAAATATATTATTGTTAAATTCGAACTTTTGAAAAAAAAAAAAATTTCGCCAAATTTGAATTTTCCCGCTAAATTTGATTGTTCCCACCAAATTCAAACTTCCTGCCAAATTTGAATTTCAGGGGTAAATCTGTCAAAAAACCATTTTCCTGGGAAGATTGCAGCTTTCCTTCCATTTTCGGATGGAAAGCATCTTCCCTCAAATAAGGGAAGATGAGTATTTCCAATGAGTTGATGACTGGACTTTCTTTGTAACAAACACCCAAAATCCATGGGAAGATTAAGATCTTCTCTTTCTCTCCCTGGACTTTCTTTGTAACAAACGGGTCCTTAATATGTTGTTTGATGACTTCCCTGATCCTTTTTTATTTTACCTGAAAAGCCTATCCTTCCTTTTTCCTTAATCACAATATCCACCTCATGAAAATGATGCATATCAGGTTTCATTTCTTATTTCAGGAACACACTTTGTTCAATCTCCTATAAGAATTTCGTGACCTGCTCAGTTTACATTCTACAATCATGAGATCATTCAGAAGAAGATTAGGAAAGCTTGTCTTTGATTCGTTTCGAAGTTGCTCTTGGAGGATTATGCCCAAAATTCAAATTTTTTCATCCAATAAAAGGTTTTCCCAGTTTGAACACTTGTTGTTCCGGCATGGAATGGAGCTAAATTTCATCGCACTCCCTTATATCACAGGGACTAGGCTTATGAGGTAGAGCCAACAGGAATTTTTTTAACCCATTTCTCAATGAGGTGAGGAGATTTTACTGTGTCGATTGGTGCAATATTGTGTGGAAACATCGAAAGTCACGAGGTCTTAGATGGTGGTTTCGTGTTGGTGTCTTAATAGGAACGTGTTGTTCTTCAACAATTGTGAAGGCATACTATGATCATCTGGAAATTGTGCCCTACCTTCATCGGACTCATTTAATTCTCTACTCCAAGCCTAAGTTGAGGAGCCTCTCGGAGATGGCTTTCAAGAGAGAGAGTCCATTTCTATTGAAGAAATGTTTACCAAACCAAAGAGGAAGTCCAACTATATCATTACCAAGCCATCTCTGAGAGGCTCCTCAACTTAGGCTCAGAGTAGAGAATTAAACGAGTCTGATGGTGGTAGGGTATAATTTTCAGATGATCACAGTATGCCTTTACAATTACCGCTGAACAACACCACGTTACTATTAAGACGCCAACACGAATCCACTATCTAAGACCTTGTGACTTCTAATGTTTCCACATAGTATTGTACCGATCAATACAATAAAATCTCATCGCCTCATTAAGAAATGGGTTAAAAAAGTTCCTACTGGCTCTACCTCGTAAGCCTAGTTCCTGTGATATAAGGGAGTGCGATGAAATCCCAAGATGAAATTTAGCTCCATTCCATGCAGGAACTTATTTTTATAACACTTGTGTTACTTACGGACACAACCACACCATCACGCATTTACGCTATTCTCAATAGTGTTATCCTATCAGCCACATTCTCTTACAGCTCTTCTACACACCCCCACTCACAAATCACACTGTACCTACTCCATCATAATTTTTATTGAATCTTCTCATTGCAGCAACAATAATTATACCTCTATTTATTTATTTATTTTCAACATAGCATAATATACAGCAACATACTATCTCTCTCACACACACACACATATATATATATATGGGTTAAGGTGCAAAAATACCAAGATCTTTTACTTAATGTGAATTCAGCACCATATACTTCACTCATACTCAAGATCTAGAGGGATTTAACGGGGCTCTACACCACTTGACTAACTCTGTTAGTCCCATACATGAGATTTTAATTTTTAAGTGGTGGATTGTAGATGAATGGGCTCTGCCAAAACTCTAAAAGAGCCCAGCAACCAAGCAATGGCCACTTCACAACTTGTTTCATGTAAGGGACCAAACTAAGCATAACAACAAACGCCTAATTCCGAAGATAATATGATTAACACATAAACTTGAAATAATCCAAATAAATAATTTTTTTACCATTTAAAGTAAAATCACACACACATATGGGCTAATTTTTTTTATTTTATCCCCCAAATTAATGAATGGTGGTGCATGATGTTGGTTGTTGATTTCATATGGAGAGATAGATGAAAGAGCTTTTCTGAATCGGTTTCTACGAGTAATTAATGTGTGAACTTGGTTATTCAATATTGGCACCCACTTACTTAGATTTAGATCTTACACGAAGGCATGCATGTGTGAATTAGCTAATCAAAGTGTCATAAGAAAAACTCTGATTGAAACTTGAAGAGGGTCTCATCGATCATCTTCATTTTCTTGTTGATTGTTGCGTTTGGCTTGTTGAGTGTGGCCAAATAGAAAGTAGGATTGTGACAAAACCCAAACGCTTATGAGTGAATAACAACAAGATATATATCACAATTCACTTACAAGGTTTGTGGCCAAATAGAAAGTAGGATTGTGTCCAGTCATGTTTTGTGGACTCCTGCTGCGATTAAATTCCAAACGTAGTGTCATAGTTAGCTGTAAAAAGAAAGAGTTTAAAGAAAATATTTTGACTCATAAGACTTGTTTCAATTAAGGTTTGTAAAAATGAATTTTTTCTTAAAAATGCATTTGAATCTAGTACCAATCCGAATATGATTTTTGGGCTTAAGTTGACTTTTGGGGTTACAAATGCCAGCCCAAACAATTATTTGGTATAGGACTTAATTTTCTTTAAACAGTGTCAAAAGTTGATTTTTTTTTTTTTTTTTTTGTAACTGAATAAAAAGGAAAAATTGTTGAAAAACCCCTTATCACAAAATTTATTTTTATCCAAAGGTAATTAGAGACCATGGTCCTTGTGGGAGCGCAGCTTTCTTTCAACTGTATGCAATATACCTTCAACTATATGTATGTCTTCCATATCAAACACAATTGAAGATAGGTTGTGCATAACTAAAAAAGAGTTATACTTGTTGAAGATATATTGCAACTGGATCTTTAAACAAATTGTATGTGCTTTTTAGCAATGAATTTTTGGGTGCTAGATGCACTTCCAAAATTATTTCGGTGGATGCACTTTAACCAAAAAAAAAAACAAATGATATGTTATGGATAAAACATTGTTGATTAATTTGAATTTTGGGTTGTCTCTTTTCCAGTCAAGTGAGAAAGTTTTTTGAATACTCTATATTTTTTCCTATTTACAAGAATTAAACTCAAGACTACCTTAAAAAGATTAAGCATCTTTTACCAGTTACCATTAAGTGACTTCTTTCTTCCTTTTCTGGTATGTTTTGTGTTTTCTTGTTTTTTAACCTTAATCCTTAGCGATTTGTCTCCCTCACTGTTTTTGGTATGATATGATCGCTGGAAACATGAGTTTTTGGTATGATATGATCGCTGGAAACGTGAGAATCAGGTGTGGCAAAATGTCTCATTCTATTTACAATTTAGCAAGAAATTCAACTTAACTACAAATCCCAAGTCAAATGTTCGATCCCACCGGGACCCACCCCTACTTTGGTTAGTTATACAGTTCAATATGAAATTAAAGAGCAAATCCTACAAAAAGAACTTTAGACATAGGAAAAGATAAAATGTTGTTTCCAATATTCATAATATCATAAAGGTATAAAGGTATTAGTACCTAATTTGTTCTTTTTGAAATTTAAAAGAAATGACACATGTTCTCATTGAATCTCATTTTTAACTTCTTTTTGCCTTATTTTGTCTTCTCCCTCTTCTTCTTCTTTGGGTTCCATGCTAAAGAGGGTATACCAACAATAGCTAAGACAACATCCTCTAACAAAGGAATTCCCTTGGAGGCCTTCTGATACTTCCAAGCTCGACACAATCCCTTAAATGGAGGAAGAAATTGTACCTAACCCCACAAGGCCTTCACATCGACCAGCGAGTATCGAATCTCAATACCTTTTGAGGACCATCAGAAATAAAGGAAGAAATTGTACCTAACCCCATAAATCCCTTACATCGACCAGCGGGTATCGAACCTCGATACCTTTTGAGGTGACTTTTGAGGACCAGCGGGTCCTCACAAGGCCCTCATATCGACTAGCGGTATCGAAGCTCAATACCTTTTGAGGTGACTTTTGAGAATTAATGGTCCTCACAAGACCCTCACATTAACTAGCGGGTATCGAAGCTCGATACCTTTTGAGGACTATCGAACCTCGATAGCTTTATTTCATTGGATAAAACTGATCAATCTAGATTAAATTTTTTCATGATGGTTGTTAGTTTTGTAAGTTATTTGTTAGCTCAATGTCTAGGGGCCAATCGTTATAAATTTTGTTTCATTTTCTCTTTATGATTTGACAAATTTTTTTTTTGTTTTTAGCATGAAATTGGTTGGCAGAAAAACTAATAGGTAAAGGAAATGATATTGCATTAAACACCATGTTTTTTTGTATTCAATATTAATTAGAATTTCAAAATTATTTATTTTTTTGTTTGTCTTTTTATTGGGATTTTTTAGTCTCTTTTGCTCTTAAAATACATACTCTTGAACTATTTGTTTTAGTAGGTTATGAGCATATATTACTCTTGAACTATATGTTTTAGTAGGTTATAAGCATATATTGAAGATTTTGTTTACCAAACAAATTACCAGTTTAATGTTGTTGTAAGAGCTAATTGTTATGAAAAATAGGGTAGAGCAAATGGTGGGAGAGGCAACCAGTGGTAGATAGGGGTATCAGGACACAACTCCTCACCGAGTGAACCAAGCGATTGAGCCAACTTCTCCGATTGAATCACACAACCTTCCTCAACATTATGCAGGACAATATTGGAGACGGCACCATAATCGTCAACAATCTCCTTGAAGTATGTCTAAAATATCTCATTTATTGAACCCTTGAACATTTTAGAAGATCAACTCCATAGCTTTTAAGGTGAATATTTCATCCTTCATTTTTTCTTTATGAAATAAAGGAAGAAATTTTATCCAACCAAGTAGAGGGAGATTGATACTACTACTTTAAGGGGTATCGAACATTGATACCTTTAAGGGAGATTGATACCTTTAAAGGGGATTGATACTACTACTTTAAGGGGTATCAAACATTGATACCTTTAAAGGAGATCGATACTACTACTTTAAGGGATATCGAACATCGATATCTTTAAAGGGGATTGATACTACTACTTTAAGGGGTATTAAACATCAATACCTTTAAGGGGTATCGAACATCGATTCCTTGTACTTATTGATCACCCACAAAGAACGCTTAAAGATTTACTTACATATCGTTTACTAGCGAGGTCCTCACATCGACCGCGAATATCGAACCTCGATACCAATTATGATCACTTGAAATTTGATTTATGATGTTTTCCTGTGTATAATGTTGGCTAAATCGGTGCATCATTTTGTAGGTAGAAAATTAAATACATGCGAAGGGCTTAACAAATGCCTCTACTATATCTTTAGTTGTCTTGACTTTAGTATGTAAAATCATCTATTTTCTTCTTCAAAGTGTAAATCTATTGCAAAAGTTTTTGGTATTTCATGTCATATATATATATAATACCATTGATAGTGTCGTGGAGATTCCATTTTTCCTGTTGAAGATTCAATCATTATTTCAAGTAGAGAATGAATTAAAATGGCCTTCAATTTATATTTCTTTTTTCAGTAATATCATACTTAGTCAACTTGTAATCCTTTGTTTTTTTGAAACTTATGACATATTCTTTGATCATTTGGAAATTGTGTCCTACCACCATCGTACTCGTTTAATTCTCTACCTTGAGCCTAAGTTGAGGAGCCTCTCAAAGATGGCTTTTAAGAGAAAGAAAGAGTCTTTGGAATTCGGGAGAATATTTCCTGATACACACCTTGAAAGCATACAGATAAGACTGGGAGGTTTTAGTGGTGAGAGGTTTTGGATATGACACTTCTTTAGTGTGTGGGAAGATTGTAGTGTTCGATTGGATATTTGAGCATATCACAAGTGATGCAGAGATAACATTCATCGTTGCATGTGAGGTATCAAACATTAATACCTTTAAGGAAGATTGATACTACTACTTTTAGGGGTATCAAACATCGATACATTTAGGGGTATCGAACATCGATACCTTTAAGGGCATTGAACATCGATACCTTGTACTTATTGATCGCCCACAAAGAGCGCTTATAGATCTACTTACAGATCGTCCACCAGCAAAGTCCTCACATCAACTGGCGAGTATCACTCCACCCTTGGGAATAAGCTCACCGATAAGAATTGGATGCTACTTTCTGGGCTTGTCACCAACAGAAACAGAAAGTTGCAGACTTGGGGGAAAAATCTTACAGAGATTATTAGACCAATATATAATCTAATCTAGATATGGTTATTTGAGACGGAAAATAATTGAGTTTAAATAATATAGTAAAAAAAATGTTCAATTTCATATCGACTAGCGAGTATCGAAGCTCAATACCTTTTGAGGTGACTTTTGAGAATCAATGGGTCCTCACAAAACACTCAAATCATCTAGCGGGTATCGAAGCTCGATACCCTTTGAGGAGCAGCGGGTATCGAACCTCGATACCTTTTGAGGACCAACCGAAATAAAGGAAGAAATTGTACCTAACCCTATAAGGCCCTCACATTGACCAGCGGGTATCGAACCTCGGTACCTTTTGAGGACCAGTGGGTCCCCACAAGGCCCTCATATCGACTAGCGAGTATCGAAGCTTAATACCTTTTGAGGTGACTTTTGAGAATCAATGGGTCCTCACAAAACCCTCAAATCAACTAGCGGATATCGAAGCTCGATACCCTTTGAGGACCAGCGGGTATCGAACCTCGATACCTTTTGAGGACCAACCGAAATAAAGGAAGAAATTGTACCTAACCTCATAAGGCCCTCACATTGACCCACGGTATCGAACCTCGGTACCTTTTGAGGACCAGTGGGTCCCCACAAGGCCCTCATATCGACTAGCGAGTATCGAAGCTTAATACCTTTTGAGGTGACTTTTGAGAATCAATAGGTCCTCACAAAACCCTCATATCAACTAGCGGGTATCGAAGCTCGATACCTTTTGAGGACTAGCGGGTATCGAACCTCGATAGCTTTATTTCATTGGTTAAAACTGATCCGTCTAGATTAAATTTCTTCATGATGGTTGTTAGTTTTGTAGAGTTCTTTGTTAGTTCAATGTCTAGGGGCCAATCGTTATCAATTTTATTTCATTTTCTCTTTATGATGTGACAATTTTTTTTTTTTGGTTTTTAGCATGAAATTGGTTAGCATAAAAACTAATAGGTAAAGGAAATGATATTGCATTAAACACAAGGTTTTTTGTATTTAATTAGAATTTAAAAATTATTTATTTTTTTGTTTGTCTTTTTTATTGGGATTTTTTTTAGTCTCTTTTGCTCTTAAAATACATACTCTTAAACCATACGTTTTAGTAGGTTATGAGCATATATCACTCTTGAACTATATGTTTTAGTAGGTTATAAGCATATATTGAAGATTTTGTTTACCAAACAAATTACCAGTTTAATGTTGTTGTAGGAGCTAATTGTTATGAAAAATAGGGTAGAGTAAGCGGTGGGAAAGGCAACCAGTGGTGAGATAGGGGTACTCTGTTACAGGACACAACTCCTCACCGTGTGAACATTGAGCCAACTTCTCCGTTTGAATCACACAACCTTCCTCAACATTATGCAGGACAACATTGGAGACGACACCATAATCTTCAACAATCTCCTTGAGGTAGGTCTAAAATATCTCATTTATTGAACCCTTGAACATTTTAGAAGATCAACTCCATAGATTTTAAGGTGAATATTTCATCTTTCATTTTCTCTCTATGACATAAAGGAAGAAATTTTATCCAACCAAGTAGAGGGAGATTGATACTACTACTTTAAGGGGTATCGAACATTGATACCATTAAGAGAGATTGATACCTTTAAAGGGGATTGATACTACCTCGTAAGCCTAGTCCCTGTGATATAATATAAGGGAGTGCGATGAAATCCCAATATGAAATTTAGCTCCATTTTGTTCAGGAACCAACAAGCGTTCAAATTGGGAAAACCTTTTATTGGATGACAAAATTTGGTTTTCGGGCATAATCCTCCAAGAGCAACTTCGAAACGAATTAAAGACAAGCTTTCCTGATCTTCTTCCGAGTGATCCCATGATTGTAGAATGTAAATTGAGCAGATCACGAAATTCTTATAGGTGATTGAACAAATGTGTTTCCTGAAATAAGAAATGAAACTTGATGTGTATCATTTTCATGGGGTGGATATTGTGATTAAGGAAAAAGGAAGGATAGGTGTTTCAGACGAAATAAAAAAGGATCAGGGAAGTCATCAAACAGCATATTCATAGATCTTGCAAATAAGAGTGACAATTAGTTGTCATTCATATTCAACAACCTACTAACCAACACTTATCAATGCAAAAGCGGAAATTTTTGTGAAATTAGCGATCAATGTCTTAGTAATTGTTGTCATTTAATATGTTGAAATTGTTATGGGTTAAACAACCGTTTTTTTTTTTCGTTTTCCCCCTCAAAATAAGGGCATTTAGGTGATTTTGATTAAAAAAATAAAAATAATGCCATACTAATCCCTAGGGACTTCAATACTTGAATAAAGAAAATATAGACAACTCTTAGACAGCAAGTCTAGGTGGCAAATATCAAGTTGATCCAAGAATATGTCATAAGTCTCAACAAAACAAAGGATTACAAGTTGACTAAGTATGATATTACTGAGAAAAGAAATATAAATTGAAGGACATTTTAATTCATTCTCTATTGAAATAATTATTGAATCTTCAACAGGAAAAGGGAATCTCCACAACACCGTCAATGGTATTATATATATATATGACATGAAATACCAAGAATTTCTACAATAGATTTACATTGAAGAAGAAAATAGATGATTTTACATACTAAATTCAAGACAACTTTGTTAAGCCCTTCGCATGTATTTAATTTTCTACCTACAAAATGATGCACCAGATCCTAGCCAACATTATACACAGGGAAAACATCATAAATCAAATTTCAAGTAATCATAATTGGTATCGAGGTTCGATATTCGCCGGTCGATGTGAGGACCTCACTGGTGGACGATCTGTAAGTAAATCTGTAAGCGTTCTTTGTGGGTGATCGTTCGATACCTCTTAAAGATATTGATGTTTGATACCCCTTAAAGTAGTAGTATCAATCCCCTTTAAAGGTATCGATGTTCGATTTCCCTTAAAGTATAGTATCGACCTCCCTTAAAGGTGTCAATGTTTGATACCCCTTAAAGTAGTAGTTTGTTTAGCGGTAATTGTGAATGTATACTATGATCATTTGGAAATTGTGTCCTACCACCATCGTACTCGTTTAATTCTCTACCCTGAGCCTAAGTTGAGGAGCCTCTCAAAGATGGCTTTCAAGAGAAAGAAAGAGTCTTTGGAAGGGAGAATATTTCCTGATACACACCTTGAAGCATACAGGTAAGAAGGATAGCTAAGCACATATTTGATGCTTACAAGGTTGATATCCAATGACAGGGGTCTCAACTTAGTACTACGTTGCATTTGGATGAATTGGACTGGGAGGTTTTAGTGGTAAGAGGTTTTGGACATGACACTTCTTTAGTGTGTGGGAAGATTGTAGTGTTTGATTGGATGTTTGAGCATATCACTGTTGTATGTGAGGGTATCAAACATCAGTACCTTTAAGGGAGATTGATACTACTACTTTTAGGGGTATCAAACATCGATACCTTTAGGGGTATTGAACATCGATACCTTTAGGGGCATTGAACATCGATACCTTGTACTTACTGATCGTCCACAAAGAGCGCTTATAAATCTACTTACAAATCGTCCACCAGCAATGTCCTCACATCAACTGGCGAGTATCACTCCAACTTTGGGAATAAGCTCCCCGATAAGAATTGGATGCTACTTTCTAGGCTTGTCACCCACAGAAAAAGAAAGTTGCAGACTTGGTGGAAAAATCTTACAGACATTATTAGACCAATATATAATCTAATCTAGATATGGTTATTTGAGACGGAAAATAATTGAGTTTAAATAATACAAAAAAATGTTTAATTTCAGGATTTATTTTTCCAACTAGGAGGTGAAGGTCTGTGATCCCGTAAAAGATGAAATTGGGATTACTCTGTATCAAATATGAAAAGTTGGTATTATCCAATCCCAACCCCTCAATTGGATAGGCATAAAGGGTTAAGGGTGTTCATAACAACCAACACATCATTTAAATAACACCGACTTAATCATGAAAAGGATGTGTAATCCATCAATTTTATACATAAAATCTTGTAATACCCGTTTAAAAACTCATTTAACTAAAAATGGGTCGGGCAATCCCATCATTAAATTAATTCATGCATAATTACATTAAGATTTGTTTAATAAATACTCATTAAAGTAATTTCCTTTTTTTTTTTAAAACCATTACAAATTATTCCCTAATATAGACAACTTCTCTTTACTCCATAAAGTTAGACCTCTTTAATGATAACTGCAGAATAAAATTATGCATTGCCTTTTGAAGTTACTCAAATTTATTGTGAGATTATTCTCATTTAATTCCCAGTTCTTATTATTAGGATTTGAAGATAAGGTAATAAAGTAAATTGAATTTCAAATAAGACGTTAAATCTTGAATTCAATTTGATTGAATTTAAAAATAGAAATCAAATCATGAATCATAAATCATAATAAGGTAATAGAAATTTGGAGTATAAAAATAATTGTGCGCAGGGTGTAAATGTTTTTCCCTTCATATCCAAAAACAATTTTAGACAATTTTTACATGATAATCAAATTAATTCTATTTAACTTTTAACGTTAATGTCACATGCTTATTACCTATCAACATATTTTGATAATACACAGGAAGATATAGTTTGCTCATTTGAAAACTAGCTAAAAACTTTCCAAAAGTGGCAAGTAACAAAGTAGAACGAAATGACTACTATCAATAAATCATTGATACCAACTTCATACAAAGCCCAAAGACCAAAAGATACAAATCAAGTCCAAGAACATGTCACCCCTACAATTATTTACCCAAAGTGGAGCCAATGCAAATTAGATCTAGTATTAGTATAAGAGGTTAGTCTCTTATTGTAATGTGACAAGTCAAAGTTCAAATACCCACTTCGAGAGATGCCCCATTTAGTATTTGATAGTATCTTGAATAGAATTACTTCTAATAGAAGGATACATGTACCTAGCCCCTTAAAAAATCCCCACATAGAAGTTTTTTCTTTTTTATATTATTATCTAGTATCCGGTTTTTTTTTTTTTTTATACATATTATTATCCGATATCCTATTCGAAATTCGTAGTTGTCCCTTCCAATACAAGTGAATCATTTGAGACTCAAACTCAAGATTCAAAGGGATTTAGTAGGGCCTTATATCACTAGACCAACTATAAGATTTTAATTTTTAAGTGATGGATTGTAGATGAATGGGCTCTGCCAAAACTCTAAAAGAGCCCAGCAACCAAGCAATGGCCACTTCACAATTTGTTTCATGTAAGGGACCAAACTGGGCATATCAACAAATGCCTAAGCGTCAAGCTCATATGATTAACACATAAACTTGAAATAATCCAAATAAATTATTTTACCATTTAAAGTAAAACCAGAAACACATATATGGACTAATTTTTTATTTTCTCCCCCAAATTAATGAATGGTGGTGCATGTTATTGGTGGTTGATTTCATATGGAGAGATGGATGAAAAGAGCTTTTCTGAATCGGTTTCTACGAATAATGTGGACTTGGTTTTTGAATATTGGCGCCCACTTACATAGATTTAGACCTTACATGAGGGCAGGTATGTGTGAATTAGCTAATCAAAGTGTCATAAGAAAAACTCTGATTGAAACTTGAAGAGGATCTCATCAATCATCATTTTCTTGTTGATTTGGAGGTTGAGTTTAACTTGTCGAGTGTGGCCAAATAGAAAGTAGGATTGGGACAAACCACAAACGCATATGAATAAATGACAAGAAGATATATATCACAATTCATTTATAAGGTTGCTCTTTGTCCAGTCATGTTTTGTGGACTCTTGCTACTATTAAATTCTAAAGGGAAAATTGTATTGAAGTCCCAAACTAAAGAATACGATCACAAAGTCCTTTGAAATTCCTAATTTATAACAAAGTCCCTACAACATTTGGATAATATAATGTAATTGTGAAAAGACCAAAATACCCTTAGTGATGATTATATTACCCCAAGTCTCCTCAAATTCACTAAGGGTATTTTGGTCTTTTCACAATTACATTATATTCCCCAAATGTTCTATAGGACTTTGCTATAAATTGGAGATTTTTAAGAAATTTTTAATTGTATTTTCTCTAGTTTGGGACTTCAATGCAATTTTTCTTATATTTTTCTCCCTTAAAAGTCAAGCCTTAAATCACATTTTGTGGCTAGTGGGGTCACATAAATCCAACTGTGTATTTAAACTGACTTTTTTTAAAGAAAAAAAGCGTATACAAATAAAATACATATCATACAACTGACTTTTATCCCATTTTTAGTTTAATTTGTAACATGTAGTTGGAAAAAAAATCATTTTTACAAACCTTAATTGAAACAAGTCTTATGAGTTACAATATTTTCTTTAAATTTTTTTTACATCTAACTATGACTCTAACATTCGGAATTGAGAAAATAGTATTAAAGTCTTAAACTAGAGAAAATACGACTAAAAAGTCCTTTGAAATCTCCAATTTACAGTAAAGTTAATATAATTTAATTGTGAAAAAACTAAAATACCCTTAGTGAATTTGAGAAGAATTGGGATAATATAATCAAATTCACTAAGGGTATTTTGGTCTTTTCATAATTAAATTATATTACTCAAATATCCCACGAGACTTTGCTATAAATTGAAGATTTTCACTGACCTTTTTATTATATTTTCTTTAGTTGGAGACTTAAAGTGCAATTTTCCTAAAAATATATTTGAATCCATTGCCAATGCAAACATGATTTTTGGGCTTTAAGTTGGCTTTTGGGTTACAAAAGTCAATCCAAACAAGCATAGGGACTTAATTTTCTTTAAACAGTGTCAAAAGTTGAATTTTTTTATAAATGAATAAAAAGGAAAAGTTGTTGAAAAACCCATTATCACAAAATTAATTATCCAAAGGTATCTAGAGACCATGGTCCTTGTGCGGGCATAACATACCTTCAATTGCATACAACATACCTTCAACTATGTAGGCATTCCATATCAAACACAATTGAAGATAGGTTGCACATAACTAAAAAAGAGTTGTACTTGTTGAAAATATATTAAACCGGGATCTTTAAACAAATTTTAGGTTCTTTTTAGAAATAAATTTTTATTTTAGCTAATGGAGGATTTTTCAACAACATTTTCAAGAAAAAAATAACATTGAAAACATTTATCAAAATTCAACCTGACAATATTTAAACATGACCTGCAATTGGATACTTGTAATTAAAAATCAATGAATATTTATGATGAGAAATAATACACTTAACTATTTTTTATTATTAAAATAATAAGGATAAATATATTTTTATTTTATTTTAAAAATACTTTTTATTTATGTATCTCGATTACCTAATGTGGAATACACGAAAGCAGATGAACTGAACCAAGAAACTACAGATGATGCCATGTTGGTGGCCAAAGTTCAAGAAGAACATGCAAACCCGCTAGTTAATTAGTGTTGGAATATACTAGTCAACTCTTGGTGGATTCAGGCTTAAGCCGATTGAAGAGGGGCTATCATGGAGAGATACATGCATGTTCATAAAGAGAAATATTATTTTATGGTCGTTTAATAGGTATGTTTATTCTCATGTATCTATACGCCTAAGAGTTACGTCTATTCCTATGTGATTATAGATACACTATATATATAACGTGACATTATATTGTGGGAGTAAAGTAGTCTGAATGTAACACACATAATAACGCTCTCCTCCCTCTAAAAAGAATTTTATTATATGAATATTCTCTTCTCTTTATCTCTTTGATGCATTTACTATGTAACTTGATCAGTGTATACATCGGTGCTCCGATTTCGTGTGAGTATTTCAGCGAGTCAGTTGGATTCTATGTGCGTTCGAAATTCTTACAATTAGGTACCATAGGATAATTTAATTAAACAATTAAGCATTGATGCTTCATCATTATCTTACATTAAAATCACTTTCATGTTTATTCATTCATGTTTTTAATTACCTTTTTTAATTGAAAATCTATTTGACAGGTGACCATTCGAAGGCTTCAGTTAATAGTTAACACTTTGTTCCCCTATATCATTTAACTAACTAAGTTTCCCCTTATGGATAAGTTTTTTATATCCGCGTTACACACTTCACCTCTTGCCCTTAATATTTTTATATTTTGTGGTGTAATTGAGCCCCTATATATCAAAAATGGATCAATCTTACCCCTCACGTTAACAGTCTCAACGTGGGTTTTCTTTACTATTTTTTTTTAAAGAAAAAAGCTTCCACCCTCTCTCTCTTCTCCCTACCTCCATCATCGGAGATGGTGGTCCGGCCTCGTGACAACTTGGGAGCTTCAACGTCGGTGGTGAGGACCTGATTTTGAGATCCTGCCATCCAGCTTTGATATTGTAGAGGATTCACACACCGCCTGGTAACAAACGTCCTTTTTCATTGCCTTATCGGTGAGCTCTCTGCTTTCTCCTCCATCAACCACCTAAAAACAGTGAAGATTATGTTTATCACAGAAATGAAGATGATTAGGGACAAAGGGAAAGCAAATGAACCAAAATGATATGTAGAAGGTGAAGATGGAGACTTGAATGCGAAAGTTGATGGATTGCTGTGGTACAAGTCTGAATGGATGTAATTCAGGCCAATAGTTCATTGGAGGATAATCTGGACCCTTCACTTCCAACCGTCCTGGTCCTCAAGGGTCAAGGGACCTTCGTGTTCGTCTACGGTGAACTTGATTTACTTTTAATATCTTAAGGGAAAAATTGCATCCCAAAATATTTTTTGAGTATTACATGCCCTTGGAAATTTTTATGACGTGCTGGATGCATTTTAACAACAATAAAAATTACTAGCTCCGGTCTAATTATAAGAACATTTTTATAGTATAATTTACACTATAAAAATGTTCCTATAATTATGATCGGAGGGAGCATATGTTATGGATCAAGCATTCTTGACTAATTTGAATTATTTTAGGTTGTCTCTCTCAAACGAGTGAGAAAGCTTTTTAAATACTCTATGATTTTTCCTATTTACAAGAGTTGAACTCAAGACTATCTTAAAAAGATGGGTAAATGTGCAAAAATATACATACATGTGCTTTATTTTCAAGAGCGTCCAATACCAAATGTTTTTTTGGTGTAAAAGTATTCATATAGTTACAATTTTAGAGTAAAAGTCACCGTTAATTAAGCAAACATACGTTATAACGGCCCATTTCACCATTGTCCTTTCCTACAATGACGAACCAATGAACTGCTTCCATCACTATTCTTCATCTTCCTCCTTTCTTCTCTTCCGATGGCTCTGAATTCAGTTTCGTCACTATCTATTAAATCTCTTTATGTTTCTTCTACTTCAAGGTCTCGTTCAAAACCCTTTTCTCCTGTTTGTCAAATCAACTCAAACACTGGTGAGTACGTAATTAATTACAAGTTTGTATGTTCAGTTTGTCCAGTTTGTTGAAATTGCAAATGATTGTTTTTTATTTTGAGCCTGAGAGAGAATGGATTGGCTTTTGATGTTGCAGATTGTAAGAAATGGGGAAAACTGGTTGCGGCGGCAGTGACTACCTTCGGCCCCGCCCTAACAGTTCTTGCTGATCTGAACAAATTTGAGGCTGAAATGAGGGGTGAATTTGGGATAGGATCCGCTGCTCAGTTTGGTTCTGCCAATCTCAGTTTCGTTTCTTGAGAAATTCTGGATTACCTCCCTCTTTTACGTGTCATGCAAAGCAAGAACTTCTGAAATGTGTCACTCGTTTTTTCTTCTTCTTTTTGTTAATTTTTGCAGGAAAGCCGTCCATGTGAATGAAAATTTCAGGTAAATAACCCAACCTGCTCTTGTAATTTAGGCAGGACACTAGCTTGTGGCAAGCATATTGTAACGTTTCTTGATAAATATTGTTGGGCTCTTTCAATAATTTGATGGATGTTAATTAAGAAGAACAGGTGCAGGGGAACCAGAGAGTATAATTAACGGACGTTTCCTGGGTGTGACTTTTACTTTAAAATTGTAACACATGAATACTTTTGCACCAAAAAAAAAAAAGTACTCCATATTTGGTATTGGACACTTAAAGGTAAAGCACATGTGTATTTTTACACATTTACCTTAAAAAGGTTAAGCATTTCTTACCAGTTACCACTAAGTGACTTCTTTTTTCCTTTTCTATTATGTTTTGTGTGTTTTGCTTTTTAACTTTAATCCTTAGTGATTTGTCTCCCTCACTGTTTTTGATACGATATATGTAATACGGATCTCTTGAAACATGAGAATCTGGTGTGGCAAAACGTCTCATTCTATTTACAATTTAGCAAGAAATTCAACTTAACTACGGATCCCAAGTCCAATGTTTGATCCCACCGGGACCCACCCCCCACTTTGGTTAGTTACATAGGTGATAGGTCAATATGAAAAGGGAAAATCCCTCAAAAAGAACCTTTTTTTTTTTAATAAGAAAAGGCAAGCCGAAGCTTGAGTATAAGAGAAGGCTAGACAGGAAAATCTAGCCCAAATAACATACAACTAGACAAACACTAGTGATGACAAAACACTTGGTCCTTCATTGAAAATAGGAAAAGACATAATGGTATTTTGAATATTTATAATATCATATAGGTATTAGTATTTGATTTGTTCTTTTAAAAATATAAAGGAAATTACTCAAATGCCCTCATTAAATCTCATTTTTACTTTCTTTTATCCTCTCTCTTCTTCTTCGGTTTCCATGCCAGAGAGGGTCTAGCAACGACAGCCTAAGACAACCTCCAACAACGATTGTGGCACCTCATCTAGCAACGATTAATAAAAAGAAGAAGAAGAAAGATAAGGCATGTCATGAAGATTTGGGTGGAGGTGGTACCTTCATTTCTAGAATTTCCTTGGTAGCCTTCTGGTACTCCCAAGCTTGACACAATCCCTCAGGAACATCTAGATTTTCAAGAAGATGATTCTTTCAACTTATAATCTCACAAGTTGTAACTCAAAATTCATAAGATTCGATAAGAGTTTTACAAGTTCTAATAGAGGTTTAACAAGTTCGGATAAAGTCTTTACAAGTTCTCAAAAAAAAAATCACAACCCCTTAAAGAATTTCACAAGTTGCAAATCAAAATTCACAATATTTGATAAAGGTTTCACAAGTTCTAATAAAGATTTCACAAATTCGGAAAATGTTTTCACAATATCTTAAAAGAATTTCACAACTTCCTTAAATAATTTCACAACTTCCTTAAAGAATTTCACAAGTTACTAATCAAAATTCACAAGTTTTGATAAAAGTTTCACAAGTTATGTTAAAGGTTTAACGAAATTAGATAAAATTTTCACAGGTTATCAAAAAAAATTCACATGTTCCAATATTTCACAACTTGCAAAGAAAAAATCCCTATATTTAAATAAGGTTTTACAAGTTCTAGTAAGGTTTCATAAGTGTGAATAAGTTTTTCATAAGTTTTATAAGAATTTCCATGCTTTACACTAGACCATCACACTCTGTTTTGAGTTAGCCTTTATTATGAAGCAATATCTATAGATTATTGGGAAAATTCTAAATAAATATCATTTAAATATACAAAACCCCTAGAAGTCTGTGGTGGTGGTGGGGTTTTTTATTTTTTATTTATTTAAAACTAAGGGCAAAAGGGTAATTTCACCCGAATTTGCATATCCTTCATAGGTTCTTTGTACCTCTCAGTCTTTTTACAAATTCAACAGACTTATGGGGGTTTTACAAATTCAAATGGTATTTATTTAAAATTTTCTCTAGATTATTTCACAGTTCAGGCAACAAGAAAATATCATAAATATATATACAAACGCATATATCCAAGTATCCACGCAATGGTGAAAAAAGTGTTTCTCTCTTGAGTTTTGTTGGTATCTCCACCATGTTCTAGAGATAGACTTTCAGGCCGCTGGGAAAGCTAGATCTGCAGAGGACACAAGTCACCGTCGTTGAAGGCTGTCGAAACAACTTATCAAGAGCAATCGCTGTCATTATAGGCCGCCATCGCTAGAGAACACGTCATCGTTACTAGAGGAGAAGAGGATGGAGAAGAAGGAGGGAGGGAGAGAAGGAGAGGGCAAGCTAGATCTGAACCGCAGAGGGGTTTAACAAGTAAAAGACATTTTTGTTATTTCCTTTTAACTTAGGAAAATTCATGTACTAATATCTTTTTTGTTATGAAACTAAGTAAAATACAAGAGAGATTAAGATGAAGGAGATGAAGAAATGCAAGAGAGAAATGGAGAGAGTGATTCTTCTTTCTATTGTTGTAACTCAACCTTTGATACATGCCTACTATATATAGGCAATCAACCTTCAACTTCCATTACAAGAGTAACATACAAGAGTAAATCTACATAATGGTATATTATGGAATATTGTAAGTTATATAAAACTCCCACTAAGCCATTCATGTCATAAGTTATATGGCTTCAAGTGTAGAATTCCAAAAGACTCTTCTTGGAAGGTTATGGACATTCACACCAATATTGAGATATTTATAACACTCCCCCTTGAATGTCCATTATGAATGTGCCTCATTAAAAACTTTAACTAGGAAAAGCCCAGTGGGATAAAAACCTAGCCAAAGAAAAGAGTACAACATCCATTGATACACTGTCCAGCGCTGCCTCATTAAAAACCTTTCTAGGAAAACCCGGTGGGATAAAACCTAGATAAGGGAAAAGAGTACGGCGTGTATCGACTCCCTCTTGACAACATCGGTTGAGATCTTTAAGTCTCCGAAGACCAATACCATGGACAAGTCTTTCAAAGATTGCTCCCGGAAGTGACTTGGTGAATAAATCTGCTAGATTTTTACTTGAACCGATTTGTTGGATATCTATTTCACCATCCTTTTGAAGATCACGAGTGAAGAAGAATTTTGGTGAAATATGCTTTGTTCTATCGCCCTTGATATAGCCTTCCTTAAGTTGGGCAATACATGCAGCATTATCCTCATATAGAACTGTTGGAACCATTTTATCTAAAGATAAATGACAAGTTGTTCGTATATGATTTACTACTGACCTCAACCACACACATTCTCGACTTGCTTCATGCATTGCTAGAATTTCTGCATGGTTAGATGATGTGGCTGATATAGTCTGTTTCATGGATCGCCATGAAATAGCTGCACCTCCACATGTAAACAGATAGCTTTGTTTGTGATTTACCATCGTGTGGATCGACAAAAATCCAAAGATCTCGCATAACCAATCAATTCATGTTTTGATACATTTGAGTAGTATAACCCCATGTCCATAGTGCCTCTGAGGTAACGAAAAATGTGTTTTACTCCATTCCAATGCCTTCGTGTTGGTGTAGAACTATATCTTGCTAATAAATTAACAAAGAAATGATATATCGGGACGTGTATGATTAGCAAGATACATTAGTGCTCCAATAGCACTAAGATATGGTACTTCGGACCAAGTAGTTCTTCTTCACCTTCTTTGCTAATTATTCGAGGTCGGAATGGATCTTTATCAACCCGCAAAGATCTTACAATCATTGGGGTACATAATGGATGTGACTTATCCATATAAAATCGCTCTAGGATCTTCTTTGTATAAGCTTCTTGATATACAAAAATCCCATTCTTTAGGTACTCGATCTGTAGTCCAAGACAAAATTTCGTTCTGCCCAAGTCTTTCATTTCAAATTCTTTCTTCAAAGAATTAATTGCCTTTGAAGCTCTTCAGAGTTCCAATGATGTTGATATCATCAACATAAACAGCAATTATAGCGAATTCATTTCTAGATCTTTTCATAAAAATGCATGGGCATATTGGGTCATTTTTGTACCCTTCTTTCAACAAATATTCCTTGAGACAATTATACCACATGCGCCCTGATTGCTTCAAGCCATACAAAGACTTATTTAACTTAATCGAGTATTGTTCTTGAGAATTTGAATTAGATGCTTCGCACCTTGAGTCCTTCAGGGATTTTCATATAAATATCATTATCAAGTGAGCCATATAAATAGGCAATCACGACATCCATTAAATGCAAATCAAGTCCTTCATTAATCGCTAAGCTAATCAAATAACGAAAAGTAGTTGCATCCACTACTTAGGTGAGTACGTTTCTTCAAAATCAATGCCAGGTCTTTGTGTAAAGCCTTGGGCTACAAGACGTGCCTTATATCTTGTGATTTCACCCTTTTCATTTCTCTTTCATACAAAAACCCATTTGTACCCAACCGGCTTTACATCTTCGGTGTATGGACTACAGTCCAAAAACTTTTCGTTTTGCCAGTGATTTTAATTCTGCATTAATAGCATCTTTCCATAGAGGCCAATCCTTTCGTTGTTGGCACTCGCTAATGGATTTTGGCTCATGATCCTCATTATCATTCATTACATCATATGCTATATGATAAGCAAAGATGTCGTCAACGTTGACTTCATTTCGGTCCCATCGGATACCATTCATAAAATAATTTATTGAGATCTCATTATTTTCACATATTTCGTACACTGGTCTCTTCGGGACTATAACATTCTCTTCTCGAGACATCTCTACTGGAGATAATAACTCTTCAGAGCTACCAACTTTTCTTGATTATCCTCGACTTGACCATCTATATTTTTAGCTCCTTTTCTCATTCGAGGATTTTTATCTTTGGAACCGATGGGCCCGCCACGCTTGTGCGTGCTTTAGATTCATTTATAATAGGTTGTCCTTCGGGGACATCAATTCGAATAGGAGCATTAGCGGTGGAACATGTGACTTTGTCACTTTCTTTGGGTCATAAATGCTTCGGCATTCGATTAGCTAAATTCTCGCAAATGAATTATCTTTTGAACTTCCAGTTCACATTGTTTTGTACGAGGATCATAATGAGCCAATGATAATTCATTCCAGCTAATCTCTTTACCCAACCGCTTATTTTCTCCCCAATGTTGGGAAAACCGATTCATCAAAATGACAATCGCAAATCTTGCGGTAAATAAATCTCCGTAGATGGTTCTAAATATTTAATGATTGAAGGAGATTCATACCCAACATATATTCCCATCCTTCTTTGAAGACCCATTTTGGTGCGTTGTGGTGGTGCTACTTGGCACATATATTGCACACCCAAAAATTCGTATATGGGAAATATTAGGTTCTTGAACAAAAACCATTTGTATGGGAGAAACTTTTAGGGAACTTGTAGGCCTGATGCGAATTAACATTGTTGCTTGCAAAATGGCATAGCCCCAAGCAGAAATTGGGAGATTAGATCTCATAAGTAAAGGTCTTGCAATAAGTTGCAATCGTTTAACTAATGATTCTGCAAGTCCATTTTGCGTGTGAACATGAGCTACAGGATGTTGAACATCAATTCCAAGGGACATACAATATTCATTAAAAGCTTGTGAAGTAAATTCACCAAAGATTATCAAGACGTATTTTCTTGATAGGATAATCGTGGTAATGTGCTCTTAATCTAATCAATTGAGCAAGTAATCTCGCAAACGCCAAAGTTGCGAGAAGATAATAAGCAAACATGCGACCATTTAGTTGATGCATCAATTAGAACCATATAGTACCTAAATGGTCCGCATGGTGGGTGTATTGGCCCACAAATATCTCCTTGTATCCGTTCTAGAAATGTGAGAGATTCACTTTCTATTTTGCTTGGTGAGGGCCGAATTATTAACTTTCCTTGGAACATGCATCACATGAGAAATCATGGGATTGTGGTATTTGTTTACACTTCAGGGTATGTCCACATGAATTCTCAATTATTTTTCGCATCATGATTGACCCGGGATGGCCTAACCTGGTCATGCCAAACATTAAATTCATTAGTAAACTTATGGTTTACTTTGGCAAATCTTGGTTTGTATTGGTAAACTTCGATTTGTATTAGTAAACTTCTGGTTTACAATAGCATGTGTTTCAATTGTACTTATAAATGTATAATACAAACCGGAAGAGAAAGCATGAAAACTTTCTAACATGCATTTTCTACCATAAACAATATTTGTGATGGCAAGACATTCCTGATCATTTTTAATTGTTGTTTCTATATGATATCCATTTCTGCGGATATCTTTGAAACTCAATAAGTTTCTCTTAGATTTTGTAGAATAAAATGCATTATCAATACATAATTTTGTTCCTTCAGGTAACAAAATATTAGCTCTTCCAGAGCCTTCAATCAAATTTATATTACCAGATATAGTCTGAACATTGGTTTCTTGCATTACCAAGGAAGAAAAATATTTATCATTTTTTAGGATAGTGTGGGTTGTTGCGCTATCAACGAGACACAAATCTTCAGATTGATGCTAGTAAGATTCATTCTTCATTAAAGATACATGAAAATAAATAAAAACATAATTAAAAGAAATACATATGATAGAAGAAAGTTTAAACATACTAAAACCAAACAGTTCCAAATAGGAAAAGATAATTTATACTAAGTAATCAAGAACATCCAAATGAGTATAATCAACATCTTCAAACTCAGAATTTTCAGCCTTATCAATATTCAAATCAACATCCTTAAACTTGGAATTCTCAACATGATTTACTTCAATCTTTGACCCTTTACCATTATTTTTTAGTGATTCTTGGTAAAGTTCAACCAAGTGTCTTGGCGTACGACAGGTATGAGACCAATGACCTTTGCCACCACAACGATAATATGGATTTTCAGAATGCTTGTTATTCCCACTAGTTTCCCGCCTGGGGTTCTTTTCAATCTTCCCCCCTTTAGGGCGAGAATTTGATCCACCACGATTTGGACCACGACCACAGCCACGCCCACGACCACAGTTGTAGCCACCTTTACGTCCACGTCCTCGGCCACTAAAGTATTCATTACTTACTATATTCACTGGGAATGGAGTTGAGCCTGTTGGACGGGATTCATGATTTTTCAATAAAAGCTCATTGTTTTGTTCACCCACAAGGAGATGAACATGGCTGAGTTATACTCGCTCACAGTTTTAAAATCTTGTAAACGCAGATGCATCCAGTTATAACGAGCTTTTGGAAGGATGACCATCTTCTGGTGATCATACCTTTCTTTTATATTGTTCCAAAGAACCAGTGGGTCTTTCACTGTCAAATATTCAATCTTTAAACTTTCATGTAAATGGTGGCGAAGGAAAATCATGGATTTGGCTTTATCTTGATTAGATGCTTGATTTCCTACTTTAATTGTGTCTTCTAGACCATTGGCATTCGATGGATTTCTCGCATCCAAGATCCAAGATAAATAATTCTTTCCGGTAATATCAAGAGCCTCAAATTCAAGTTTTGCCAGTTTGTTCTTGTTGTGTTTGTCATGGTTCGACTAATTTAAAAAAAAAAAACAAGAATTATTAACATAGAAATACGAATGACAATAGTATAAAATTTAGAAAGGCAATAAGTAAAAGAATTAAAACTTTATGGCTTCGAGCCACATAGTTCTCATAACGAGAAATTAAATTTATATGGCTTCTAGTCATAAAATTAAAAAAAAAAATTAAAATGATATGACTTCTGGTCATAAAATTAAGAAATTAAAATGATATGACTTCTGGTCATATAATTTTAAAATAGAAAACAGAGGTGTATGGCTTCTGGCCATAATAATATTAATCTTTGGCTTCTGACCATAATAATAACATAACATTAAAAATAAAAGCTTAAAAGTAAATGTTATGTTAGCAACATAAAAATAAATGTTATGTTAGCAACATAAAAGTAAATGTTATGTTAGCAACATAAAAATAAATGTTATGTTAGCAACATAAAAGTAAATTGTTATATTATGTTAAAGTTAGTAACATATATTGTGCAAAATTAAAGCATTATGCAATAGTAAAACAATCGTAAATTACTATGTAATTACTGTGCATGAATAAAATTGATGGATGAATAATAGTAAAAGTACTATATAAAATAGTAAATAATCTCCAATCTTAACCATGGAACCCGATGTATAAAAACAATCGGTAAAAGAGTATTTTGAATTCCATATAGTGGTTTAGATTATCCCGTATGTATAAATAAACATATAATAAAATCATTAAAGAAAGTAGATGAAATCGTTAAAGAAATTATACCCTCGTTATAGCTTTCGTGCTGATAACGTGTTATGAAACTAAGTAAAATACAAGAGAGATTAAGATGAAGGAGATGAAGAAATGCAAGAGAGAAATGGAGAGAGTGATTCTTCTTTCTATTGTTGTAACTCAACCTTTGATACATGCCTACTATATATAGGCAATCAACCTTCAACTTCCATTACAAGAGTAACATACAAGAGTAAATCTACATAATGGTATATTATGGAATATTGTAAGTTATATAAAACTCCCACTAAGCCATTCATGTCATAAGTTATATGGCTTCAAGTGTAGAATTCCAAAAGACTCTTCTTGGAAGGTTATGGACATTCACACCAATATTGAGATATTTATAACATTTTTGATATTATGAATATTCAAAATACTTTTTGAACTTTTAAAGTTTTTTTTTTTTTCTCAAAATTAAATGTCATACCTAAATATATGGGAAGATAAATCAAATAGGGTTAATGTGCAATTTTACATATGAAGTTTACTCTCAGGAGCGCCCAGCACCACGAAGTTTTTTCAGGAGCAAAAGTACACACGACGTTACGTTTTAGGAGCAAAAATACCACGGGCCGTTAGTTGACCGTTAGTTGACCTTTAGTTGACCGTTAGTTTTTTAACGGCCCGTGGTATTTTTGCTCTCAAAACGTAACGTCGTGTATACTTTTGCTCCTAAAAAAACTTTGTGGTGCTGAGCGCTACCGGGGGTAAACTTCATGTGTAAAATTGCACCTTAACCCAATCAAATAATACTCAACTATTATACACATATCCATCTAGACCTTTTTATAAGGCATATTCCTAACATATTTCACTGTAAAGTAATTAAAAACAAAAACCCCTAAAACTTTTTGACACTCTAAAAATTTTACAAGTTTTCAACTTTACTCTTGTGTGAAGTACACATACTGACATACTTTGCCCTATTTTAATTTAACATGCACCAACGTTGAGGTTTGTTTTGAAGAGAGGGAAGAAAGACTAAAGTTTTGGGTTAATATAAACCCAAGAAAACATAAAAAACACGCCTTATACAAGATCAAAATATTCATTTTTTCTCTGTGCCTTATAAATATGACAAATACATGAAGTTTTATTTTCACTGCATCAACCACATACAATAAATGAATATGAAACCAGTGGCAACTAGGCATCCATCAATTATAGGTTTTTTTTATTGATAATCAGAAGTATAGGAATAAACTTTGAAATGATTATAGAAACTGGGAAAGCATGAATCATGAAACCCCAAGCATATTTTTATTGGAGAATCACTCAAAAATCATTCATCATCTACATATATATCTGTAAAATATTTTCATATACAATAGTTGCTGGGTTAGATTACCAAAACAAACCCCTTAAAGGATCTCCGAACTCTTAATAACTCTGAACTTGGCTTTATCATGAGGAAGAAGAAGAAGAAAAAGAAAATTACAGAAAATGGAATATGAAAAAGATACAATTAATATTCTCCTTTGCTTGGCTACTGCAAATTCGACGAATATCCATTGAAATTGTTGCACTCAAACAATGCCTTAGCTGTCATTTCCTCTCAAACCTCCAAATATAATTCAACCCAACAAGAAGCTCTGTTATGGCTGCCTCTGTCTTCTCCTTGTTGGCAAAAAACAGAGTCTGCAACAGCAAAACGTTCGTTTTCGGCATCAAGCTCGAGTTCTGCTGCTCGAAGCTCCTCTCACTCTGCCACTTTATCATATTATGAGCCAACGGCGACAACCACCCCAGAATCCTCCCCAGCGCCTCACTCCATTCTCCGGCCAGCACCGGATCACTCGCCGAGAACCCAACTCCTTTCAGCCTTCTCCTCAGCGACGATCTGATACTATTTGGTAACATTGAATACAAATCATCCCTCGCATCCACACCAACTAATTGTGGCGATTTTATCATTTTTTCCATCACTATGATCAAATTCGCGTAGTGCAAAGCCAGAGCGGCGGCGCCTAATGTAGTTTCCGGCGGCTTCAGGAGCTTCTGGTTCGACTCAAAGAACCCAGATGCTAAATCTTTCTTCTCGTCATCAAGATTAGAGTTTTTCGTCGATGGGCATGAAATGAAGGTGGGATTTTGATCGGAGGGGTAAACGGCGGCGGAAGCAGAAAGACTACGAGATAAACAGGGGACACAATGGCCGATTCCGAAAACAAGCTTAATCCTTGCTAAAATGGTGAAACTTGACCTTACCAGCAATGAAACGATGGAATCGAAGCTTCTGTTCCATAAAGATCTGTCCTTTAAGTCCTTTATCTCTTGTTTCTGCCAGAAAATCTTCTGCTGAAGCTCGTAGATTTTCTGGTCTCTGGTTATTGAAGAAGAAGAAGAAGCTTCGTTATTATCGTTACAATGATGATGCAGAGTTTTTCTCAGGGAAGTTTCTAGAACTGAAAGTTCGTCCATTTCTCTGTAAAGAGTCGCCGATATGGTCACATAACGTTCCATTTTCCTGTGCTTGGCCTCAATTTCCTTTGGGCTCGCGAGGACCCAGCAGTTCGGGTCGCGACCCGAGTCCGCGAACTCGTGGAACAACCGTTCGAAGGATCGGAGGTTAGAGTCTTGGCATCTACGGCTGATTCTGGCGACCGAGTTGGCGACGAGCCTGAGGTTGTGAGCGAACTCGGCACAGGCGAGTCCGAGCAGAAACGACTCGTCGTTTGAGATGATCTTCCGAACACCTTCGAGGGAAATAGAGTCGTTTCGTAGACGGATGATGTTTGGGTCACAGAGTGACTGCCATAAGTGAAGGAGCTTCGACATGATGCCGGCGATCTCAAAGGCCAAAACGCCCACGTTTTTGGACCTGAAAGACGATTTCTTCAGCAGCAGTTTCGGATTCGCTGATGCCGATGAAGAGGGTCGAACTGAGTCGAACCTGTTTGAAAGTACGGTTTTAACCTTGATGAGCAGAGTTTCAAGGGCCATTAGGGAGAAAGGAGGAAGAAGAAGAAGAAGGATCGAGTTCAATCAGGTGGAACCAGTGAAATAGGGTTAGAAAGAGAGTTTGTGAAAATGCATGTGAGAGATGAGAGGTTAACAGAAGAAGGAAGGTATTTGAAAATGGTGGTACAATGAACTGAAATGGTGGTTGGTGGGAGGTATGAATGAGAGTGATATCACAAAGAGAGAAAGCGGAGGAAGCAAAGGGGTCAGTGAGAAGTTTAGGTATTTAAAAAGGTTAAAACTTTACACCCACAAGGATCAGAATTAGTTAGGTGTTGTGTCAGTTCTGGTTAGGGTTGAGTTTCAGACGCTCTAAAGGCGCGTGAGGGGAAAAAAGGCAATTTGAGATATCAAATCCTCACCATTCACTTTTCATTTTATATTTTTATCGGTAAAATATTTATTAATATCTAGAACATGTAGGTCAAATAGAGCTGGGAATCAGGACTGGCTCAGCCCTCCAGGACTTGAGGTAAGAAAAACATCTATTTTTCAAAGTCCGGCCCGAGAGCACTGTGTCTGTGCCGCCCTCCGGGCCCGTAAATTACTATTCCAAATTTTAATTAATTTTCCTGCTTTTTTAAAGAAAATATAATTAGTAAATTACACCACGAATCATCCTACAAATAAGCACAATCACTAATTCATAATCAAAAGCAAACTATGTTCACAATTAACTCACATAAAACATAAGAAACATACCACTAAGCGACATTAGTACGATGACTATTATTGTAACAAATAATTTAATTTGTTAAACATAATAGTAATTTTATTTGCAACAAATAATAAACCAAATCATAAAATTAGAGTATAATTATTATGTATTTGTAGTTAAATGGATAAATAACTCTATAAAAAATACAAAATATATATAAATTAATAAATTAAAAAGGAAAAAAAAAAAGGAAAAGCTACGGTGAAAAGGGCTACATGTGGTGGCCCGAGGTCCTCCAGTGGCGGCCCGAGGCCCTCCGTGGCCGCCCGTTTAAGCTCAAGGCCCTCCAGGACTGGCCCTACAGGGCCAATTTCAAATATCTCGTCCATTTCTCAAGCCCGGCCCTTGACGGGCTAGGGCCTAAACGGGCCGGCCCGATGGGCTCGGCCCAATTTCCGAGTTCTAAGGTCAAATGACTTCGATTCAGTGTTTTTCTTTTTTTATAAAAACAATTCTCATAATCAACAAATTGGGGTGGTAAGCAACCTCATCTCCAATCTCCAAAAGGAGGAGAACAAAGTTTAAATCTGGGCAAACACATTTATTGAGAGAGGCTATACTTTAAGCCTATGTTTGGTTTGAGGGAAGGTTAGGGGAGGGAGGGGAGGAAATTTTTTGACCAAATTACCCATGAGAAATTTTAAAAATCACATAACTTTTTGCATCGTTTTCCGCACATTAACTTTGGAAGCATGTCATATCATAGACATATCTGACTTTTTACACTAGGGAGGGGCACCTCCCCTCCCTCCCTCACCTCTAACCAAACATAGCCTAAGTGTGGAAAGGTTAAATCCTTAACCATATAAAAAAAAAAAACAAAGAAAACAATTATCATTTATCATACATTTTCAAATTGATTTATATTTATATTGTAAAATACTAGTACTTTTTATAAAAGAAGGAAAAGTACACTGAGTGTTTTTTTTTTAAGGGAAAAGCCTTTAATTGAAGTCCCATATATAAAATATTTAGATTTTTCAAATTTTCATTTAGAAAGTTACATAAAAATATTTAAAATGACATAAAAAATAAAAAAATAGAAAAATACTATATTTGAATTTCATAATGTACTAACCTTATTTTAAAATGCATGAATGTATAGAAAGAAAAAAAAAATCCAATTCTAATTATAGGTGAAAAGGCTTCACTGTTCTTGATAAAAGCTACTTTGCTTTGTTGGGTATTATTATTGCTCAAAACTCAAAAGGGTGGTGGGATTTTTTTTTTTTTTTTTAAAAAGAGAGAAAATGTTTGCGTGATTTGTATTTTGGTGATGACACCTTTATGTATTAATTGAGAAACAAACAGTCAGTAAAACAGACCTTTTCTTTTTTGTGTTGGGATGCAGAGGAACACTTTTTTCTTAGATACTGTTATATTCCTTGATGGAGGAATGGTCATGTCATTATTGGCTGCTTTCTTTTTAATTTTCAAATTTATTTTCTTAAATAGAAAAATATAGTGCATCATTGTTTCCCCTCTCTTATCCTCTCCCATGCTGTATATAACATACCCAAATTATATAAAATAAAATAATGTATAGTGTCCAAATATATATCATTATTCATGATAATAAGATATTGAATAATGTGGCCAAAATAAGTTAGTCCAAGCAAGCGTGTTGTGTTGTTTAGCTAATGACAGGTTGTTCTAACTTAATTAGTGATATGAAATTCGAGTTTTAGGATGTCTACAACTACATAAAATGTCTTTGGAAGAGATTTGTTATCTTTTTAGTCACTTATAACCCTATCTAGATTAATAATAAAAAAAATTAATATGAGTTCAGACTTATTTTGTATTGATAAGTTATTAAAATTCAACTCAGTTAAAAAAAATTTCAATAAAATAAAATATTACCTCGCTCCAATCGCTTAGGTTTTAAATATTCAACTCAGCTAAATAAGACTATTCATTTTCATTTTAAATATAAGACATTAATCCATTTTATATATAGAGTATCTCTTAAATTTATAAATTTTTTCCTCAAAATATATTTATATTGGTTTTCATCAAAGGGTAATTTCAATGCACATTATTAGAAATAATATTCTAGGAAAATCAACACGCTTGTATTACAAATAATTAATTTAATTAATTTCTTAAATATTCACAAATGAATTATCTAACTTTTATATAAACTCCTTGAGGTAGTATATATAATACTGGTTTTGTAGAATGCTCAAGTATGTGAAAAAGTGAGTATTCATTGGTGTCTAAAGATGTTTCATCAATTCAATTTCCTGTTGATTTTTTTCTATATATGATGATCATATATAATGGAAAATTCAATTAAATAAATATTCAGAAAATTGTGAAATAATCATTGAGCTAGAACGAAATTAATGTTTGTAAACCCGTGTAGATATTTAAGTATGGTATCTATGTTAATAATTAGTTAATTGGCATTAAATATTTTATAGTACTAAAAGTATTCGAGTTTCATTATGAGGTTGAATTATATAAATATATAATCATGTGTTTACAATTATTTAGATGCAAATTATGTATTAGAATATTCCCACGGCACGCATGCGTGTCTAATTGTCTATTTATGTCTACCCCTTCACACTATATCTTAATTAATTCGAAGCTTTCAAGAAAATTATGTTCACAATAATATGTTGATATTCATTCTAAATTAATTATAAATAAATATATTAAATATACATAACAAAGCATAACCAAAAAAATTAAAAACATGTTTAGACTAACTTTTACAATTTACCAGGTAAGTTTTAGAGAATAACTTTTAAATAATAGTTTTTTCAATTTATTATATTATACATTTAATTGAGTGTACAAGTTCTCTCATCTGTCTCGGTTACTGGTGTCTACCCCATCTAAACTTATATATATATATATAAAAGTTCTCTCACACGCACACATCAATTTTGAACTCTTTTGGAGATTAACTTGGTCGAAATTTAATAAAAATGAAAAAAAAAAAAAGAGTATAATATAGAACATGGCTCGCAGCACTTGATGACACAAGTTGCTTTCTTGAAGGAGCTGATCGCATGCTTCCTGTAGGTGCATGCATGGTTTGACTTTTCAAGTTTCAAATTTTTTTCCATTTTTCATAAAAACAAAATCCAACTCAGCTCCAAAATAAAGTCAGGTAGTTGTTGTGAATTGTGATTTTCTAGTCCAAACTGAGTCACAACAAGTTAGAAGCCAATTTCATATTAATTAATAAAATTTGCACTAAATCTTTGTTTTTTTGTGTGTAAATTTGCACCAAATCTATTAATAAACAAAATGCCGAAATCCCCTCCAGGTTTCAGAGTCCAGGGGAAGAGAAAATTCTATCACCTAATTTTTAATCATGTTTTTGTTATATTTTAATATTTTCCCTTTTTTATAACATCCATATAATAGCTTCGCCGAGAAAGGGTGTATATGAGTATCGCCATTGATTTATCTCTTATTTCTTCTTCATTTAACGTCTCCATCATTAGATCAAGTTTCAATGGTTTGGATTTAATGATATATAATAATATTATTATAACATTAAATATAATAAAAATATACCATGGTAATTATATTTAATGCTATAATATTATTTTTATACTTCATTAAATCCAAACCATTAAGACTTGCTATAATGATGGAGACATTAAATGGAGAGGAAATTTAGAGAAATATCAATTGAGAGCTTGATTATCAAAGTCAGGTTCCGATCCTGGCACCAGCTTTGAAACCATGTTAAATAGTATAATTAGAGAATATAATAAGAAGAAAGAAGATGAAGAATGATGTTTTTTTTTTTTGCTTAGAGCGTCCGATATCCCAGGGCAGGTCATCTTTCAAACACATCAATGGCCTCAGACTAATCCGGACCGAGACCGGGTTGGCCCATTTCGGGGGGAAGCCTCTACCACCCACGCCTGCTGCATTCTCAGGTCTCGAACTCAAGACCCGTGGTTAAGCTAGAACAACCCCTTACCAGTTGACCTAAGCGCTTGGTAGTAGAATGATGTATTATTAACAATAGAGCTTATTCTCTTACAAAAAGTAATGGTGAGGAACTATTATCTAACTCACTCAACACACTGCAATCTCATTAGCTTATTAAGATCCTTTATATATAAACTAGGGCCTTAACTAACTTTCTAACTAATCATTTAATCTCACCTTATATTCGACAATTATCAACTTCATACACAAATATTTTTTTTTTTTATAAATAACCAACTTAACTAATTCTTTTAAAATAGTTATATACTACTATTAATTATCTCGTTATTTACATTTGGTAGAAAAGAGAGTATAATTGTATTTGCATTTGTGTATATATATTATAATTAGTAGAATAATCATATATATCGCCGACAAAGGAGAAAGTGAGTGGATGTTGGAGAGTGGAGAAAGAGCGATGGGGCCCGATCCAAAGTCCAATTTTAAGATTTTAAACTGCAACATGGTAAAGTGATGAATTTGATGGATGTTCACCGAAACAAACAAAACAAAAAAGTCATGAATTTGATAACCACGTTACATAATTAATAAAAAATAATAATATCAAGAGACCATTTTAAAAATATGCACCAGCAATAATATGTGTATGTATATGTGTGTATATATATATATAGGATGGTGTGTAAACCAGAGATATTTGTGTGGTGTACAAATAAAGAGAAAAACCACCCAACTGACTCACTCCGCTCTCTGCGTTACTTGCATGCTTAGTGGGATGAGAGCCTCATCAAATGCTCCAAACATTTCAAAATTATTCCATCTCATCCCAATTACGCTACAAAAAAAAATTCGGAATACCCACAAAATTTCGGATGGAATTTTTTCCGTCGGTAATCCAAAGTTTTTTTGTAGTGATGTTAATACCAACAGAGTTGATCTAGCACCGGTGTAAGTCATAGATGAGACACATATGTTGATACCTGATAGAAAACACACATGCTAATAAAAACAATTAAATTTATCATAAAATTTTAGTGATTTCTAATATTATCTTTATCAATTTATCATCATTAACTCCAACATCAAATTAATTTCTAGTACTTTTATTACACTTATTAAATATGGGCACATATATACGGACTAATGAGAATTTTAGAAAGCGCCCTATAGGGAGTAATTCATTTCTTAATAACAACACTTATCACTCTAGTTTTATTTATAAATTCAAATTAACCAACTCTCACATACTAATGAGAGTTGATTACCTCATAAATTATGGCCATCATGAGTCGTACTAATACACTAAGAAACACACCAAGTAAAATCATCTATGTGAGGTGTATCTGTGTTATGTGAGGTGTATCTGTGTTGAGACTTTTGGGGGTTTTAAAAGTGCTTATGTACATAAATTGAGACAAAGCTCCTCTCACATACTTATTTTGTATACCGTAAAATACCATTGAAAAGTTACTTTTGAAGACTCCAATTACTATTCTAAACTGACACTTATAATTACAACCGGTAATTGTAGACCGCCCCAAATCCGAATCAGGAGTGTCCCTCTACCACCTGTGATATTCCAACAGTTATTGACAACTTGTCTACGGTCTAATATTAAAAAGTTAATTTACTAATTGAAACAAGAGACATAGAGAGGAGTGAGAGTGAGGAAAGGAGGAAAACTTTAATGATGTGTTTTTTACGGCTTTGCCATAACTTTAACCAACCAATAGAAGAAGCAAAGAAGCATTCCTATGTTGAGTTGTCGGATATTGAATAGCCACTCATATCCCTCCTCCTTTGATATATATTGCTGCTCTTCTTTCAATGCACTTCTTACTTCTTCTTTATTTTTCTTAGGTTGAGTAACAATTCCACCTCAGAAGTTTTCTCTAAAGAGCAATGTTATCTTAAAAATTTTTCGTGTCTCAATATTGTCCTGGAAATTACAGAACGTAGCAATGTTGCACATTTCCGTTAAAAAGTTAACAGTCGATCAATGTCAATTTTTTGACGGTTAACGTCAGTTTTTTAACAAAATATGGCAACATTGCTACGTTCGGGGCAACAATAAGACAAGAAAAACTTCTATGACAACATTACTCCTGGGCCTATACTTCCAAGGCGGATTTGCTATTTAACCCTTTTTCTTATTTAAAAAAGAGAGATTTTAAAAAATGTAATTATATTTTTTTTTCTACCACTGGTGGCCCTGTGGTTCATGACAGACTGTTACTTGTATTATTATATCTATTTGCTTACCTTTCTCACATGCCCTATATATTATGTGTGTGGGTAATAAGCAACAACAAAGGTGGGAATTATAATAGAGAGTGTTTGGTTATTGGGATACCCACACCATTTTCTTTTGACCATTTTCCATCTCTAAAGCCACTTTGTTTAATAATTGTTTCCTTACAGTTCATCTTGTCTTTCTTCTTCCTCCTCTTCCTCTTTTTTTAATTTTTTTTATCTCAATTTAATTATTATTTCCCATCATCCTATTTGTCCAATGGTCATTGATCCTTCAAATCACACATTATTTATAATTCATAACTTGAAAGAAACTGGATCACATCAATGTAATGGACCTCATCACTTGATCGGTTCAGAGCAACTCAATAATTAAATTAATATAAATATCCATAAGAAAAGAAGAAAATCAGTTAAAATTATAATGAAATTTTTTTCCCATTTCATATAGTATTTTATATAAAAAAATAAAAATATCATATTAAATTCTTTGAGTGTTTTTAAAATCCAGAGTCATGGGGATATGTAGTTAAAGAACAAGATTTTTTTTTTATTAATTTGTCTGAATAATCCCATTTATAAAGAAGAGGAGAGGATCAGATTTTCAAGAAATTTTTGAAACTAGAAGCCTGCCTACTTAATTTAAAATATACGGACGTGTCATGTAATGAATGGTGGATATTAGCCCAATTACCTATTTTTGGTAATTCTAGATTGATTTTGTGTGTGTCGTGAGTTCATTTACAAGACATAAAAATAAATAAATAAATACGGAGTAATAGATTGACTTTGAATAAGGAAGATAAGTTAAGAGATATAGAGAATCTGAGATGGATTTTATGTGTTTGGAAGCCACAGAGAAAAGAAAGAATGGATTTTGGTTTGTCTTATAGTGTGTAATGCAATGAATCAGCATCCCATTTTGCAAAATCTAGGAAGATCTTAGAATATATATATACACACACAAATTCGTATGCCCAAGTACATCTCTAATCTCTTCACCATTTATATTATATACGTCACACTCTGCTTTAATTTGTTAATTAACTAACTAATTGAATAATTACTTCCTTAGTTATCAATCTGCTGGATCGTTCGCAGTCCCTTCGCACTAGGCTTTTGATGGGAATTAGAGATCTCTTTGCCCATTATAGCTTATGGTACCCTATATTATATATAAGTGTAATTACTAGGGGTGAGCATGATGATATCCAGATGTCCGGTATGCCCATCCAAACCTGGTAAAAAATTGTCCAACCCAACCCTAAAAAAGTGGTCCGAAATTTTTTTGGGCAATTTTGAGTTAGGCCAATAACTAGGTAGGGCCGAACATCGGGCACGGGTCCTGCCTTGCCCGGAAAATTGAATATATTTAAATAAATATTATTTTATTTAAAATATATTATATTATTATGTTTAAATACATTATATATTATACTTCAGGTATCTCCAAAGCTTTGAAATTCTGTGAAGTGTGAACTAGAATCTTCATGGAGCAAGGCAGACTTCACTACTTGGGTAGGGAAAGCCTGCCCTTGCCCAATCTGAAAATGGTCAAGGCTTTTATCGAGCAGGGTCGGGCATTGGGCTGCAAAATGTAGCCCATTTATTCTTCAAGCTGGGCATTGAGTCGGGGTCTCGCCCTGCCCATGCTCACCCCTAGTAATTACGGTTGTCAAACGTTTAAGTAAACTTATGATAGTGACATAAACTCGTATCGTGGACTCGAATCATAGATTCATAAGAATTTACTTTTATTATTAAATATGTATTAATAGTGTATAACTAAATATTTAAAATATTAAAAAAAACAATTTTTTTAAATATATTTTAAATCCAAATAATTGAAATTAAATCTAACAACATTTATAATTTATTATATTTAATAAAGAAATTTCTATAAAATTCATATACAAAGCCGCTAAGGATGACAAAATCGATAAACTTAACACGAGTTTAACAGTGAGTTAATACAGTTTTGTAAGCTAGAAATGTAAAAACGATAAATTCGGTGTAAAAACTCGTGAGTTTAACTAAGTTTACAGCTAATACGAGTTTAACAGTAACTCAACTCGAATTAGTAAAGTACAAACATAAAAACAGTAAACTTGGAGAGTCAATTTGCAAGTTTAAGAACAATGTTGTGTAACACAGCAAAGTTTTTTAGTTTCGAGCTTGATTAAACTTATACTCTTATATCATATCCTTAATATAAGATCTCACACTATAAACAAGATCTTTTATTAATGACTGGATGTACTAATGTGGATTGTGGAAGAAGCATATATTAGTTGGTATTCTTGGCCATCTTTCGATAATTTTGTTTATTTTTATTGTAATATTTGTTATTAAAATATATGTACTTGAACTTATTAAGTGCCAACTCTTCATTGTAATTTATGTAGCATTGTAGCTGTATTTCTAACCGCACTTAATAGCCTTGCATTTCTAAATAACATGTTTGTAAAATAATTACCCCTCTTATTACATCATCAGTATTCACTTGATTTCATGAATATTCTTTTTATATTCTTTTGTTTTTTAATACATTTAAAACTTTCCTTTAAAAAAAAAAATTTGGGGTGCTACCCCCAAATCTCACTGCCACCACTAGTGCTATTTCAGTAATTTTCTGGATGCGCCACTTGTTACATTCATATTTTGAATGTTTACTATTGATGAGTGTTGAGGACTTCTTCTACACCCTTCCTTTGGATGTACTTTTCATTTTCAATACTTCAATCTTGACGTATCAAAGCGAGCAGTCAAATGTCCAAAATAACTAAATCATTATACTATATGAGTCTGAAGTCTTCAATTTCTTAAATTAAAAAATGCTTCAAATATATATATAGTTGACCTAATTTCCCACCAATTTGCTTGTTTTTGCCTTTACGCTTCTTCGTTGACCTACTAACTTATAGGGCGTATAATAAATTAATAACTGTTATTATAAAATTATAAATTTTACTTTTAAATAATTACTGCTTTTAAAAATTTGACAAACTAATTATTTTGTATGAGTTTACTTTTTAGTGATAAAAATAAGACGATAATTTAATGAACTTCATTTACTTTTTTATTCTACCTTTATTCTGGACCTTCTGTTATTGTTGGTTTTATTTAATGAAATATAATATTTCTTTTTGGAAAAAAGGGGTATAAAATAGAAGAGTTTTAAATTTTTTTTTCTTATAATTTTTCAGAAAAGTAAAGGTAAAACTGCACAATTTTAGGATATTTTTTCTTTGAAAAATCGCAAAAATAAAAAAAAATAAAAAAAAATCATAGTCGCACTATTTTATACCGATAAAAAATGTCACTCATTCCATATAATATCTAATGATGAAGAATAAAAATAAAAAGTAAAAAAAGAACATTTACGAGATTGAAACATTATGAAGGGTATTAAAAATAGGCATATGCATGAGGTGCTCCAAAGTCCAAACCAAGTTTTTGCATACACACAATTATTCCCCAATCTAAATTGATAATTAAACGTGAGAGTTTTCTCCCCACTATTACCCATGCTTGAATTTCAACTCAAAGGCAAAGATGAACGAACTAGCAAAAGAAGAAGAAGAAAGAAAGAAAAGTTGAAAAAGAAGTGTGGGGGAATTGAAGTAGCACAAGTTTAATAATAATAATCACAAAAACAGAGTGCAATGGTGAACCATGCGTGCATGCATGCTGGCTGTAGCCTTCCCACGAGGGCCACCATTTCACTCAAATCTCAAATCATCAATCTCTCTCTCTCTCTCTCTCTCTCTCTCTCTCTCTCTCTCTCTCTCTCTCTCTGTGTGTAGAGTCAAAATTAATGATCTCTTATTTAATTTAATGCCTCTTATGAATGATACTTGTAAGTGGGTGATGATGTGTGATCCCACTTTTGCTTACCTTATTCTCACTACCTAACCCTAATTTATCCAGCAATAATAATGACACTGCAGGGGAATATGTGTGTTTGTGTGTGTGAGAGAGAGAGAGAGAGAGAGAGAGAGAGGAGATCAGACACTGGTGATACACAATGAAGGCCTCATATCAGTGACTGTGATGGCTGTGTGGGAGCATCACAATTAAGTTGGAGGCCATGAGCATGAGGTCGACATTCCTTTAATCTGCATATGCATATTATTACTATTACTATATTTTAAGTCTGTGTGTGTTTTTTTGTTTAATTAATTATGTATCAGTATTAATTTCAACCACACTGTCTCCTATGCTCGTGTCCTTTACACATAAATTTATTTTGTTAGTTTATTATTAATTTCTTGAAGTTCTTTTTTGTTTTTTCGGTAAACATTTCTTGAAGTTCTTTGTTGGGTAGGAATTAATTATATATTTATTTGTGGTAAAGTGGGATGATTTTATGACTTTCTTCTTTTGGACCAAGAGTCCTACATGGTTTAGAGTTGGATTTTTGTTAAGTAACTTTTCTTAGGTTTATTATTTACGGGTTTGAGGCATATACATGAAGATTTTCATTTAATTTTAGTGAAATAGATTTAAACAAATAAAATGAAATCATCATCGATATTTGATACCAACTAAAACAAAATGTGAGCCCATACTATAGAGAGACTTTGACAATGACTTATAAATTAATAAATATTTTAACATGTTTTAGATGACACGTTAATACACACACTCTTTCTAATTCTTAATATAAGACATATTTGAAAAGTTGATCTTAGCCATAAATATAAGATTTTTCAATATTTTTCTAATTTACTTATATTACAATTCTTTCAACAATAATCAAGAAGGAGAAAGAATGAGAGAGTTAAGGAAGATAACTAGGGCATTTTAGTACATACATGTCATATTAACTAATTTAACTAACTTCAATAATTTAATTATACGAAGGGGGTGTATATAGCTGGTTGAATTTTTTGAGAAAAATTAATGAAGCTAAATAAATTACATTAAAGTATTTATATTAATTATTTTTCTCCAAACTAATTGATCTGACTTATAAGATAAACAGAAAATAAGTTAAACTTGAACTTTCATAAAATCCTTTTACTGCTCATGCGTGAAGGTGATATAGCTATAGCTATATATTTAATCTGGTAATGAATTGAAAGTGGGAGCATCCAAGGAAATAAAAACTGTTTCAGATTAGACTCATCAAATGGAAAATATAATATTAGGGGCAAAAAGAAAGAGAAGATAAGATAAGCATTTGAAATTAAGGAGTTTTGAAGAGATGATAGGTAGTGTTTTCATGTCAAACCAAACACTCATTTTGCTCTCTATATCTTTGTTGCTAAGATCCCACCACAACATTGCTTTTTAGGGTTTAAATAAGGGGAGAAAAAATATATAAGGACCACTAGGAATTCCAAAATATGGCTTAATTAAGGACTATTCTGAAATTAATTATTTTTTAAAACAAAAAAACGCACCAAATTACCCTAAGAGAAATTAGTTGTCAATGCCTTGGTTGTTGATATTATTTGATAAGTAAAAGGCTGTTACTTGTTAAACTATTGTTGTTAGTTATTAATACTCATCAGTAAAAAAAAAAAAGTGAGATTAACTATCACTACTTTAATTGCCATTATTATCTGATAAGTTCAAGTTGCTATTAATTAATCTGTTAAATTGTTGTCATTCAAATTAAAGGAATGGAATAAATATCATTTTTGTCATGGAAATTTAGCTTAAAGAGCACTGGTCACCCGCAAGTTTTTTTGCTCTCATTTTTGCCCCAGAAGTTTTTTTTTTATGAGAAATTTTGCTCCGGAAGTTTTTTTAAAGGGCAATTGTACCCTGAAAATTTAAAAATTGGAGCAACAATTTAACGGTCAAGATTAACAAAAGGGCAAGATTACTATGTTTTTAAACTTCCAACTTCCAAGGCAATTTTGATCCCAAAAAAAACTTCCAGGTGACCAGTACCCCTTTGGCTAAACTTCCATAGCAGAGATGATATTTATCCCTAAAGGAATTCAAGTAATTAATTTGGTGACAAAGTTTCATTACATAGTAGTCTCTAAAGATTTCACGGTGATAAAGTCATTTTGGTGTCATGAATAAGTAATTAGGATATGCAGATTTAGGGATATTCGTGTGTCTTCCTCTCTTAAATGAAGGACAACAACATTGCAGCCATAGAAAACTATATATTATTTCAAATGCAATAAAATAATAGTTCATTCTTATTAAGAAAGGGGAAAACAAATTGGTAAGATATTAATTAGTAGCTAGAGAGGGGGAAAAGGACATGAAAATGGAGAAGCCGAGAAGGGAAGCAAATAAGAGAAAGGGTAACATGGGAAGTTAAAAAAAAAAAAGAGGGGAAAGAAATAGGGTCAGAAAAGAAGGAGGGGGTGTTTCACTTTAGAGAGACATGGATTTGAAGAAAATGAATAGAAAAGAAATAGGCTCTGGCCAATTGCCCATATGGCTCACAAAGTATAAGGGTAACGCGCACGTGTGTGATCATCATTGTTCCTACGTGGCAGACCACATTATTCCTTCTCTTCCACGTGCCTGCATGAACATACCCTCAGTCGATCCCCCACACCACTCTCCCCTCTCGGTAGCCACTAACAGTATGAGAAACGATATCAAACATGTGATGCATATCGAATTCGTAACCTCCCAATGGGAAGATTTCATGTCACTATGTTATATGCCTATTAGTTGTCCCGGCCTCTTCTTTTTAACAGAAACACCTTTACTTTATGTCAGAATGTAGAATGAAATAGGTAGTTATAAAAAATTACACTAAATGGGCGAGTACGAGTAGTTCATAAATGTACCTATAGCCCGCCCATTTGAGTCTTAAATGGGCGAGTTCTAACGCACCCTATTATGAGTTATTTTGGGTGGGCTCAAAATAGCCAAATTACACTAAATCATGAGTTAGCTCGTGGGTTATGGCTTATGGGTTCTATGCTTAGCCTTAGTTGAGATGATAGTCATTCAATACATTGATTCCATATGAAGGGTTGGGCCTTTTTTCTATTACGTTACATTTGAAGCCCACACACTATTATTCTCACATTCCAATCTGGTTAGCCCAAAATAAACTTTTGTGATGCTTTTTTAATTGAATGGGCATTTACAATAAATCGTACATATGTGGGTCTGGGCTTTCTTCGGCCCATTTTCAGCATGTGAAATTATCATTTTTGGGGTCAAGGGATCTTTTGCAGCATGTTCTAATGTGATAACGTATATCTCTATAATCCCTTGTCCTTTGTCCTTGAATTTAACTGACAAAGGGTCCGATACTCTTAATAAAGGGAGGGAATTCGATTCTAAAGTTAGTTAAGGTGTTGGGGAATATATTTTAGCTCCTAGATAAACGCTTGAGGGTAATAGACGGGTCGTCTTATCTAACATGGGTATCACCTACGAGAAAATGAGACTTCACCATACTCTTGAATTGTTGATGAGCCCAACCCTTTTCCAAAAAAATTATATAAAAAAAAACAGATATCTCTATAATTCCATATAACTTTCGTTGGCAAAAAAAAAAAACATAAAACTTTCAGTTTAACGTTCATAATATTTTATGTAATAATAAATTATATTCTTAACAATAAGAATAAAACAAAACAAAACCTGAAACATAAATAAATTATTATTGGCAAAAAAAAAAAATACAATTAAAGCATCAAAACAAAACTAGAAAATTGCAACGCTTGTTGGGACGTGGACGAATCACTATAGTGTGGCAGAATTAAAGAGGGAAAATTTATTTCGGGGCCCTTTTAACAAGGAAAATTGTAAAAAATGCGTCAAGATTCTGACAATCCCCAGAAAAAGCCTTGGAACCTTTTTTGGGATTGTCAGAATCTTGGGGTCTTTTTTATAATTTCCCTTATTAAAAAGTCCCTAAAATGAATTTTCCCAATTAAAGAACACTTTTTCGAAGATGAGCAGTCTCATTTCAAAAAGTTTGGTTGTATAATTATCTTCCCACGGGTTCTTCTAACTCATCTGTCTTCTAGGAGTACAACAATTTCATATTTAACTCAATTTATAAGGCTGCTATGTACCTTAGCTAGGACTCATTTTCAACACTGTTTTTAGTACACCAAAACAAAAAGAACACACTTACTTTTTGTCATGATTTATATTGTGTTATACTACCTTTGGTTCTTAAGATTAGAATTAGAGTTAGTGGACTATTTTTAGTAGATTTAAAAAATTAGTTATATTAGTTATTTATAATAATTATAGACTAATTTTTCTGATTAAGATATCATCTTTCATCGTAACTATCTTTATAAAAAATTATAAATTTGAGAGACAAAGAGAATTAAAATATGACATTTAGAAACCAAATTCAACTTTAAAGTAGCGGCTAATTTCTGAATTTGCCCCTTATTAAATAACTATTTACCAAAATGCCCCTGTCAGAAACCTATTTTCCAAAATGCCCCTGTCAGAAACCTATTTCTCAATCTGCCCCTGTTTAGTCGACTAAAACATTTGGTTTAGTCGACTAAATGGAGGGCAAAAAAGTTTTTCCAGGCCCCCGACATTTAGTCGACTAAACCAAATTTTTTAGTCACTAAATCCATTTAGTCGACTAAAAAACTCATTTAGTCGACTAAATCATTAAAAAAAAAAGTTAAAACTTGAAGGCCGTAACTCTGCTCGGAGTCCGAATCAAGCGATTTTTTTGATTCCACATAACTTTTTGAGATCTATGCACCGATATAAAAATTATCTTCAAATTTAATGAAGAGAAAGGAAACAAGTGATTCTTTATTGCGCAGAAATACCAACAATTCATTAAATATAATCAAGTGATTTTTTAATTATATATATATATATAGTTTTCTTTTATTTGATGTTTTATATTCATTAAATATAATCACTAATATCACTAACCAATGACTCGGTAAAACAAATTAAAATGACTCCACTACTTCCTAAAAATAGCTAACCACATGTTTACAATAATATAATAAAAGATCAAGACACTCAACACAATAAACAATTAAAAATAAATAACTTAATCCTTCTTATTGTGGAATCAAGAACGTGTGGAAATCAGCGACATGAACCATGTAGAGAAAAATTGGGATTATTAACTTCAACAATACTAACAATTCATTAAATATATATCATGGGCTTTTTCCCAATTTGCTATATTTAATGAATTGTTAGTATTGTTAGCATTTTAATTTGTTTTACCGAGTCTGTTGGTTAGTGATATTAGTGATCCTAGATATTAGTTATGATCCTAGATTTTAGCTAGATTGACTACCGTGCTATCACAACATATGATCCCATGCATAACTTCCCAACACTGTTATTCCCCCTAAAATCAAGCCCCACAAATTTAGCGTCGATAATTTTCCTATTTCTATTTTCTTTTAAAATCCATATTATTAATGGAGAGAAAATCTCAATTTTGAATATATTGTATTTTGAAAATCCAGTATTAATTATTACGTTGAAATTCAAAGTTTACCAAATACATGATAGAAAAATAAAGATATTAAAATCTAAAATAAGGTCAATTAATTATTATTAGATAATAATATTAGAAATAATGATTAATTAATTTTACAATAAATATCTCTCAATTAAATATAATTAATTTCCTCCATCCTGACAAAACCCTAGGATTGGTACCATCATTTCCCACTCTATCTCCTTTTCCTTGTGGCACCGCCCCTCTCCCGCGATCAATTGTGTATACACACACATATCTTATCTTTATTGTACCGGAGATATTATATGATCTAATAAAAAGAAAACTATATATATATATATATATATATATATATATATATATATATATAAAATTAAAAAATCACTTGATTATATTTAATGAATTGTTGGTATTTCCTGCGCAATAAAGAATCACTTGTTTCCTTTCTCTTCATTAAATTTGAAGATAATTTTTATATCAGTGTATAGATCTCAAAAAGTTATGTGGAATCAAAAAAGAATCGCTTGATTCGACTCCCGAGCCCGAAGTTACGGCCTTCCGAAGTTTTAACTTTTTTTTTTAATGATTTAGTCGACTAAAAAATTTGGTTTAGTCGACTAAATGTCGGGGGCCTGGAAAAAAAAATTTTGCCCTCCATTTAGTCGACTAAACCAAATGTTTTAGTCGACTAAACAGGGGCAGATTGAGAAATAGGTTTCTAACAGGGGCATTTTGGGAAATAGGTTTCTGACAGGGACATTTTAGTAAATAGTTATTTAATAAGGGGCAAATTCAGAAATTAGCCTTAAAGTAGCTCTTATATTAAAGACTAGCAGTAGCATAATTTAATTTGAAAACAATCGAACAAGCTAGTAGTAGTGATTCTTTTAAAACTTCAGCATTTCTCTCACATTACATAGTGTACGTACACGAGATTGGAGTTCAGTAGTATATCATTTATCTTTAACCTTTTTGTTTTTTTTTTTTATGTCAACATAAATTACATGGACGTACTTGGAGAAAATGAAAATAACATGTTTTGATGAATTTCAAAAAAGAAAAGTAAAGAATACCAAAAAAGACTTTAAACTAAACATAATATTCAGAAATTAGGAAGAGAACTGAAAGTATGTGATACGAAATGTTAGAACGAAATTAGTACCATTTATGCCTAAAAAACCTGCTTCCCAAGAGAAAAACAAAAGCTGCATAAGAAAAAGAGGGACAAAGAAAGCAGATCAGAACCGACCAATGGAAACAGCTCCGTGTTAAAACGCAACGACCATTCATGTTTGAAACAAAAAAATTAAAATCGATATTGTCGGCTACCTTTTTTTTTTTTTTCTTTTGGTGTGTGTGACTAGAGAGAGAGAGATGGATAGATAGATGAATCACGCGTTAGAGAGAGAAAATAAATAATTATACCAAATTACCAATCCTTGTTCGTGCCTCTCGTTCTCTCTCCCTCTTATGGATACTGATCATCCCCGCCAAATTTTCTTTACTTTATTGGTCTTGTTCACTTCTGCTACGTCCTTCCCTACTTCTGCTTCCTGCTAACCTTACATCTTTGTCACTCACAAGAACAAACTCTCTCTCTCTACATACATACATATACAGGAGTCTATATATATATACACACATATATATGGGGTTAAGGTGCAAAAATAGACATGTACTTTTTTCCGAGGAGCGCCCAGTAGGAAATACTTTTTTCAGGTGCAAAAGTAACTATGTGGTTACAAATTAGATGCAAAAATAGCGTTTGACAGTTAAGTTTGACTTTTTTGATTTGGATGATGACGTGGCATTTCAAAGGTGCAAAATAATTTTAGGATCTTGAAAAATATTTCGTGTATTGATCGGTACTAAAAGGATCTTGAAAAAAATATTTCGAGGTATTGACTGGTACTAAAAAGTATTTTCGAGGATCTTGATTGGTACAAAAAAATATTTCATAATTTTGAAAAATTATTTTAGGATCTTGAAAAATATTTCGGTATTGACCGGTACTAAAAGGATCTTGAAAAAATATTTGAAATGCCACGTCATCGTCCGTCAACAAAAAAATCAAACTTAACGATCAAAAGTCAAACTTAACGGTCAAACGTTATTTTTGCACCTAATTTGTAACCACATAGTTACTTTTGCACCTGAAAAAAACATTTGCTACTGGGCGCTCATTGGAGAAAAGAACATGTCTATTTTTGCACCTTAACCCTATGTATATATGTATTTTCTTTGGTCCTTAATATATAATAATTTTTACAAACCAACAAAAATAATTAAAGTTAATAAAATTATATTAGAATTACGTAATTTTTAATATTATCCCTATTAATTACATTAAATTCTAATATCATATTAATTATTACTCTCATCCACTATCCTTATTAATTATGGGCATACATAAAAAAATATAATTAATGCTTATTGAGAACACATAAGTACCTAATAAAAAACCAAATGTACTTACTAGTTAGTACCGGATTAGAAGGAGTATATGAAGATCTTATCACGATGAATAATAAATGTACAGCTAGCTAGAGAGGCTCTCTCTAACGCCAAGGGCGGACCTAGGTGTATAGTTGGGGGGGCAAGTGCCCCCCAAAAATTTGTGATTTTTCTAAAAAAAAAAAAATCAAGTTAATGGAGTTAGAATTAATAACTTAAATATAATGGTTTCAAATTTTCATTAGCATTAGCATTATTTATCTACTTTCCTTGAATTAATACATGTTTGAATGATTGTCCACCTTTAAATTAAATGTCCACCCTTAATATATCAAAATTGCACTTCGTAATCGGATGGGGATGAATGATTGAATGATTGTTTAGTACCTTATATTGAAAAATATGTATTTGATAGCATTGATAATAAGGCAATTATGATAGAATTCCAAAACATAAGGCCTAGAAGGATGACATTGTAATTATTTTTATTATAATATAATATATTTTTTTATTAAAATATATGTACTTGAACTTATTGAGTGTTCACCCTTCATTATAATTTATGTAGCTGCATTTCTAACAGTATTTAGCCTTGCGTTTCTAAATGACAAGTTTATAAAATAATTTCCGCTTTTATTACATCATCAATATTCACTTGATTTCATAAAAAAAAATTGATATTTTTTTATTGATATTCTTTTGTTTTTTTAATGCATTTAAAACTTTCCTTAAAAAAAAATTTCGGGGGCAGCCCACCAATTGTGCCCCCTTTCATAATTTCCTGGGTCCGCCACTGTCTAATGCAGAACTGTTTTCTGAAATTTCATGCGTAGGTACTGTTTCTTCTGAGTGTAGGGGATTAGGGAAGGGGTCTTTGATAAGCGTGATTATGAGAGAGAGAGAGAGGGGTGGGAATAAATAAGGTAAAATCCATATAGGGGCCTAATTAAGGTCCAGAATTTCAAAAAAGACTCCAACAACTTTCACATACCAAAAAGGGTCCTAGGGCCTTTTCTGGTATAAACGTTAACAACTAAAATAGCCACATTAACAACCAAATCAATACTCGTTAACAACTAAATCAGTCGCATTAACCACAATATTTTAACAACTAAATCAGTCACATTAACAACAATATCAGCCCCCAGTTAACAACTAAATCAGTCATATTAACAACTAACATTTAATGAAAAATCCCAAAAAAGGCCCTAGGGCCCTTTTTGGTATGTGAAAGTTGTTGGGGCCTTTGTTGAAATTCTGGACCTTAATTGGACCTTTTATAGATTTTCCCAATAAATAATACGAAGGCCAGTACAATTATTAATGAGTGTCTGTGAGAAAATCGCTGCATGTAAAATTTTATTACATAATCTTTCTGATTCTTATTAAAAATACTAACTAATAATTTTTTTAAACTAATAAAAATAATTAAAGTCAATAAAATTATTCTATAATTTAAATAATTTCTAATATTATCCCTACTAATTACACTAAGATTTAATATTAGATTAATTATTACTTTCATCTATTATCTTTATTAATTATGGACATACATGAAAAAAAATATTAATATACTTTAAAAATAAGTAAATGTCTTATAAAAATGATAAAATACAATTATAAGTTAATGTTTTATAATAAAGACAAGAAGAAGTATCATGGATGTGGATGTGGATGTCTTTTTTTTTTTTTTTTGCTCAGAGATGTGGATGTATGATATACTAATAAATAGAGCTAGCGAAGCTAGGGCAATATATAGGGGTCTCTGATCTTAAGTGTGTGAGAGACGTATATGTATAGCTATAAGCTTATAGGGTGTCTTAGGGTTTCATCTTATTAAGCCTCTCTCCCTCCCTCTGGCTTTTTCCTTTTTCCTTTTAGCTTGTATGGTCATCACTAGGGTTTTTAGCATGGTTATCAGAATCGGACCGGACCGGCCGGTTCTAACCGGGAACCGTCCAACCGGTCTGATACAGATCAGAAACCGGGGTTAAGCCCCTAAACGGGGGCTAACCTGGTGGAACCGGTGTGAACCGATCCTAACCCGCAGGGCAGACCGGTTTCATATTAAAAAAAAAAAAAATTTGTTGAATCAGCCAAAAAGGAAAAGTTTTCGGTTTTGTGATTCTCTTCAACTCAAAAATCAAAATTTCCCTTGCTCTTCTCTTCTCCCTCCTTCACAACACAGGTGCTCGGTTCAGGCCAAAATCACCGTCATCGTGGGTTAAAGGTAGAACCTTTTGTTTCGTCTTCACCTCTCGTTGCCTTTTGTTGCTGGTACAGAGGCATTTTCGTCGCCGTTCGTCGTGGGTGGTCGGGGCCTTTGGTTCTTCTTCACCTCTCGTCGCCTTTTGTTAAAGGTTGGACCTTTTTATTCTTCTTCACCTCTTTTCTGATTTGAACATTGTCGAACTTCACCTCTGTTCTGATTTGAGCATTGTCGGACCTTTTTTGTTCTTCTTCACATCTCGTGATTTAAGTATGACTTTATCGGTTTGTTGTGCAGGTCTCATCTGATTTGAGCATTGTCGAACTTCATTGTGTAGTTCTCATCTGATTTGAGCATTGTCTGCAGGTAATATACCTATTCTTCTCAAGTGTTTCTATTTTATTTTATCATACTTCATTGTGTGAGAGATGCTCATGTTTGGCATATGAATATGCCATTTGCAGAAGTATGTGTATATAAAAAATACTTTCTTTATATAGGGATACTATTTTGCCTTTGCAAAAGAGTTGGTGCGATTAAATGCCTCACACACATATAAATGCCTCTGCAAAATAGATTAAATAAATGCCTCTGCAAAAGAGTTGATTTAATCGATTTCAATGCCTCACACACATATAAATGCATCTGCAAAAGGGATTAAATAAATGCCTCTGCAAGAGTTGATTTAATCGATTTCAATGACTCACACACATATTTAAATTTATCATAATACGGTTGCTGCTATGACAATATGTTGCTGCTGTTACTTATTTATTTGGTTGTGGCTTTGCTATTTTGCTGCTGTTATTTATTTTGTTGTTGGGGCTTCATCCTTGAATGAAGATCATGTTGCTCCTACTTCTTTTACTTTTCCTCCTATAGTTCCATCTCCTAATGTCTCAACACCTAGGGAGTTGATTGATCTTAATGATCGATGATTATCATGTTGATGATTATTAGTTTAGTGATTGAAGGTGAGAATATTTTGTTATGATGTAGGTGAGAATATGCTAATCATATAGGTGAGAATATTTTGTTATCATATACTTGATTTTTGATATTTTGTTATGATGAATGTTTGTGATTCCATTACAAATTAGGTGTCATTGGGTGATATATGATGCTTTGATATCAATTTGTAAAGAATATTGTAAAGAATATTTGTCAAGTATATAATTATTTGGCTAGTTATTTAAAGTCTTGAAATAATATTTAGTATTTGGAATTATGGATTATGTGATAAGAAATTAAATTATTTCTCAATTTTTTATTCCTCACCGGTTTGGTCCCGGGTTGACTCCGATCTGACCCACTGACCCAGTACCCTGATCGGTTCACTGACCGGTCCGGATTTAATTACCTTGGTTTTTAGAGTGTCTCCGAGGAGTGTCCCGTTTAAGAATGTTTGGTTTCTTCTGACTTCATTTTTGTGTCTTGTGTGTGCCTCTCTCTGCTCACACACATCACCAAACCCATCTCTCCTGTGAGTCCTGTCTCTCTTCCTTCTCTTGTACCCAATCATGCCGCCTTCTGCTTCTGCTTTTTTCATACTTTGTCTTTCTTTCATTCTTTGTTTTTTTGGTTGGGTGAAATAAGAAATTGGATCTACTGTTATTATAAAATATTAATTAACAATTATATTTGATCTTTTTTATAAGGTATTTGTTTATTTTCAAAGTGCATTAAATATTTTTTCCATGTATGTCCATAATTAATAAGGATAGTGGATAAGAGTAATAATTAATATAATATTATTGTTTAGTGCAATTAGTATCCGTAATATTGGAAGTTACTTAAATTGTAGGATAATTTTATTGATTTTAACGGTTTTTATTGGTTTTTGAGAATTGTTAGTTGATGCCTTATAATAAATAAATTGTTCCATATATTTGAACTCTCACAATCAAGGGCGAATCTAGGTACACGACTAGGAGATAAGTGTCCACCCTTGAATTGGGGTTAGAAAGAGTAAATGCAACAAAAAAATCACAAATGTAACGAATAAATATTTTAGGTCCACTTAAAAGTCACAATCTGCACCTGCACCGGACAAGTTTGAAAACTTACCACCCTTGCTCAAAATGAAATCTACTCATTACATTTGTGATTTTGTTGTTGTATTCATTCTTTTTAACCCCAATGCACATTATTGGGGTCTGGGCAAAAATTTGCAACAATCGGATTTTGGGTGGACTGCACATGGATTTTCCCAGACACGTTCGAAAACTTACCACCCTTACTCAAAATGAAATCTACTCGTTATATTTGTGATTTTTTCGTTGCATTCACTCTTCCTAACCTCAATGCACATGATTAGGGGAACCAGACAAGGATTTCCAACAATCATATTTTGAGTAGATTGCACATGGACTTGCCCGGGCATGTTTGAAAACTTATCACCCTTACTCAAAATGAAATTTATTCGTTACATTTGTGATTTTTTTTTTCACTCACTCTTCCTAACCCCAATGATGGTTGGGGTCCGAGCAAGGATGCAATAGTCGGATTTCAGGTGGGTTGCACATGGATTTTTTTGTGATGGGCGCTCTTGGAGTAAAAATTCATTGGTCAATCTACACCTTAACCCTTAAAAGTTTACATTTTAACGAATGGTGATTTTTTTTGCTTACGATGTTGTGCTGACTTTACATTTTTATGAGTTTTTTAGTATTTTTGGTCAACTTAATTTTCTCTTGTGCTGGGCACTCCTGGAATAAAAGTTTGGTAATCAATTTGCACCTTAACCCTTAATTAATTTGTCAGTTATTATTCTCCTCTATTTCCATAAACTGAAATGGAGAGCTTACATTTCGAAGGAATAAGAAGACATGAAAAAGAGTTGGTTGTACAACAATTTGAACGTACAAAGACAGTGATAAAATTTAGGGAAAATTATTTTCAGGACCCTTTTAACACTGATAATCCCAAAAAAGGTCTCAAGATTTTGATAATCCCAAAAAAGGCCTCAGAACTTTTTTTAGGTTTTTCAAAATCTTGGGTGAGTTGTTAACGGGGCTGATATAGTTGTTAACCGGGTACTGATATAGTTATTAAATGTACTGATTTAGTTGTTAACAAAAGTGTTGTTAACGTGACTGATTTAGTTGTTAACAAAAGTGTTGTTAACGTGGCTGATTAAGTTGTTAAAGACCTACCCGTTAATAATTATATCAGCTCCTTTAACAACTCACCCAAAATTCTGAAAATCCCAAAAAAGGCCCTGGGGTCTTTTTTGATATTATCAGAATCTTGAGGCCTTTTTTGGGATTGTCAGTATTAAAAGGACCTGAAAATAATTTTCCCTAAAATTTATTCTCTTTGGTCCATTTCTCCCAAGAAGTTGACTGGAATTTAACGAATTATCTCAAAATCAGGGAATACCATAACATTATTTTTTAAAAGACTTTTTTATTAGACTGTTTCTCAATCACAGGCTAACTTCAAACCGACTTTTAAATTTAAATTTGCTCCTGATGGACGAAGTTAAATATATAGAAGAAAGGATTATTAATTAGGAAAAATTACGTGCATGTCTCAAGGACCAGAAATAAATACAATTAGATTTCTTAAAATCACCAAATCACACAGAAGTCTCTAAAGACTTTTTTTTATATTATTTGTATTAACAACAGGAAGTGTTATATTTACAACAACATTTAAACATCTAACCATTTACAACAAACAAAGTCATATTTACCACAGAAAATGTCATATTTACAATAACATTTAAACACCTAAATTTTGTTTCAAACTCAAGTCCCTAAACGTAGAGGTCATTTACAACAGAAAAATGCTAGATTTACAACAGGAAATGCTATATTTACAACAAAATTTAAAATCTGATCATTTACAACAGAAAAAATCATCTTTACAACAGAAAGTGTCATATTTACAACAACATTTAAATACATGAATTTTGTTTCAAACTCAAGTCCCTAAACGTAAAGAAGTCATTTACAACAGAAAAAGGCTAGATTTACAACAGGAAGTACTATATTTACAACAAAATTTAAAATTTGGTCATGTACAACAGAAAAAATTATATTTACAACAGGAAATGTCATATTTATAACAAAATATTCATGAAATCCAGGTACAACAAAATGTTCATGGATTTTGTTTCCATACAAATAATATAAAAAAGTCCCTTTTTGATATGTGGATTTCTATTCGGACTTTCATGAATATTTTGTTGTAAATAAGATTTTTTTGGTTATAAATGGCCAGATTTTAAATTTTGTTGTAAATATAGCCTTTTATTTTCTGTTGTAAATGACCTCTATACGTTTAGGAACTTGCGTTTGAAACAAAATCTAGGTGTCTAAATGTTGTTGTAAATATGACACTTTCTGTTGTAAATATGGTTTTTTCTGTTGTAAACGATCAGGTGTTTAAATGTTGTTGTAAATATGGAACTTTCTGTGGCACTTCCTGTTAATACAAATAATATAATAAAAGTCCCTAGGGACATCTGTGTAATTTGGTGATTTTAAGGGACCTAATTGTATTTATTTCTGGTCCTTAGGACCTACACATAATTTTCCCTATTAATTAAGACTGTGTACGTGATGATGAAAGAAAGTTTCCTGTATTTGGTTATTTGAAAGCTTCTGAACCATATGAAGATGTTGGATGGATCCACAAATCACAGATAAAATTAGAAGGCTGTATCCAAAAAGCCAGGATCGGAAAAATGAAGAATATGATAAAAGGTTTAACAAAAGGCAAGGCCACTCTCTCAAATTGTATGCTCATCAAGTGAAAACGACCATGTATATGTAATCTATAAGATATAGTATACAGGAACTTGCAAAGAATAAAACGAGACCACATTAGGTGTTTAGAGTTTATGTGTCCCTTACATGCTCATTTCTCTATCAGAGGGGTGAACATTTTTTTTTAAATTTTTTTATATATTGTATTTATTTAGATTTAAATTATATGTTGTTTTCTGAAATGTTTTTTGCACTCAGCATCTCAAATTAATTTGTTGTCATGATACTGGTGTTACAGACAAATATTTCTGAATGCCAGACTAAAAACTAATTAATTTGAGATATTGGGTGCAAAAATCACTACAGAAAGTAGCATATAATTTCAACCTAAATAAATGGGAAAATTCCAGATAAATACCAAATGAATTTGCAAAACCCCCAGAAGTCTGTTGAATTTGTAAAAAGACTGAGAGGTACCAAGGACCTATGAGAGATATGCAAATTCGTGTGAAATTACCCTTTTGCCCTTAGTTTTAAATAAATCAAATAAAAAAAAAACCAACCCCCACGGCCGCCGGCGGTGGGGGTGGTGGGGGTTGGGTTTTTTTTTATTTGATTTATTTAAAACTAAGGGCAAAAGAGTAATTTCACACGAATTTGCATATCCCTCATAGGTCCTTGGTACCTCTCAGTCTTTTTACAAATTCAACAGACTTCTGGGGGTTTTGCAAATTCATTTGGTATTTATCTGGAATTTTTCCTAAATAAATACAATATATAAAAAAAAAATAAAAAAATATGCTCATACCATAATAGAGGTATGAGCATGTAAGGGGCACAAAAACTCTAGGCACATAACTATTGGCCAACAAACTATTGGCTTAGGAGCACACAACATAATAAACTTTTAACTGAACTTTAAATACTAATAAACTTTTTAAAATGTTAAAGTAGCACAAAATCGTTTCTTGAACACCGTCTTTTTTCGAGAAAAAAAAAAACACCAACGTCTTTTACTGCGGCTGGGCTGAATTGGGGGAAATGAAATGAATTAAAATACAAACTAATCCTCTGATTGCAAATCAGATTCAGAATCAAACCTCTTTCTTCTTTTCTTCCTCTTACCAACTCTTCATCTCCCTCGTTCAAATTTATCTCCCCGGTTTTACTCTGATTATACCATTTGTATTCTCTTTCATGTGAGTTTTCCCTCATTCTTCTCTCTGACTATTTCTGCTGGACGTCTCTTTTTCGTCTATTTGTTTTCCTTTGTTTATTTATACCCTGGATTGTTGTGGGTCCATCGCAATTTTCGTTTCCCCCTAGTGTTTGCTTTTAGCCTTTGATTTGCTGCGAGCTTGGTGAAGTCGGTGATGCGAAACTCTTACTGTACCAACACCGGTTGATTTCAACTCCATTTTCGATGATTCCAATGTGCCTTGATGGACGTTACTCATAGATTAATACGGGAAAGGAAGAAAAGTATTCTTATTGGTTAACAAGTCTTACTCAGAGGGTTAGTTTGTATTTTAATTCATTTCATTTCCCCCAATTCAGGCGCAGTAACGGACATTAGGGGTGAGCAACGGGCGGGCGGGGCTGTCCCGAGGGGTAACCCGCGTCCCGCCCGTTTATTTTTAACGGGGACGGGGCAAAACGGGTTTTTGTTAACGGGTACGGGCCACCCGTTTACATTTCTGGCCTTTTTTTAAGGGTTTTTTGGCCCAGCACACCTTTTTGTCAAGAAAGTTTATGGGCCCAAAACAGAATTTTTTTTGTTCCTGTTTTTTTTTTTGCAGCTTGATGCTGTTCATATGGAATTTATTTGGCCTCCTAACATGTGCTATTGGTGAACCAAATTCAATTCTGTGGTCCATACCTGTTTATCACACTTACGATGATCTATAACTCTCTTCTCTTTTTTTGTTTTTGGCTGAAAATTCTTCTCTTCGAGGGTGATTTTAGGATAGACGAAATTTCATACACTCATTACTCATACATTCAAAAAGAAAGCAACAAAATTGAAACAGAATGGAAGAAGCAGCCATGCTCTTTGCCATCTGGTCGTTGCCTCTTCTTCGTCCTCGCTGTCGCAAGAGAAGGAAGACGGAAAGGCCGACTCTTCATCCTCCTCGCCGTCGCCGCTGTAAAGGACGGCGAGGGATCATATGGTGGTGGGTGGGTAAGTGAATGCAGGAAGTGAGGAGATTGACGGCGTTGGGGAACAATAAGAAGCTTCGGCGGCTGCGGCGTGGACGGCGGAAGAGAAGAGGGGCGAGTGAAGCTGCCAAACAAGAGAATGTGAGGGAGGGGACTACGTTTCCTAGGTTTGAGACTTTGTGTGTGTGTACAGGCCGCACTCCTCTCTCTGTCTCTGCACTTTCTCTTTATTCGTGACTCTCAGTCTTAGCGTTTGAAGTGTGGGGAAAAAAATTATAGATTAAACGGGTAACGGGCGGTCACGGGGTACCCGTGCCTCAACCCGTGACCCGCCCGTATAATATAAACGGGTAACGGGTAGCCCGTACCCGTAACGGGTCCAATCTGGGCGGGTTTTATCCAGGTAAAAATTTACGGGGAACGGGCGGTTGGGCGGGTTGCGGGTCACTTGCTCACCCCTAACGGACATTGGTGTTCAAGAAACGATTTTGTGCTACTTTAACATTTTAAAAAGTTTGTTGGTATTTAAGATCTAGTTAAAAGTTTATTGTGTTAGGTGCTCCTAAGCCAATAGTTTGTTGGCCAAATTGCTTCTTAATCCTAAAAACAACATGCCTTAGATTCAAAACCCTAATAATAGATTCTGATAGCAACCCTTCGCTATGCAAGTCAAGTCCCCTAGATTAAATAGGCACATACAGTGGCGGACCTACAGTGAGGGCAATGTGGGCAAGTGCAGACACAAAATATATATAATTTGAAAGAAATTTTGTAACAATATGAATAGGTGGTACAAATGGTAAATCCTCTAATCTCTCCCCTTACACAGGTCGACGGTTCGAGCCCAACCTTTTACACTCTTTTTTTTCCCATTTCCAATACCTTGTCTCGTCGCTTTCCCCCAAAAATTTTCCCCCAAATTTCCATCCTAAACTCGACGCTCTCCCTCGTCCACCGTCGCTCAGGCAGTCAGGCTTGATTCTCAGTTTCCGGCTTTGGAATTTACCTACTGGAATCGCAACGTCTTAGATTATAATTGATTCAGGCAAAAAGTGTAAGACTTTGCATTATTAGATATAGAGCCAGGAAATCGGGCCGAGCCTGATGGGCTCGGCCCGTTTAGGCCCTGGCCCTTCAAGGGCGGGGCTTGAAAAATGGACGAGATATTTGAAATTGGCCCTGTAGGGCCAGCCCTGGAGGGCCTCGGGCCAGCCCTGCAGGCCCTTTTCACTGTAGCTTTTTCTTTTTTTTCTTTTTTAATTTATTAATTTTTATATATATTGTTTTTTATAGAGTTATTTATCCATTTAACTACAAATACATAATAATTATACTCTAATTTTATGATTTGGTTTATTATTTGTTGCAAATAAAATTACTCTTATGTTTTATGTGAGTTATTTGTGAACATAGTTTGCTTTTGATTATGAATTAGTGATTGTGCTTATTTGTTGGATGATTCGTAGTGTAATTTACTAATTATATTTATTAAAAAAAAACAGAGGAAAATTAATTAAAATTTGGAATAGGAATTTCCGGGCCCTGGAGGGCCGGCCCTGGCCTTGGTGCTCTCGAGCCGGGCTTTGAAAAACATATGTTTTTCTTATCTCAGACCCTGGAGGGCCGGGCCGGCCTTGATTCCCAGCTCTAATTAGATAGCACTCTGTATATAACATAGTATTTTGATATATTACCAAACCATAATCTGGTGGCGATACGGAATCCATCCATTGTTAACGTGTTCTTGATGCTAGGTCAAACCATCTCAAGTTGTATGGGTGTCATTTAATTCTGAATGGTGAGTATGAAATAGAAAATATTAGCTCTATGCGGTCTTAAATCTTGGCTCCTTTTCAACTTCTTCAATATAACTAATTACAAGACTTGAATCCCCTTTATGGCTCCATGCCTCCATCAGGTGCTTTTGCACATTTAACGTCGCAATAAATATATATCATAGAATTTAGCCATTAGATTTTGCTCAATTGAAGTTGCATACCTAAAAGTAAATTCAAGCCGAGCTTTCTCCTATTTGTAAGTAGAATTGTTCATGCCAATTAAAGGCTTCAACGCTAGAAAATTGTAGTAATCTCTAGGTTTGCTCCTAAATGTGTTAACAATAATACATGACAATTTAAGAATCAAAGATCTTGACATTTTTCGACTTTAATGCAGATCATGTACTATTAAATCATCTATCATTAATTACCTTATTCCATGTGATTAGAGCAATATTCTGGATAGCTTGACAATCCCCATCGCTGCATCTAAATATGCGGTTTCCTCCGTGAGACAAAAGTGTGATGGACCTTTTCAATAAAATCATCACGTAGTAAAGCCTAAAGCGATATCTCTTTCCCCTTCAAGTTTACCTACTACGGTACTGGCGTGAATATGATCTACTATGCCTTCATTCCTTTCCCCTAAAATAGTAGTTACCTTAGCTTTCTGTGAGGTATCACAGATTCTACTTTAAACTCTAAAAGTATATGTATGTTTTAGGCTGCGTTTGTATGGGCTTTTTTTTTAACAAAAAAGTCTTTTTTTCCCAACAAAAAAGTCATTTTTTATTATTTTAGGTGTTTGGATGAGAACTTAAAAAAAAAAAAAAGCAAAATTAGCACAAAAGCCCAAAATTCTACTTTTTTTGGAAGCTATAATTTAAAGCTTTTAAAAAAAGTTATTTGTGGTAGAAGAGAGAGAAAGTAAAAAGGAGGACCGGTATTTTATTTTTGGGCAATTGACACACCCAATACCCCTGTCTCTCTTTACCCTGTCTGCTTTTCTCTTGCTTTCGTGGGAAATACTCCCTTTCCTTCGACATTGTTCGCGCCGTCTACTCATCGGTCTGGTATGTTTGCTCCTTTGTTTTTGCTCATCGGTCTTCTGGTGCTCTCTCTCTCTGCTTGTATGTTTTTGGAACGCTGATCTGGTCAAACTTATTTTCGATGTGGTCGTGATTCTCTGCTTCTGATCTGGTTTCTCTGCTTGTTTAAATTACACATATAGATTTTCTGGTTTCTCTGCTGGTGATTCTCTGGTTTCTTTTTTCCTTGACCGACAGTTAGTTGAATTTGTTGTATGATTGGTGATGTTAAAAAATGTTATGCGCCAACTTGGTGATGAAATGAGGTTTTCTTCTAACTCCATTTCCGCACAGAAATTCTTCTCTACTGGTGGGAGTATTATGCTAAAGTTCCTGGGGGTCGTGCAAAGTATGGTTAATAGAAAGGACCGAGTAGTAGTATTAGGTAGATAATCATTAATTTGGGATAAGCCCATGTTATCATCACAATTTTCCACTGAAATCATTTTGATTTACATTTTATTCCATACCAAAACTACTATTCCCCGTAGAAATCAAAGGAGCGTCTTCGAGTTTTTGTCTCAAAACACAGATTCGCCACTAGAATTCTTAGTTTTTTCATGTTTCATAGTATTTTAGCATTTCAAAGTTTAGAGAGCAGGCTTTTACATTTGCTATGTTCAACTTATTGTGTGGTTTAGAGAGCAGGCTTTTACATTTACATTTCCTTGTTTTCTGAAATTTCATTGTGCTTATATATAGTGGATGAATTTTCCACATTCCATATATAACTGATTAATTTCCATGAAATCGTATCATTGTGTAGTTGGCTAGCTGAATTCATTGAATCATCAGCTGCTAGCTCTTGAAAGTGGGGATTACTTTCTTTTTTGAGTTCAACTTGGTAATAATTAGTATGTTCTCCTGATGACATGTAAACGGGTGAGTATATATATGGTACAATTTTGACCTGGTATTTTCGATTAATTAGTGCAAGATTGAACATTTTGATGATTTGACGTGATAAGAAAAGCATCTCACAACCAACCTGATTAATAATTGATTATACCTCTAATTAATGAATGATTGTCGAGCTAACCATATATATATATGATGGTTGATGTAATTACCCGTTGATGACAAGAGTGAAAACAAAGATGATTCAGCAGATATTGAAGATTCTGACCTTAATATAAAACTAATTAATGGTTTATTCAACACAAATGGGCCAATCTGATGTACAAGGTGTATGATTGAGACAAAATTTAATCTGAAGCTTCGAGTTCTTTTCAATTATTTGGATTTACCTTGCTATTTGTGTAATCACTGTATTTGTGTAATTGTGTCCTTTAGATAAGTTGTGCCATTGTCTATCCATGCTTATAGTTTTTTATTTTGGTTTTAATGATATTCATGCTAGTTTTAACTATTCCTTCATTTGAGTTTAGAATGGCACCAAAAGTAGCTCGTATAACATCTACACAAGAAACATTTGTTCAGTCTAAGAATGTTAGTAAAAGTTCTTCGAAGGCAAGATGGAATGATTCAAATCTTGAAACTTTCTTGAAAGTTTGTGTTGAGGAGGTCGAAGGCAGTAACAGGCCTCACACACATTTTATTAAAGACGGGTGGACCAATATAGTTGACAAGTTTAATAATATCGCGGGAAGAATTATGATAAGAAACAATTGAAAAATAGATGAGATGCCTTTGAAACACGAATTTAGCATGTGGGCAAAGTTGGTTGAAAATGAGACTGGTCTTGGATGTGATTTTAATATGTGCTTTACATTTGCATTGGTGGGTTGGGAAGGCTCTGCACATGATACAAGGATTTTCATGGATACTCTTAGAAAGCCGCGGTTACATTTTCCCCAGCCTCCTGAAGGTAATTATTTAATTTTATTGTGAATTATGGCAATTATTATTATACAGTTGTTCCAAATATAACGACATTTTATTACAGGAAAATACTATCTTGTTGATTCTGGATATCCTAATTTCAAAGGGTTTTAGGGCCATATAGAAATACATGATATCATCTTCCTCAATTCAGATTGGCCCCAACTTTTAGATCACAAAATGAAATCTTCAATTATCGTCACTCAAGTTTAAGGAGTGTCATTGAAAGAACATTTGGAGTTTGCAAAGCAAGGTGGATGATATTGCAGAATATGACCAACTTTGAGCTTAACACTCAATTTGCTATCATATGGGCAACCTTTGCTCTTCATAATTATATAAGGAGAATGGATTCTGGTGATTTAGATATGCTTAGAAGATTTGAGAACGTTGATGAGTTTGAAGATAATGATGATGATCGTAGAGAATATGAATGGGAAGGGCCAACTCAAAACTCTGTTAGATTGATGGAAGAAACAAGGAATGCTATTAGAGATCAATTGTTAGATGTAGGTCCAGTGCATCGTTAACTTTTAGTAACTTGTAGTATGATGAATATTATTTCTGTATTTGGAATATGGTACAATATGACTCTTTTTTTTAATTAATGCATTGGTTATATAGCATGATATATACTATTTAATTTTTGTTTTTAGTCATTTTAGTGTATAAATTAAAAAGAAATATTTGATAACAACTTTGATTTATATGGGTCTATGAAAAATTATATCAACCGTTTAATTTTAATATTATTCAAATTCAATTATATTATAATTTTAAATTCAATTAGTGAATATAATATTTCTAAAATTTTAGCATAAGTGCTTTTTTATCCAATGTAAAAAGAAGTGCTTTTATATGCCCATTTTAGTAATTTTACTAATAAAAAAGTGCTTCTTTATTTTAACATCCAAATAGCTTTTTTATTTAAAAGTTCTTTCAAAATGGTATATCCAAACATTAAAAGTGCTTAGCTTCTAATTAAAGCACTTTTTTAAAAAGCAATGGAAAAAAAACACTTTTTTTAAAAGCTCATCCAAACGGGCCTAAACTTCAAACTTCAAAGAATAATCACCTTTTTTTCGGTAGATGAGGCTGTTATTCCCCTAAAATCAAGCCCCACAAATTTAGTGGCAGTCAATTCCATTTCAATATTACTATTCTCTTGCAACATATGATCTCATGCATAACTTCCAAACGCTGCTAGTTAGTTATCTGTATTGCAAACTTATTCATTGGAATGATGCACAATTGCTTACTTGATCTGTTGTTTTACTTCATGCTCTTTCTTTTCTGTTGTGTTTTATGGCACCAGGCCAAGCTTGCAGCCATCAAGGAAAGGTTTGGACGAGATATCCGTGTATTTGAAACATCGCGGTTCTGCGGCACCAAATACTGACACTAACAATCGTAATAGAACCTTGACTTCTACACTTCCTCTACCTTTTGAAGAATGTGTGATCTAAATTATCAAGAGTTTTAAATATACGCTGACCGGTATCCTGAATGAATTTTTCTTGTTGGCATTTTGGTGGCAGAAGCGACTGATGATTTCTATGAATTCATTCTGTGAAGATTATTATCGCTTTGTTGGCTACTAAAAGGAAGGTAAGAATTATACTTCATATTATATTATCCTGGAAGCGAGGTTGTATCAACCGCAAACCGCCAAACATTAATGTTCGCTTTACTTTGGAAGGACATGTCAATGTATTTAAATTCTATGAAGGACTTGAATTAAATAGTAATTAAAGAAGCTATATGTTTCTTGAATTGATTTACGCTTTATCCGAAATGATTGTAAAACTCTCTCTTTTGGAAGCCACTGGCCATCAGATTTGTTATTGGCCTAATATCTTAAGGATAATTATTTCCAAGGGCCACCAAATTCGTTATCTTTCAAATTGAGGAGTATTTTTGCGTAGTCATGTGTGAGCATGCATTAACATTGTAAATATTTTCAATTGATAAATAATAAGGATCAATGAAATGAGTATACATTACAGGGAAATCATTAATTTTAAGTACATGTTTTCAGGATGCATGCAGAAAGAACATACGATTTTTCATGAATATTGAAATTTAAATGTATTGGTTATGTGCAGATAAGTTATTGAAGACTCGCAAAATTCGAGAAGTAGAAGAGGCAGCTCGTAGATCAAGAATAACCAAAATAATGTCAATTTTTTGTTTTTTTTTTATTTAAAAAAATTGATCATTGCCACTGATGCATACAAGTTTTCCTTCTTCTTTCTTTCATATAGTTATAGAATTTGTAACGGCTAGACTGATGAAGTCTGTGAGGGGTAAACTTATCTTTTAAGTTTATTTGTTCATGTTTCCAGGATGTGATTAGAGTTCACTTTCCTGATAATCACACATTAGAGGCTACCTTTCACCCTTCAGAAACACTCTAGAGTTTAGTTGATCTCCTCACAAAAGTGATTGCACATCCGGAACAACCATTTTATATATGTAAGCAAATTGATAACTTCTATCAGATCAAAATTTTGTTTGAATGGATAATGACCAATTTTGTTGTTTGAATGCCCTTAACTCTTTTCATTTGTTTTGTTTTTCATTTGTTGGCCAGTGTACTTTATTATTGCATTGCCTTTCTGATCTTTTTAAATGATTTTATATTTTGCAGCTTAGCAACTACAATTCTTTTGAGGGAGTTCTTTATTGCAAGCCACACTTTGACCAACTTTTCAAAAGAACTGGTAGTCTTGACAAAAGTTTCGAAGGTAACAAAGCTTTCATTGATTAGCTTTCTTTAAATTTCATTGCTCTACATTAGCTTCATTGATTAGCTTTATTTAAATTGCTTTGGAGTTGGAAATCATAGCTTCAGTTGCTTAGTGTCCCTGTATGAAAAAAGATACAATCTTATAGGTTTCGATAGAGGAAGCATTGAGATGAGATAGCTTATAGGTTGCAACATGTTCCCTAATCTTGTCAAACTTTTTTTCTTCCAGAAAATGTCAACGATACAATCTTATTTCAAACGTCTAAAACCCACAAATCCGAACCCGAAGCTCAAAGTGAGCAACTTTCAAACAGTATTTCAATTCCAACTGTCCAAGAATCCTCCCAACCACCACAAGCATCTCAATTTCAAAGTTTTCAACCACCACCTCAAGTTAATATAGAAAATCTTGAAGCGAATGTGGGAAAAAGACCTTCAATTTATTCAATGACATCAAATCCCATAGAAAGAGAGAATATTCGGAGAGCTTATTTGCTCAAGGGGCCAACTCAACCAATTCTTAAACCATTCCCTCTAATGGAACTGTATGGAAAATGCGTAGATTCAATCCTAAGTGGTATGAAGAATTTGGTTCCTGGTTGGAGTATAGTGTATCAAAAGATGCATATTTTTGCTTGTATTGTTATCTACTTGATATGAAGGTTGGAGGTAGTGGTTCAACGCAGGAAGCATTTGTCGGTGTGGGGTTCAAAAATTGGCATAAGAAGGATAGAATCAAAGTTCATGTTGGAGATCATAAGAGTGATCACAATAGATGTTATCAAGCTTGTCAAGATTTGATGAAGCAAAATCAACATATTGATATTGCTGTTTCAAATATTTCTGAACAACAAAGAATTGATTATCGTATTCGGTTGAAAACTTCTTTAGATTGTGTTAGATTCCTACTACGCAATGGTCAGTCTTTTCGGGGACATGATGAATCTACAAGTTCAAATCAACAAGGTTTATTCCTTGAAATTCTAAAGTTTTATTCTAAGCCAAATAAAGAGATGAGTGATGTGGTCTTGCAAAATGCTCTCGATAATCACAAATTGACTTCACCAAAGATTCAGAAAGATCTTTCTCAAGCTTGTGCTGATTTGACTGTTAAAGCAATAATTAGTGATCTTGGTGATGATTACTTTTCCTTGCTAGTGGATGAAGCTCGTGATGTTGCAATTAAAGAACAAATGGTGGTTGTACTTCAGTATGTAAACAAAAAAGGGTCCATTGTTGAACGTTTTATTGGCATAATTCATGTTTTAGATACTACTGCACGATCACTAAAAGCATCGATTGATGCAGACAACTCATCCGCATTCTACATTCATTGTTTTGCTCATCAGTTACAATTGGCACTTGTGAAGGTTGCAAAACATCGCAAGAAGATTCAAGAATTTTTTGACACGCTTCAAAAGATGGCTACTGTTGTGGGGGTTCATGCAAGCGGAAGGAAATTCTTCAAATGAATCAGTATGAGCTAATAGTATAAAGAATTGCTAGCGGTGAAATACCAACTGAAAAAGGTTTAAATCAAGAGACAACTTTAAAGTGACCTGGAGACACTCATTGGGGTTCCCATTTTGGTACACTTACAAGTGTTATCTCATTATTTTCTCCAATAATTTCCTTGAAAAATTATTGAAGACGAGCCGAAAAATGATGCTGCAAGAACTGATACAAGTTGCATTTTGTATGCCATGGAAGATTTTGAATTTGCATTTTTGTTGCATCTTATGAAATTGATCTTGGGGATTTCTTATGAGTTGTCACAAGCACTACAAAGAAAAGATCAAGACCTTTTAAATGTAATTGGTTTGGTGAAGGTAGTCAAGTCTCGTTTACAAGAGGTGATAGATAATGGTTTTGATGAATTGCTTTAAGAAACAAACATTTTTGCCAATAAATATGATATTGACATTCAAAATATGAATGATGTTTATTGTCCTAAAGGGAGATCGAGACGGAGATTGGAATCATTCACATTCCTCCACTACTTTAAGGTGGAGTTATTTAATACAGTGATAGATACTCAGGTTCAAGAGTTGAATGATCGATGTGATAATGTCAATATCAAGTTGCTTGGGTGTTTGAGTTGTCTTGATCCTCGTGATTCATTTGTTAATTTTAACAATGAAAAGTTGATTGAGTTTGCTCGATTCTATCCTTCCCGAGTTTGATGAACTTGCGGATATTCTTTTACGTCTTCAAGTCTCGATAATTTTATTGTTGATGTAAGAGTTGATTCTGATTTTATCAATTTGAAAACAATTTTTGACCTTACTTTGAAGATGGTTGAGAAGAGAAAGGATATTGTTTATCCATTGGTTTATTTATTGATGAAGTTGGCACTCGTTCTACCAGTAACAATTGCTAGTATTGAGCGAGTTTTTTCTGCAATGACTTTTATTAAGGATAAGTTGCGCAATCGGATAAGTGATGATTGGTTTAACTCATGCATGTTAACTTTTGTTGAACGTGATATATTTGATATGATTGACGATGAGGATATAATGCAATATTTTCAAGGAATGAAGAATCGAAGAATGATTTTGTAATCCTTACGATGTAAAGGTTAGTTGACTATTGATTATTATTTTTCTATGTTAATGCATTTGTGTTCTTATTGTTTTCCTTCCTCCTTTATGTAGGTGTTTTGTAACGTCCTCCATTTTACTTAACATAATCACTAATTTAAGGGTTGATCAACAACTAAGTAATGCGTCATCAATTGCCAAAATATATAAAATAGATCAGAGTATGCAAAAATGAGCCCTAACGTGGCAATATACAATCATCCACATCAACCAAAAAGACAGAAGCACTACTTTTAGCAGAGTAGTCTAAGCTTCCGAGGTCTTCCCTGATGGACCCGCACGAGAACTATCACCTGAAAAATATGGTAACCATCAATCCAACTTATTATGAATACTAATATGTGCTAGTGAGGTGCCAAGTGGAACAATTTATATAACAAAGTATTAAAAATATAATTCACCAATATACTCGACACAAATTTTCTTGTCAAAAATTATATATCAGAAATTATGTATCACAGTGTTCATTAACACAATTCCCAATATGCCTCCCACCAATCCAACCGAACCGCCTTATTTCCTCTGACTAGACCCATGGGCTAAGTTACATCTATATTCTTGGTTACTCAAAAGCTCACTTGGTCATGTGATGAGATTCGGCCAAAATCTTCAGGGCACATGTCCCAGACCATGGGTCTTTTCCCCTTATTGAACTAGTGGGGTGTCGTAAGCCCTCATTGAACTAGTGGGCTAGTCCCTCATTGAACAGGTGAGACAATAATAAGCCAACCATCGTGCACCAATGGAGGCCTCACCACTTGGTGGAATAAACTACTCCATCTCTTCCCAATTCAACCCTTTCCATAATTATCATAATAAATAACTCAACAGGAATTTTTCCAAGATTCATAAATAAATATATGTATATATTTCCCAATTCAAATCATAAGATTCCACAAGGCAATTTCTATTAAGATATTAATAATCATTTCACAAAATACTCACAAACATCATACGATATACATAATAAGTGGAAAGTGGTTACCTCTCGCCAAAACTAACTATTATCACACTGCTCCTAATCCAAGAGCTCAAACACACGCCAAAAATCAATCTACCACAATCAATTTACTACCCATTAATAACTCTTTAAAACTTTACATAATCAAAATTATAACTTATAATTTCATAAAATTAAAACTATACAAATTTTGATAATAAATTTGGAATGCTTGAAATTAGCAAATTATGACGAGACCGAAAAATTACGGAGACCATTGTAACTATAAATTTTCCTTTCGATTGATTATTATTTAGTAACTCCATTTTCTATTTATTATTAATTACTAATTCCCTCTATTATTTATTCTCGTTTTACTAATATATATTTATTATTTATTTATTACTAATCAATAACCCCCTTCGTTAATTATATATGAGTGAAATAATATAGGAATGAGTTAGATTAAATCATATTAGATAGGAGTAGGTTATATCTGATTCTGTCTTTTTAATCATTTATATAGCAGCAACGTACTCCTATTATTTCTAACAGCAAAATCATGTTTTCCTTTCTTTTCTTTATATAGATTCTTAGGTTGGACTCTTTTATTTATTTTATTTTTAATAGCAGCGACATATACCAGTGGTCTATATATATATTTATATTCTTTTCTTTCACTCTTATTTATATTTTTTGTATACATGTATGACAGCATTTCTAACGGTTTATATATATATATAATAATATAAGCACCCAAGTTTCTCTTTTCTTCATAGGCCCACTGCAACATATAAATATATATATATATATTAGTAAAACTTTGGTTTCTTTTCTCTGTTCTCCAGTGCAGCAACGTATGAGCATGTATATATATATATATATATATATATATATATATATAAACATCAATCATGATTATTATTATTATTTTTCCAACCCAGTGACTATATATATATATATATATAGAGCAAGGTATGGTTCAGCTTCATTTTGTTTTGTCCTCTAAGGTTCACATGTAGCTTCATATATATATATATATATATATACTATATTTCCTACAACTTACTACTCAAAGACTTGCGTTGGAACAAGAAGGAAAAGAAGTTTAAAACTTACCTCTGTTTCCGGAATTAAAAACAGAGCAAGAACAATGGATGAAGCTTCCCTCTCTCTCGGATTCCTTCACTCTCGTGCTTACTCTCTCTTGCTCTCACTCTTTGCTGCTCTTTGTGTTAATGGATGAAGATGGCAATAGTGTGTATATATACATAAGGACCCAAGGCTCACCCAGTTGCCGGCTAGAACACTGTTCTTCGTGACCACAGCTGCCTCTGCTTGACTGATATGAAACAGGGTAAAGAAAACCAGTTGTGTTTTTGCTCTCTCTCTCTCTCTCTCGGATGCGTTTGAGGCAGCATGGAAGGTGAATGAATGAAAAAAAGAGAGCAAAGAGTGTGGTTTTATAATGCGTGAAGGGTCTGAATCAAGGAAGAAAGCAACGGTCAAAAAGAATACCCAGGGACCAGGGTGTGCTGCTCGAAATCGCAGGCATGGTCTCCTGCTGATTTTTCCTTTTTCTCTGCGTTTTCATGTTGGCCGATACATATGGAACAAAGAGTGCCGCTGTGGTGTAACGTGTTCGGCTCTTTTCTTTTTCTTTCCTATTCTAGCGTTGCAGTCAGCCACCATGATGAAAGGGGGGTGTTGAATGTTGATAGGTTAAATCTATTTTGCTGTTGCGTTTCGGTTTGCTGAACTGAGGAGCATGAGAATATGTTTTAAATGAGAAAAATGGGTTTGGGTTGTGGGCCAACGTGTGGGTGTTTTGCATGTATAAGGAGCTTATGGGGTGAACTACAATGGACCCCTTTTTGAGAATTTATTAGCCTTTTAATCATCAAATTGGGCCTTGAATTTGTCCAAATCCATTTGTAGGCTTGGGAAGTAAAATTATTATTTTACCCTATCTTAATTTCGACATTATATTATTGGCTTAGATTAATGAATAAATATCGATTATACTTTCCTTTGAATCTAAGTCTTAGTATTATTATTATTATTTATCCTCCAAAATTTCTTATAATTCAACATTATATTATTATAACCAAATTCTCAAAATGAATCCTTAAGCCCATATAGTAGTTTTATTTTAAAATTTATCTCACAACTATTTCCTTGGTTTTATTTATAAGGAAATAAATTCCTAATTTTCCAATAATTAACTTCATACTTGTTTTTGACCAAATTTTCATCATAGATTTCCATACAAAATTTCTAATTCCAAATCCCAAAAATTTGGGATGTTACATGTTTCGTGTTGAACCTATTGAAAGTGTCGTGCCCTCTAGTGGATAACCTTTTTTGAGGCATGCTGAACTTGTAGTGCTGGTTTGTATCATTCTCTTATTCCTTTGCTCTATGGTGAAAGCATGATAATAAGTCTTATTTGTATATATTTTCTGTTTTCTCTTTCCTTTTTGTTCATCAGGTTCATTTTCTCTATAAATGCATACTTAGGGTGCTCTTAGTGCTACTTCATGACTTCCCCGAATTCTTGTGTGCTTATCATTTTACCTTCTGTGATGTTATTCCTAGTAGCTGCATACAAATGCGAAATATTATTTTAAGTGCATTTCCTCGTAGTATGAGGCTACCAGATCCATCCACGCCTAATCTAAAGGTCTTTTAAAACTCATCTTGTCTACTTTCTTGGTCACAGTATTGAATATTGGCATGACACAGCTTCCTTTTCTGTTTTCTTTTACAGATTGATTTGCTTCAAGAAATAACTTTATCCCTTCGAATCTTTTTGGAGGTTGATGCAGCAGTCAAGGCTAAGCAGATGAAGGCTGATGTAAATAAATATCTGAAGGTAATACCCCACCTTGTGATTTTTGTTTATGATGAATGAAGCCAGCATTTTGGTTTGCTTGCCCACCTTCTAGTTATGATAATTCTTCATTCTTTGATTTCTTATAGGTTGCAACATGTTCTTTAATTTTGTCAAACTTTTTTCCTTTCAGAAAATGTTAACGATACAATCTTAAAGCATTTAAAACTTTCCTTAAAAAAAAATTTCGAGGGCGCTGCCCTCGAACCCCTACACTAATTATGCACCCATAAACTCTAATTCATGGCTCCGCCACGCCACTAGTACATTTCATTGACTTCCCTTGTGGGTAACATTGATTTATAACTTTATACGTGCATTTGTTTGTTTTATTATTAATTGAATATATTGTTTATTTTTTACCGCTTGCTGCTATATACTATAGCCCTAGGGCAAAGGACCTAGAGACTGGTGAAAGTGACAGAAGAGGACGATAAGTAATACTCTCTCCACTCATAATTATAAATGGCTAGTTAACTTTTTTTTTTGGAGAGATTGAGCTAAGGAAGCTAATTAAATTACTTTAGAGTATTCTTATTCTTATTTTTATTTTTTTCTTCAAACTAATTAGTTTAATTAATAAATTAATATATAATCTAAGGATACACAACATATAAAATGATTAAGTAACTTATTTAACTTCCTTAAATCTCAACTAAACCAACCACACCACATTAGGAAATACTCCCTCTGATCCTTATTATAAGGCATTTACTTGTTCCCAATGAACATTGATTATTTTTTCTATGTCCCGCCCTAATTAACAAAGGTAATGTATGAGAGTAATAAATAATATAATATTAGAGTTTAGTGCAATTAGTAAGGGTAATATTGAAAATTACTTAGATTCTAGGAAAACTTTATTGACTTTAACTACTTTTCTTGATTTATGAAAAAAGTTAGTTGGTGCCTTATAATAAGGACTAGAGGGAGTACCCAATTATATATGTCACTTCTTGCACTCATCACCCACACCTTGTTTTTTTATCTTGTAAAAATACACATGTGTTTTATTTTGAGGAGTGCCCAACACTAAATACTTTTTTTAGGTGTAAAATTACACATAAATTTTTAAAATTAGGGCAAAAATACTATTACTGTTAACTCTAACTTAACACTGTCACCTTTTATGATGGGTCTCATACTATTTTCATGAAAATACTAAAATGTCCCTAATTAAAAAAAGGAAGAAAGGATGAGGTTGAGGCTGAGGCTGATAAGTGAATTGAGAAGAACAGAGTCGAGTCCAGATTCGATCAATTTTTTATGGACGAGGTTACCAACCTCAAAATACCGGGATCTGATGCACGCTTTGAGGAGAATGGAGGAGTTGAGGAGGTGGAGGCGTGGGTCGAAATCGCTTTGCGCAGTTGTGGGATGCTGAAACTGCGAGAGAGAGAGAGAGAAGACCTTTGGGGGTGAACAGTTGTGTTTGCCTTTTCTGCAGCTACTTTGAAAAATGTCGAGGCTGAATAGTGTGTGTAAATTTATGGCTTCTTCACCCCCAAGCTCTGGTTAGTTCCCAAGCTCCGTTCGAAGCCAATGATCACCGTAGACGAGCCTACCATGACCTCCAACTGCTAGATCTCTTTGACCTGTGACACTCGTCTTCTTCTTACTCCTGCAATGTACGCCCCAAGTTCCTTGTTAATTCCGTTTCTTTCCAATCAGATCTATGTTTGTCTTTAATTTTTTTCCGGTAGCATATTTGTCTTTAATTTGAATGCGGTGCTTCTTATAGCTCGTTTTGCAAATCTAGGGTTTTGCTGTAAGTTGATTGTCTTGGTGGTTCTCTCTTCTTGTATAAGACCCATAGGATGTTTTTCGATGAATGCCGGGCATCATCTTTGATGGTTCGTCTTGTATAAGAACACCCAGACATTTTGGTATTTCCATGAAAATTTAACGAGACTCACTACAAAAAGTAACAATATTAAGTTAGAGTTAACGGTGATGGTATTTTTACCTTAATTTTAAAAGTTCATATGTAGTTTTGTACTTAAAAAAAGTATTTGTTGTTAAACGCTCTTCAGGTAAAACACATATGTATTTTTCAACTTTTACCATTTTTTATTTGTCACGAGGCCCAACGCAGTCAATTTCCTTTTTGTTATTAAACTCAATATACTACTCTAGTCCTATTCATAAATTTTTTTTATCAAAAAATTTGGTTTTATAATAAATGAGATTGTGACATTTTTTCCTATATTAATTGTACCAATAAAAATAGTGAGAGAAGAAAGAGTTGAAAGATACTCCTCATAAATGAGGACAAAGTTAAAAATTTACCCTATAATCATTGAGCTAACTACCTCTCATTGCTATATTTGATTTAATTAAAATGGAATTATAAATAAGATCAGAGTAGTACATATAATCTTTACGTTTTCTCTAAGCTAGTTTTTATTAGACTACATCTTAAAATGTACTATCACACTGGTTCTATTTATAAATCAATTTTAACTTAAATCTCACACACCAAAGAGTTATAGTTAATTCAATGATTATAGGGTAAATTTTCAACTTTGCCCTCAAAAGATTGAATATTTTTCAACTGTTTCTTCTCTCTCTGTCTTCATGAGTACAATTAATATAAGTAACATTGTCACAATCTCATTTATTACATGAAACTAAATTTATAAATAAAATCAGAGTGGTACTACACACTAGGTTAATTAATGCATTAATTAAAAGACATTTAGAATTTTACATGTATAGTAAAATTTGAGCCATGAGTTGTTACTTGTTTTTTTTTTTGCTCAGAGAGTTGTCACTTGTTTTATTTTTTTTGCTCGGAGAGAGTTGTTACTTGTTAGAGAGGCACATCTTTTTATTAGCAACTCAGCTAAATTAAATGTGGGTTTGGTGATTGAATTATTACATGTGTTTGTGGGTGTGTGGGGTGAGGGGAAAGAGAAAGAAGAGGACCGTGGCAGAGGAACTGATAGAAAACTTCCAAAGCACTTTTTCTTCCACCATCACTCAACTGCCTCTATATTGCAGTCTCAAACTGAGTCTTTATGAGTTCATAAAAGAGAAGGCTTTAAGTGTGTTGTATGTGTTTTCCTCCCCTTAAAGAGTTCGTGGGCTCTGTCGCCTTCCTCAGCCCGTCGCCTTCTCTGCCGCTCCGCCTTCGTCGCCGTGGTCCTTAGCTCGTCGCCTTCTCCGCTGCTTCGTGGTGATTGACTGCTCGTCGCGGGCTCCAATGTGTGTAGTTCGCCTGCGTCTCAGTTCGTGGTGGTCTTTCTTTACTCTAACCTCCATCATGCCCTATGTGTAGATGGCAGTTTCCATGTTCAGGTATCTGACCTTCTAGTTATGCTTTTCCTAGGTAAACTCTATGACTGTACAGGACAACGTCATTGGTTAAAACTCATCTGTCTGGATTAAATTTCTTTATGATGGGTGTTAGTTTTGTGGAGTTCTTTGTTAGCTCAATGTATGCGGGCTAATCTTTATCAATTTTATTTTATTCTCTTTATGATGTGACAATTTAATTCGGTCATGTTTATTGTAGCTCTTAGATGATTAGTTAGAAAGTTAGTTAGCCTATTAGTTAGAGAGTTAGTTAGTACCCTAATATATAAATCTATAAATATATAAATAGGATCTCAGCATGAATAGTTAGTAAATATTGGGCATTAAGCTCTCAACATTACTCTTTTGTATGAGCCGCCCTTTTGATAATATAGAATTGATTCTTTATTTTAATTCTTTCTCCTATTATCTTCTCTAATTATACTACTTAACATCAGCTTTTATTTTGGTCTTTTGCTTGTACCAAGTTGATATAGCTCTTCTTGAGGCAGAACAAAAGTGAAAAAGAGAGACAGAACGTTTTAGAAGTACTTGTTAGGTTTTGATGAGCTAACCTGCTATGTTCAATGTTGTATCATATTTTTTACCAGATGAAGGAATTCTTACTCTTAATGTCACTAAGTTGCTGTTCTTTTGGTGGATATACTAGTATTGGAGTTGGTTTTATATCTGCATTGATAACCTTTTTAATCCATTTGTCCTAATCAATATACAATTTTGAGATTTTAAAAGCCATAATGTATCGTGAAACCTTAACTATTAGAACCTATCTCTAGTGTTAAAAACTTGGAAATCTCTCTTTTTGTTATTTCCCTTGTTTCTCGTAAGAAATCTCCTTGGACCATTTCTTCAATTTGTCTCAAGTTTCTTATGTTCTTTTATAGATACATATGGTAGAAATCAGTGTAAATCTATTTTCCTCTTCAGGTACATGCTTGCAAAAGGTCTTGGCTTGTCTGGTATTGTTATATCTATTTGCCTATTGGAAACTCGTCTAAATATTCATTTCCTTGTATATTGATCTATGTCCGTTTAAATTGTACTTGTTTCCTTGCAAACAGCTCTACTGCTCTGCATTAATTCAGAAAAGTTCAAAATACAAATGTGAAGATAGAGATATAGGGCATATTCCAATATTTTAGAGCATACTTGGTCAGTTTAAGCTTGGGAGTGAGATTTTCCACTTATATATGCATTTATGTTCTCATACTATTTTCAGTTTGGGATGCTCTCTGGCCACTAGAAAGGAAATGGCAGAGGTCATTCTTTCTCTACGCTCTTCAGATTGGCACTAATTCTGAAGCTGAACATTGAGGGCATCAGAACATTCTTTCACACCTTCTTCTGCTTACCTGATTGGTATGATCTATTTTATCTCATTTGAGATTGATATCTTGAAATTTGATTTATGATGTTTTCCCTGTGTATATCATTTTGTAGGTAGAAAATTAAATACATGCGAAGGGATTACCCTTAACAAATGCCTCTACTATATCTGTAGTTGTCTTGACTTCAGTATGTAAAATCATCTATTTTCTTCTTCAGTGTAAATCTATTGCAGAAGTTCTTGGTATTTCATGTCAAATATATATATATATATAATACCATTGACAGTATTGTGGAGATTCCCTTTTTCCTGTTGAAGATTCAATCATTATTTCAGTAGAGAATGAATTAAAATGACCTTCAATTTATATTGACTTATGACACATTCTTTGATCAACTTGATATTTGCCACTTAGACTTGCTTTCTAAAAGTTGTCTATATTTTCTTTATTCAAGTATTGAAGTCCTAGGACTAGTATGGCATTAATCTTTTTTCATCAAAATCACCTAAATGCCCTTATTTTGAGGGGGAAAACGAAATAACAACGGTTGTTTGACAAATAACAATTTCAACATATTAAATGACAAGAATTACTAAGACATAGACAGCTAATTTCACAAAAATTTCCGCTTTTGCATTGACAAGTGTTAGTTTGTAGGTTGTTGAATATGAATGACAAGTAATTGTCACTCTTATTTGCAAGATTTATGAATATGATGTTTGATGACTTCCCTGATCCTTTAGTATTTTTCTTGAGACGCCTATCCTTCCTTTTTCCTTAATCACAATATCCACTTCATGAAAATGATGCACATCAGGTTTCATTTCTTATTTCAGGAAACACATTTGTTCAATCTCCTCTAAGAATTTCGTGATCTGCTCAATTTACATTCTACAATCATGGGATCATTCGGAAGAAGATCGGAAAGCTTGTCTTTGATTCGCTTCGAAGTTGCTGTTGGAGGATTATGCCCAAACCCAAATTTTGCCATCCAATAAAAGGTTTTCCCAGTTTGAAAACTTGTTGGTTCCTGCATGGAATGGAGCTAAATTTCATATTGGGATTTCATCACACTCCCTTACATCACCACAGGGACTAGGCTTACGAGGTAGAGCCAACAGGAACTTATTTAACTCATTTCTTAATGAGGCTAGGAGATTTTACTGTGTTGATCAGTACAATACTTCACAGAAACATCGGAAGTCAAGAGGTCTTAGATGGTGGTTTCGTGTTGGTGTCTTAATAGTAACATGTTGTTTAGCGGTAATTGTGAAGGTATGCTATGATCATATGGAAATAGTGCCCTACCACCATCGGACTCGTTTAATTCTCTACTCTGAGACTAAGTTGAGGAGCCTCGCATGATGGCTTTCAAGAGGAAGAAAGAATCTTTGGAAGGGAGAATATTGCCTGATACACACCTTGAAAGCATACGGGTAAGAAGGATAGCTCAGGACATATTTGATGCATACATGGTTGAGATTCAACGACAAGGATCTGAACTTAGTACTACGTTGCATTTTGATAGATTGAACTGGGAGGTTTTAGTGGTGAGAGGTTTTGGACATGACACTTCTTTAGTGTGTGGGAAGATTATATTGTTTGATTGGATGTTTGAGCATATCACAAGTGACGCAGAGATAGCATTCCTTATTGCACGTGAGGTATATATATGCATTTGGTGTTGCAATTATTTAGCTCCTTAATTGCATATTTTTATATTTGATTGGCTGCGTATGACTTTGAAATCTAATACATTTTATGGTCTTTTAGATGGGGCATATTGTGGCTCGACATTATGCTGAATACTTGACAGTACGTTTAGGCGTCAGTATACTCAAGGTTCTAAAGCCAATACTCAATCTAATTGGTTTGTGGGAGGCTGTCGTGGGTGAAAATAATAGTTATGTCATATATGTCTCCTATGGGTAAGCTACAATCACCCTCAATTACTAATTAATTTTCCATCATCTCTTCATTGGCTCTATGACTTTATTAAACCGCGGCTTGTTTATTGTAGGTTTTAATGTGTTGAAATAAAAATTATCATTTTAAGAACGTAACATAGTCATTTTGTGATGCAATGAGATATGCTTGCACTATATTTATATACCAGCCTTTCACAATTTTCAGCCAAGAATTTGAAGCAGATTACATTGCGATGCATTTAAGTGCTGTAGCTGGATATGATCCAAGGGTGGCCCCAAAATTGTTGGAGAAGATGGACAAGTTTTGGACTCTCGGAGTTGCTTTCCCAACTCCAAAAAAAAGTAGTAGGACTTGAGTTTCACCTCCCTATTTGTTTCTGTTTGTTTTTTCTTTTGGTGAAAATTCGGGCATAGCCCATATGGTTTCTCTAAAACTTGCACAGGCAAGCCAATTCCTGCCAAGTCTTACTAATGTATCTCGTAAATAGTGAACTTGTGATCGATTCCCTTCTCTATAAGCATTTTATTGAAGAAATATCCTATTTCTTCTGACTAGTGAACCTACACTATATATTATAGTTTATTATTGAAATGAAATATTGAAATAAAAAAGACTTGCAAAGCCAATTAAAAGCTGGGGTCACCATCTATTAAATTATGAGTATGATAGAATTATTATTATTTTTTAGAAAAAACGTTTGTTACATTCTACTAATTCATGGACCATTTCAGTGATTGAATATTGCCCTAGTCCATATCATCTGCCCAAAAAAGATTACAAATACTTAATTTCAATCATTTTCAATCTCACCTCTCAAGTCATATACTCTCTCAATTGCCTTTGACAAGAAACAATTAAGATATATGTTCCATGTTCCCTTCATTGAGAAATACTTCTAATAGTAATTAATCAAATGGGGAATGACAATTAAAAACCTCGTAAAAATGCTAATATAATAAAAAAAAAATTAAAGATTATTACTGCTCCTAAAATATGGGAAAATGAATACTTAATTCTGGAAGGTAAATTATGATGACGATTAAAAACCTCATAAAAGTGTTATTTTTTTCTCGACCTCATCATAGAAGTGTTAATTTGAACCTTATCGTTTCAAGATTTTCTTTAATACAATTCACTTCAAGATTTTATATATCATGTACTCCCTCCGGTCCTAATTATAATAGCTAGTTGACTTTTTTAGGAAGATTAAGGAAGCTAATTAAATTACTTTAGAATATTTTTGTTTTTGTTTTTTTTTTCTTGAAACTAATTAGGTTAACTAATAAACTAATATATAATCTAAGAATACACAACATATGAAATGATTAGGTAACTTATTTAGCTTCCTTAATCTCTCCAAAGAAAGTCAACTAGCTTTTATAATTAAGACCGGAGGTAGTATCATTTTAATAGTATAGAACATAGTTGACTTTTTTGGGAGAGATTAAAGAAGTTAAATAAATTAGTTAGTCGTAACATATATCATGTATCATTTAATTATATATTAGTTCAAAAGTCAGACAAATTAATTTGGTATAAAAAAAATAAATATCAATACTTTAAAGTAATTTATTTAGCTTTTTCGAGAGATAAAAGAAGTTAATTAAATTACTTTAAAGTTTTTTTATATTTTCTCAAAACTAATTAGTTTTACTAATAAACTAATATATAATTTAAGGATACACAACATATGACATGATTAAGTAAATTATTTAGCTTCTTTAATTTCTTCAAAAAAAAAGTCAACTACATCTTATATTTATATTTAGGAATGGAGGGAGGGAGTAATAAGTAATAACAAGGTTAATGGTCAATTCCTAGTTAAGATCAATTAGGAAAGCTGCCACTTCTCAATAATACCTTAAAACAACCCACGACCTATTTTTATGGAAACATATGATCAGCTTTTATATTTTATGCATAGTTGAATAATTTTTTTTTAAAATAAATTTTAAAAATAACAAAAAATTTGACATTGGTTTTTCAGTCATTGAATAATAGGCTCTCTTTATAATTAAAACTAAATATTATAATTTATTAAATAATAAATTTAGTGAATAAAAATAAAATCGTTTTGTGGTTTTAATTTACTATTTATTCATTATTTATTAATATGATATAAATATAACGCTAAATCATGGATCATAATTTTGTTTTAAATCTCTTAAACTTATTCACGTTTTTTTGCCAAACTATTCACATTTTATTGAAGTGATATTTTTAAATATTTGAACACTGTATTTCCTAAAATATATTAAATATTCCCATACGATATAAAATAATTTTTTAGTTAATTATTCGCATTTTCTTAAAAAAATTAGGTAGTGAATGAGTATTTAATTATTTATTCTCTATAAGTGAACCGAAATTAGGATTGGAAATGAGAAACTTCAGGTGCTCAACAGTTCCAAAAACAAAAAAAACAAAAAAAAAACGAAGCAAGGTTCAACGGGAAGAGGATTGTCTCCTCATCATTTTTCTCATTTTCCCTCATTAGCTCATCTGGGTCACTGATTGGGAAGGTGAGAGAAAGGTTAAAGTGGTATTGTGGTTGATTGGACGGATATGATTTAGAGACAATGAGGGATAATGAGAAAGAGATAATGAGAGAAACCCAACCCGATTCAACGAAGCTCCTTGTGCTCATAAATGGGAGTGAGTCCACGTTACATGCTTATGTTTATGTGCTTATTAGGTGCTTATACCTCTAATTAAAGGTATAAACTTATTTTTTTATTTTTTTTATATTGTATTTATTTAGATCTAAATTATATGTTGCTTTCTGAGATTTTTTTTGCATACAGTATCTCAAATTAATTAATTTCTAGTTCTGCATTTGTCTGTAACATCAGTATTATGGAAATTAATTAATTTGAGATACTGGATGCAAAAAAAAAAAAAAAACTCAGAAAACAGTATATAATTTAAATATAAATAAATACAATATATAAAAAAATATGTTTATACCTCTAATTAGAGGTATAAGCACCTAATAAATACATAAGCATCTAATGTGGACTCAAAAAAACTGAGGTTGATGTCTTTTTTTTTTTTTTTTATATTCAGGGTACTGAATGATACTAAAAAAATATTTTAGGATATTGAACGGTATTTAAAAAAACTTTTATGGTCTTAAAAAATTATTTTAAGATCTTCAAAAAATATTTCAGGGTACTGAATGGTACTAAAATGATACTTTAGAATATTGACTGATACTGAAAAAAACTTTCTAATCTTAGAAAAAAAATTTGAGGGTATTGATTGACACTAAAAATATATTTCATGATACTGAATGGTACTGGGAAAAAACTTCATGATCTTGAAAAAATATTTCGAGAAACTGACTGGTACTAAAAATATACTTTAAAATATTTTTTCAAAATACTAAAATATTTTTCAAGATTCTAAAATAATTTTTCAAGACCATGAATTTTTTTTAAGCATTCAGTATGCTGAAGTATTTTTTTAATACCAGTCAGCTTGAATATTAAAAAAAAAGGATCAACCTCGGTTTTTTTACGCCAAACAACGTCGTTTCATTGCAGCAGATGAACGGATGAATCGCGCAGCAGACTGAAGCCAACTCTTCATAGATGACTCTGGACCTGAGGGCGGTGCCGGTGACGCATTCTTTCTCTCTCTAATGATAAGTTTCTGAATCTCATTCCTTCCACAATCTGACTAGTATTAGTATAATCTGAGTCAAAAGCTCGCCAAAGATTTTGTCGAGTTCCCTCGTCCTTTTGGAACTTCGACTTCTTGGTGGAATTCGTGTCCCGAGTTTTGTATCTTGAATTCTCTCCCTCGACAATTCAATGGCTTTACTCACACGGAGAATTTGCAAGTGAGAGCTTGATCTCGCTGTAAGTCCCAAAAACTCATCACAGAGGTTTTGCTTTTCATGCATAGGTACTATTTCTTTTGAGTGTTTTGCATGAGAGAGGGATGAGGGGTCTTTGAGAAGTGTGATTATGAGAGAGAGAGGTGTGAATAGATAATACGATGGCCAGTAGTATGATTATTGCAAAGGACAGAGTTTGTGATCTTATTGTCAATGGAAGGTGGGATCTCACTCCCATTGACCAGTATGTATCGCCAGAAATCAAGAGGGCTATATATGATATTGACATCCCATCTAATGAGATGGTTGATAAACTGGTGTGGACTAGTGCTAAGAATGGTGTGTATTCAGTGAAAGGAGGGTATCATAACAATAAAGGGAACATGCTTTCTGAGGTCAACAAGGCTGGGTCTTCTACAGTTGTCACCTCTGACTGCTGGAAGTCCATTTGGAAGATCCAGACTATCCCGAGAGTACAGAAATTTGTTTGGCGGATCTTAAATAATGTTGTTGCTACCAATGCTGCCCTTTATCGGAGAAAGCAGTCCCAGAGTAACACTTGTCCTGTGTGTTCTGATGCTGTGGAGTCGGTGGAACATTTGTTTTTTCATTGCCCATGGACTAGGTGTATCTAGTTTGGATGTTTTCTTGAAGTAAAGCTTGACGTGGCTAGTATATCGAACTTCAATGTGTGGTGGATTCAACTCACAGGTATGCATTTCTTGTGTAAACAAAACCTCTCATTAATTTGTTGGATCTTATGGTTTATTTGGAAGCAAAGAATTAATATGGTTTTTAATCATATTGATCCTAATCTTATTGAGGTCATTGAATGGGCGAGGAAAAAAAAATTTGACTTTTGGGTGAACTGCGATAAAAGGCACGGAAATCGGGAGGTTCAAAGGGTTGATCCTACTCATCTAGTTTTCTAGTCCCCTCCATCTATTGGCAAGCTTAAATATAATTGTAACAGGGCCTTTTCGGCTAATCAGACTGGCACTGCCATCAGAGTTATCTGTAGGGATCATTTTGGGGACTTCAAATGGGGTTTTGTGGATAAGGTGAAATTCATCTCTGCTTTTATGACTGAAGCTTTAGCTCAAGCTGCACCGATGCTCGTTGTTGATCTTGGTCATGATAATGTGGTTTTTCAAACCGATTGTCTTTCTCTGCTTAAATGTGTTGATGCTAAATCTCCGGATATGATTGATTGGAGGAGTAGGAGCATTATTTTTGATATTATCTGTCTTTTTGTGTCCAAGGTTGGGTTTTCTCTGTCCTTTACCCCAAGAGGGGGTAATCGTGCCGCTGACTTAATTGTAGCAGATCCTTATAAAGGGGTGTGCCCGATCGGGTATGTCTTACAACCAACACCTTCTTTGCTGTCTCTTCTAGCTTTGGACTCCCAGAAGGTGAATGTCGTTCCTCATGATACCTCTTTCCCTAATCACTCATTGAATGGTGATTGTTTGTAATTTGTTTTTGTATGTATTCTGTTTTGTTTGTAATTCACAGACTTGTTTGTTTCTTTCTTTGTTGTTGTTTATCTCCTTGTTATTTTCCTTCTCTGTTGGTTTGTAATCTTTTAAAGTTTTAATATAAGTTTCCTTTGACAAAAAAAAAAAAAAATTTAATGACTGTCTGTGGTAAAAGCGCTGCATGTAAAATTTTATTCTATATCATGGATGTGGATGTGTCAAGTATAGAGCTAGCGGGGCTAGGGCAATATATAGGGGGTCTCGGTCTTGTGTGTGTGAAAGAGACGTATATGTATAGCTATAAGCTTATAGGGTGTCTTAGGGTTTCAGTTCATTAAGCCTCTCTCTCTCTCTGGCTTTTTTCTTTTTCCTTTTAGCTTGTGTGTCACTAGGGTTTTTAGAATGTCTCTGAGGAGTCTCCCGTTTAAGAATGTTTAGTTTCTTCTGACTTCATTTTTGGGTCTTGTGTGGGCCTCTCCCTGCTCACACACATCACCAAACCCATCTCTCCAGTCTCTTTTCCTTCTCTTGCAACCAATCAATGCCGCCTTCTGCTTCTGCTTTTTTCATACTTTGTCTTTCTTTCATTCTTTGGTTTTTTTGGTTGGGTGAAATAAGAATTTGGATCCACCCTTTTTCTTGTGTTTATTATAAAACATTAACTAACAATTACATTTAATATTTTTTAAAAGACATTTGCTTATTTCTAAAATGTATTAATTATTTTTTCTATGTATGTTCATAATTAATAAGGGAGTGGGTAAGAGTAATAATTAATATAATATTAGAGTTTAGTTTAATTAGTAGGGGTAATATTGGAAGTTACTTAAATTATAGGAAAACTTGATTGACTTTAATTGTTTTTACTGATTTACGAGAATCGTTAATTGTTGCCTTATAATAAGGATCAGGTGAATAAATTGTTCTATATATTTGAACTCTCACAATCATCCTAGTTGCTAATATATTGAGCATTTCTTAACAAAATTAATGACAAAATATTCATCACTAATTGTTCATCTCACCACACACAAAAATGGCGCTCCAATGGGATTGCATGAGTGCCCTAATTTAGGACCGCATCCATGGACTAACGAGTTTCAGGTTTCTAGTGTGTCTTCTTCTAATTATAGTGTTCTAACCTCCCAATTATTATTATTATTTTTTCATCATTATATTTTAGATAAAACGAGTCACATTTTATTTCTTACAGCGATGAAATATTATGGTACAGTTTTAAATTTTTTATAATTTTTTAGAGAAAATAAATTAAAGATGTATGATTATGGAGTACTTTTCTTTTAAAAATGGTAAAAAAATGATTAAATGCACCATCTAATCACCATAAAAACATCAAAATGTCACTATTTTATATAGAACCCAAATTATCAAAAGGAAAAATATTTGAGAAGTTGAAGGATTACAAAAGATATTAGAAAGCATTAGAGAGAGGCTCATTAGAGGCCTAAAGCGCCTTTCTTGAAACATTGTGATTGCATGTATTCTTTCTGGTCCTAAATATAGGATAAAGTTCGCAGTACAAATTGCATTACAAACTTTGTCATATATTTAGGAATGGATGTAGTATGGTATATCACTTCTATTCTTTTTATAAGTCTAGTTTACCTAATTCTTATTTACTAAAAAAATTAGTTAACAAATTAAATATTTCTTAAATTGATACATTTTCATAATTTTACTTTGATGACTATGATTAAAAAAAATGAGTGGAATTATGATTGATTAAGCAATTAGTAAAATGGTAAAGCTTGATCAAATGAGAATGTGATCATTATTGCATGATGTATAGACACACACAAATATATATTCTTAACTTCACCGTTTTCCCCTTTCTACTTAATTTTCATTCTTTATAATCTTTGACCAATTAAATAGGAAGCACAAAGAACACTTATAAAGGTTTTGACGATGCACATTTGAAATTTTCTGAATTGGAGAGAAACCGCCATTGCAAGCAAAAATGGGGAAAGTTTTGTTGCCATTCACCCTATTATAGATTACATGTGTAAAGGTTCATTATTAATAAATAAACATCTTTACAAATAATTAAGTCTTGAGGTTCGTCTTAGTTTTGGCGAGCCTTAAGACTCAACTCTTATAAAATATTTTTGATAAAAAAACATAATTAAAGACTCACTATAGTGTTCTTGTATTAAATAGAGCCTGTATTGTACTTAGAGACAATGGCGGAGCTACATTGACGCCAACGTACGTATGCATGTGCAGACACAAAGTTGAAATTAAAGAAGAGGTGAAATTGGTGAGGAATGAGGATGGGGAATCTGAACAGAGGCGGTGGAAGGAGGAGGAAGAAGGGAAAGGATGATGGTGATGTCTAGGCGGTGTGATTCCGGCGGAGGTTGACGGTGGAACAGGAAGAAGGTCGATGATGGTGCTCTAAGATTTATTCCTCCTTCGTTCTCTCCCCGTTTGAAACTTCAGTGGTGAATCTCCAACAATGGTGAAAGTGAAACTTAGACCGAAGGTGAAGGTGATGAAAAAATCGGCACTCTCGTCTCCCTTATTCTCCAAAATCGACTCTTTTTTTTCCCCCCCAAATCTCTGCCAAAAATTGATCTAAAAGTCACAGCCCTTAGCTCTAAAAATGTCGGCCCCTCTTGGAAGAATGATCCCCAAAAATCTGTTCACATTCGGCTTGCTTCAATCAACAAAAACACTGATTTCTATCCGGGGACTGTGCTATAATTTTTAGTAGAGGGGTCCTTTTCTGTCATTTTTCCTGATTCTGTTCTGTTCTAAAAGTGATAGTGTATATTACAGAAAAGCCACTTTGTTTTCTGGCATAATTCCTAGCTGGCCACTCAGAAGTTCCTTTTAGAACTTCTAGTTTTGTAGAGCTATTGGTAACTTTTGAAATTGTGGATTTAAAATGCTTTTGTAATTGTTCGGTTGTAATAGTTTTAGTTGACTATTGATTATTATTTTTCTATATTAATTTAAAGTTTTTTTTTCTTGTTTATATTCTTTTATTTTTTAATGCATTTAAAATTTTCCTTAAAAAAAATTTTGACGGCACTACCCCTGAATTCCCCCTTAATTGTGCGGACATAAACAAAAAATCATAGTTCCGCCACTGCTTAGAGAGAAAAGATTATTTTTGCATTTGTATCTTGATTTCTCCCCTTCATTAATTACAAGGAAATAGCTGTATTTAAATTATAAATTAAATCTAATTGGATTAACTTCACCATATGAATAACTTATACAAATCCATCCCAGTTTCCCTTATCTTTTTTCATAAACAATTAAAACCTTGGTTGAGTTGAGTCCCAAAAGTCACTAGCTTGAATCAAGATGCTCCTCGAGTCCATAATATATGTAACTTCAACTATATCACGTGATGAAACAAGAAATAACAGTTAATAAGTCATTTAATATATCCTTTTATATATATATATATTTCACTTTTACCCTTTTTGAGAAATGGGTTTAATTGCATTGAGAATGTTATTTTAGAGAGGCGAGATATAATAAGTGAAAAAAGTTGGAAAGTAACTAGAGGTGACTTATATTTTGAACTATACATTTTTTCTAAGTGGCATAAATTGTGGATCGGAGGGAGTATGTCTAAAGAAATTCTTACAAATTAGCCATATGATAAATTTTGGCTTAACTGATAATTTTTTGCAATTAACTTATTTATTTAACCATTCATATTTTCTCATAAATATTACAGATATTTTTCCAAAATATTTAGAATAAAGTTAGAGATATCTGGCTCTTACTCTCTAATGTTTAATTATACAGAATGTATATCCTAATTACTAGAAATTGATTATCTGCCTTATTACCTCTTCGATATTTGTGCCCTTCCAAAGATGACTTTCTACGAATAAGAAATTGTACATATAGATTTTTTTTTTTTTTTTAGTTACACACAACACAGTGTCTTTCTTGTTCCTGCATGAAATGAAAATTAATTAATTTGTCAGAAATTATTCTCCTCTATTTCCATAAACTGAAATGGAGAGCTTACATTTCTAAGGAATAAGATGAATGAAAAAGAGTTGGTGGTACAACCATCTGAACCTACAAAGACAGTGATAAAATGTATTCTCTTTGGTCCATTTCTCCCAAGAAATTGACTGGAATTTAACGTATTATCTCAAAATCAAGGAATACCATAACATTATTTTTTAAAAAACTTTTTTATAAGACTGTTTCTCAATCACAAGCTAACTTCAAACCAACTTTTAAATTTAAATTTGCTCCTGATGGACGAAGTTATATATATAGAAGAAAGGATTATTAATTAAGACTGTGTACGTGATGATGAAAGAAAGTTTCCTGTATTTGGTTATTTGAAAGCTTCTGAACCATATGAAGATGTTGGATGGATCCAAAAATCACAGATAAAATCAGAAGGCTGCTGTATCCAAAAAGCCAGAGGATCGGAAAAAATGAAGAATATGATAAAAGGTTTAACAAAATGCAAGGCCACTCTCTCAAATTGTATGCTCATCAAGTGAAAATTAAAGGACCATGTATATGTAATCTATAAGATTTAGTATGCAGCAACTTGCAAAGAATAAAACAACATGCCTTAGATTCAAAACCCTAATAATGATAGCAACCCTTCTTTGTGCAAGTCAAGTCCCCTAGATTAGATAGGCACATATAGCTAGAATTTCTTAACAGCCAGCAGGGGGCAATGAAACTATTGTGGACCGTACCACACAAACATGACCCGATAATATCATTAACTGCGCAAAAATGTGTGTTCCAACTATGCCTTGTCCTTGGGTCTTTCTGGTGTGAACTTGCCATATCTTTCACTCTTAGGGAAAACCTTTAATGCTCCAAGATATCTTCAGTACATTTCATTGACTTCCCTTGTGGGTAACATTGATTTATAACTTTATATGTGCATTTGTTTGCTTTATTTTTAATTGAATATATTGTTCCTTTTTTACCGCTTGCTGCTATATACTATAGCCCTAGGGCAAAGGACCTAGAGACTGATGAAAGTGATAGAGGAGGATTAGAAATAATAAAGGTGTTCTGTAGTAGAACACAGATGTCTAGCCTCAATGGGCTAGGTATGATTGATATTGGATCGAATATGGTGCCCACTGGTATCTATGGGGAAGATATCAGCGGTCGCTGGTGGATCCTTGTGCTACACGGGGTTGGCTCTTCGCCTGAGGGTGGTGTGTGTGCACAGTGAGACTGAATGGTAAAGAATGGACTGGTGAACGTGGAGAACATACCTGGTGGGTAATCCCTATTTATAGAGATTACCTAGGGTTTCGTTCTCCTTACCTTCTGTCTGTCTCCGTGCGCCTCCCACCTCTTGATCGTGTGCTCTCCATATCCTGCATGATTACCGAATTATCAGCACAGTCACGGGTGATTGGCAATTTACCTATTTCATGGAAGGTTTCCCGCCTAGAGCACTCCTGTTGGGCCTTGTGCCTATCAGGCCCATTATTTGAGTCCGTAACAGTTGCCCCCAAGCTCAGGAGTTCGGGTCTCTGGGCTGCTGAGATTAATTGTTCTTAATCCCGAGATGTTCCTTTTCCACTTACCTCGGTATCAACTAAGCTTCACGAACTAGTTTCCTTTTTACCGGGTTCTTTTATCGTAATGCCTGGCTGTCTTTGTAACAAACGCGCCTTATTTTTCGCGGCTTACTCGGTTCAACCGGGTTAAAACAATTACCCCGGTGTCTTTATAGCACCTGAGATTGTCTTATCCGGATTACACTAAGTTTTTTTCGTTTAGAATTCTCTGCACGCCTACTGCCCCCCATCTTCGGTGAAATGGAGACACGTGGTATGTTATGACTTGATGACCGCTCAACTTACTTATCTGGCATCATACTATCATATCCTGGTGTTCATTGGGTATCTTCGGCTGCCCTTGGTTGCCGCGCCCAATTCATACCTTCTCACAACAGTCATTATTCCCTTCTCGAAAAAGGAAACGTCCTTTTCATTAAAGAGTCATTTACCCCTCCCTCAGAAACGAAAACGCCGTTTGGCCTTTGTAATCCTCTTGGCTTATGCGCGTAATTAATACTCACGCTTTTTTAGCAACAGTTACGATTTCTTTCTTGGAAATCTGCAACGCCATTTCCATTAAAGCATCATTTACTGATGCGTGACCCTTGCAATCCGCTTGACCTATAAACTCTCCCATCACCTTTCGTTCTTCGACACCACTAGCTTGTATTTTCCTTCCTCTAGTCAAATATTCTCAAGAAAATGAGGAGATTACCGGTGAGAGTTTCATACTGCATCATCCGCTGTTCTGCTTCCATTTTCCCTAGAAAGTGGGGAAGAAAAGTGCGATGCCGGAAGAAAAAATGGCCCTCTCAGTCGCTGCTTTGCGACTCTACTTTCGGATGTAGTTGCCAGTCTTCAAATTTGTCGCTTGGTGGGTGCCTGGGATTCCAGAGGTAGTTGCCAGTCTTCACGTCTGGTTCAACTTCGTATGGGATCTTGGGAAAAGGTTCAAGCTTTTATCTGAGCATCTTCTAATCTGAGCCTCTTCATCCACCATGGGAGGCCCTAGCTGTGATTGAAAGTCCCCCTGGACTTGTCTAAACTTTTCTAAGGACTCCATCATATCCAGCGAGCACCTTCAACAATATGATATACTCGTTGGATCGTTACTCACCCTCTGGCTCCAGGTCTCTCCAACTTTGTGGGAGGTTTCTGGTTACCATCACCTGTTGTAATTATGGTCACGTCTGGTTCAACTTCGTATGGGATCTTGGGAAAAGGTTCAGGCTTTTATCTGAGCATCTTCTAATCTGAGCCTCTTCATCCACCATGGGAGGCCCTAGCTGTGATTGACAGTCCCCTTGGACTTGTCTAAACTTTTCTAAGGACTCCAGCATATCCAGCGAGCACCTTCAACAATATGATATACTCGTTGGATCGTTACTCACCCTCTGGCTCCAGGTCTCTCCAACTTTGTGGGAGGTTTCGGTTACCATCACCTGTTGTAATTATGGAATCCACAAATATTATTTACGAATGTACTTTATTTCCTTACATCGATCTTGTAATCGTCTTTGTTGACGAGTAGGTCAGTTTATTTCCTTGTAAAAGAACTGTGTAACCCGACCGAGTATCAATATGAAGATTATTTCTGTTTTCTGCATATGTCTTGGTACGAGCTGAATGCATGCAAGCGCTGATATTGAATTTTCTTTCACTAACCGAGGTTGACTGAGTGCCCAACCGAGATCCCCTTTGCCCAATCTTTTTTGTTAATAACGACTTCGGCATCCCGTGTCACTCTAACTCGGCTACGACCATTGTCTGCCATATCACGTTTTCAACATAACATGAATCCGGTTACAGTCCTCAGTTACTTGAACCGTTCTTTCCTACCATAATTTACGCCGGTTCACATTGATATGAAAAGACACGCCCTCTCTCTGTAAACTGTCACGTCACTGCGTACCAACGCCTTTTCAGACGTAAGTGCCACGCCAGAGGCGTTTGAAAGGCGTGTGAATTTAATGCACATATTGTTTTAGAAAAGACATCATTGCGCTTTTAGGACTTGTCCTGCCTTTCAGCCTTTTTTACACAATTGCCCCTGTTGTTTCAAATTCAAACCTTTTCACCAACGTTTTGAATTTCACAAACCTATATATTTCATCTTTCTTCGTCATTTGGACGCTTCATTCGCTCAACGCTTTGCCTGCCTTCTCAACGATAGCCTCTGCGATTGTTTATCTCTGCCAATCTTTTGCTCATTTCTAGCCGAAATTTTCTATTAGGTATTCCAACGGCTCTTTTCATTGTTAGAATCCTTTTCAATTTTCGTACTTGCCATGCCTTTAGTATTCAGTATTTGAAAACTGTCTAGATTCTCCATCGCTATTTTGTGAGAGTTTTCTTTTGAGTTTCTGGGTTTAGGAGTGAACCTTTGAGTTTCTGGGTTTCCTAGGCTGAGCAAATGGCTTGCACCCTGCCTCACCCTTTTGAACACAAAACTCCTTCTCTTCTTCCATCTTTACTAGATCATCATCTTCCTGGACCTTTAGGCATGCATGACCAAAACGCTTCTGAACATTTCATTGATATTTCACGCCCTCACCCTAGCGTTGATTCAGGTAAATGATTTTGCTAACTCTACCCTTTTTCCCTTTCTAGGCATAGATGGCATTGTCGTCTCAGTCTCTTGCATCGTCCAAGGCGGACGAGTGCAGTTCGTCTGGATCAGTCAGAAATCCCAATTCCCCCAAGAAGGGTGTTAGTGTGAGAGTGACTAACTTTAAGAACACCTTGACACCAGAAGAGTTCGCCCAAATTGGAGTGAGTAATGGACCCGGGTATTCTGTGCGACTTCCCCAGGATGATGAGTCGGTTGCCACCGCTCGGTCGAGGAAGGGCCTGCCTCACGAGCCTCATTTCTTTTTCTTTTACCGGGATGTTTTCACTCTTCTCGGTGTCAGGTTCCCCTTTACCGACTTCCAAATAGATCTTTTAAACCATCTGCACTTGGCTCCCACACAACTTCATCCCAATGGCTGGGCATTCGCCGTTGCTTTTGAGAACCTTTGCCAGAAATTGCATATCCGCTGCACTGTCCCGGTGTTTATGTCTTTTTATGCCCCCTTAGAAACAAATACTTTCTTGGGTCGTGGTAAGTTCTGGTTTGGGTGGACAACCTTCCGGGGAAGAAGCGAGTATATGCTTTTCAAAGCTTTCATTGAATACTGGAAAAACTTTAAGCCAGCTTTCGTCAAGGTTGTGGCCAATTCATTCCAGTGCCCTTGGTTCCCTCGGACCTCTGCTTCCGGGGTGATTGGGGGGGCGTTTCCTCTATATTGGACGAACGTCCATCACAAGTTTAAATCTGGGGATTATGCTCCCAACCCGGTTAGCCTAACTGAATCTGAGGAAGCGGCTGTGCTAAAGCTTACAGCCCTCTCGAGTTCCCTTGATTCATTGATGGACCTCGCTGATTATATTCCCGCCTCTTTATTTAAACGACGAGCCCCAAGGGGTATGAGACTAGACACTTACTCGCTCTAAGGTCATGGATGATCCATTTGCTAGTATTTTCGTTGTCTAACCTTGATTTTCTTCTTTTCTATGCAGGGCAACAGATGGGAAAGCTTGAATTCATTGGGCTCTTTAAAGAGCTCCATGACAACCCTGCTGGAGCTGAGACTCTTCCATCCACCGATGAACCCACCGTGGTTAGCCAACCTGCTGTTCCGGAGGAGGCTACTACCGCCAAAGCTCCCCGCAAGCGCTCCGTACCCAAGGATGGATCAAAGCGCGGAAAGAAGAGGGCGAGGAAGTCCAAGGATAAGCAAGTTGCTGAAGATGCGCCTATTAGGACTGCAGCACCTGCCTCTTCAACTCCGTCCAGCCCGCCTGCTACGACTGCAACACCGGCCTCTCAAACTCCTTCCAGCCCCTCCACCTTCGCTACGCCCCACTCCCATGCGACCATGTCTGGAGGGGCTCTTTGGTCAGACGGGGTGACACAAGAAATTAGAGACCTGGTGCGCCCGCCAGCTCAGCTTTACTCCCCCACAAAACCCACCAAGAAGGAAAAGCTTCACCTAACCGAGATTGAGCTGCACACCCACCAGGTAGCTTCTTTGGTTCGACCTTACGCTGCGCTTAGGATCCAGTATGCTGTTCGGTCGAAAACGCTGAATGATGTGACCAAACAGCTCTCCGAAATGACAAACCTTCTTGAAGGAGTAGGGAAGGAGAGGACCGACCTCAAAGCCGAGCAAGAGAAACTTTGCCGGCAGTTGGTTATTACCAATAGGAAACTGAAAGCAGCAATTGACGAAGTTGCCGCTGTGCATTCCGAGCTGACTGCAAAGGAAACTGAGTTAATTGCAGCGCAGGATGGGTTGTGTCACCTTGAGAGTCTCCGCCTGGAGGATGCGGCAGTAATCCGGAAGGTAACCTTGGAGAATGACAATTTGAAAGGCGTGCTGAGAGAAAAGGATGAGGAGCTTGTGACCGCACAATCCAAGCTTGTGAAGTATGGTCAGGCTGCCCAACTATCCTTCCAGAACGCGGTGGATCAAATTTGGGTCCTGAATCCCGACATCACCCTGAACACGGTTGGGTTGCACATCGAGGCCTACGTCAGTGATAAGGGGAAGCTGATTCCACCCAGTGCTGAAGAAAGCGAGGACAAGCAACCTTCTCTGTCAGCCACTGAGACGCAATCACAGCTCTAAACGATTGCATTTGTGTGGTGCCTGTAGGGGGACTTTGCGTTCCCTGCTTTTGTATATTTCTGGCCGTAGGCCATAACTTTCTTCATGTAAGCTGTTGCTTATATGAATTATACATGCATTTATGATCGTAGCATTAGCTTCGTCCTTGTGCATTTGAGTCCGTTTGCTTGTTATATGATTTCTAACAACCAAAGTCGTTATCATAAAACTAACAAGTATACTAATCGCGATGTTGAAAGGCGAGCTTCATTGCTCAGAATTTGAGCACGCTTAGATTTATACGTAGCATTTGAGGATGGGTTTCATTCCCCTATCCTTTATACGCTCGAATGAGACATGATTTTTGAAAACTGGGTCTAATTACCTGTTATCATGTTTGAATTATACATGCTTTTGAATGCCGGATTTCAATATCCTGGCTTTTGCATGTTTACATTATTCATGATTTTGGAAGACGGGTTTCATTACCTGCCCTCTACATGATAACAATTACACGATTTCTGAAAACGGATCTTGTTACCCTGAATTCATCATGTTTAATTGTGACATGATCTTGGGGGGTGGGTTTCATTACCCTGCCCTCTACATGTCTGGATGCGATGTGATTTTTTGAAGCCGGGTTTAATCACCCTGGGTTCATCACATTTAAAACATACATGATTTTGGAAACCGGATTTTAATACCCTGGCTTCTACATGCTTTACTATTGGAAGGCAGACGTCGATCTCACTTATAGAAACATGGCTAAGCCATTCTTTTATTCATAGATTCGCGTTTGTAAAACGTCTTACAAGAAACATAAAGAAATAACATGCCGGCCTCCCATAAGTAAGATCATGTCGGGTCCTTCTACTGAAACCGCCCTCATTAGGGCTGTAAACTTCAGCTATAATAAGCTTTCAACTTGTCAGCATTCCAAGTTCGCTTCACAGCTTTCTTTTGCAGCGTCTCCAACTTGTAGGCTCCTTTACCGAGATTTTCAGTAACTCGGTATGGGCCTTCCCAGTTGGGAGCCAGTTTTCCCTCTGCCGCACTTTTGTTGCCAATGTCCGCCCTTCTAAGGACGAGGCTCCCCTTGTCAAAATCAGCTACCAACTTTTGAAATCAGCTACCAACTTTTGAAAACCCTTGTCAATAAACTGTGTTCCGTTATCGGTGACGATTTCGGCTGGTATACCGAAACGTGATATAATGTTCTTCTGCAGGAACTTCTGTACCCTAGCCGAGGTGATCGTGGCAACTGGTTCTACTTCGATCCATTTCGTAAAATAATCGACCGCTACAATGAGCCATCGCAATTGCCCAACCGCTCGCTTGAATGGCCCCAATAGGTCCATTCCCCACTTAAAAAATGGCCATGGTGCAGAGATTACCTGAAGTGAGGCGGGAGGTGATCTGATGGTGTTAGCATGTTTCTGGCAGCTGTCACATTTTTGGACATGATTCTTAGCATCCGCTGCCATGGTGGGCCAAAAGTATCCAGCTCTCACTACTTTTCTGGCCAATGCCTTAGCTCCCATGTGATGACCATTAATCCATTCATGAATCTCCATTAAGATGTAGTGGGCTTCGCTTGCCGCGAGGCACTTCATCATTGGAGAATGCAAACCTTTACGATATAATTGGTCATTAACGAGTGTGTATGAGGCTGCTGTTCTCATGAGCTTTTTTGCCTCTAATGGCTCGTCAGGCAGGATTCCTCTTTCCAGATAGTCCGCAATAGGCTTCCTCCAGTCGTTTGACTCCGAAATGACCATCACGTAACTCGGCTCTGGAAGAATTTGTTGGACAATAGTGCGGTGATTCTCGGGACTTTTGGTGCTTGCTAGCTTCGATAGGACATCTGCCCTTACATTGTCTCCTCTTGGAATGTGCGCCACCGTCACCTCGTCGAATTCTGTGATGATCTCCTTCACCTTTCCCAAGTACTTAATCATTAAGGGTCCTTTGGCTTGGTAGGTTCCATTGATCTGAGAAGTTACCAACTGAGAGTCGGTAGAAACATGCACTCGACGAGCTCCACTTTCCTTAGCTTGGATCAAACCGGCTATTAACGCCTCATACTCCGCCTGGTTGTTGGAAGTTGAGAAGTTGAAGCGTAAGGATAACTCCAGCGATATACCTTCGGGACTTTCCACAATAATTCCTGCTCCACTCCCTTTAATGTTTGACGAGCCGGCTACAAACAAATTCCAAACATCCTGGTTGCCCCCTTTCACCGGGGTTAGCTCCATCACAAAATCCGCCAATGCCTGGGACTTGATTGCATGCCGAGCCTCGTAAGTGATGTCAAATTCAGATAGCTCAATGGCCCAACTCACCATCCGTCCGGCTAAGTCTGGCTTGTGAAGGATTTTCCGGATGGGCTAATTAGTACGAACAACAATAGGATGGCTCTGGAAATAAGGGTGGAGCCGCCTTGCTGCTACCAGTAGAGCAAATGCCATCTTCTCCACCTTCTGGTATCGCAACTCTGAACCTTGCAAGGCTCTACTTATGAAGTACACTGGGCTTTGGCCGTCCTTAGTTTCTCTAACCAATACGGCGCTCACCGCCTTATTGCCTACGGATAGGTATAGTATCAGGCTCTCTCCTGTTTCAGGTCTGGTCAACACCGGAGGTGCCGACAAGCATTGCTTGATTTTTTTGAACGCTATCTCGCACTCTGCGTTCCATCCCCCTGACGCCTCCTTCTTTAATAACTTGAAGAAAGGTAGGGAGTTCTCTGCTGACTTTGGTAGAAAACGTGTCAACGCCGCTAATCTTCCCGTCAGTTGCAGAATTTCTTTTTTATTCTGCGGGCCCCCCATGTTTAACACGGCCTGACATTTGTCGGGATTCACCTCTATACCTCGGTTTGTGAGCAAGAACCCAAGGAATTCCAAATGCGCATTTTCCGGGTTGAGGCGAATTTTATACTTCCTTAGTTTATCAAAGGTCTGCCGCAGATCCTCTACATGATTATCTTTGCTCAAAGATTTAACGATCATGTCGTCAATATATACCTCCACGTTCTTGCCCAACTGGTCTTCAAAAACCCGGTTCATCATTCGTTGATATGTTTCTCATGCGTTCTTCAACCCGAAAGGCATCACGTTATAACAATAGTTAGCCTTCTCGGTGATGAATGCGGTCTTCGCTTGATCATCCGGGTGCATTGCTATCTGATTGTATCCTGAGTATGCATCCATGAATGACAGCAATCGGAATCCCGAGGAGCTGTCAACCAGTTGATCAATATTTGGCATCGGGAAAGAATCTTTTGGACATACCTTGTTCAAGTCCTTGTAGTCAGTGCAGACCCTCCATTTGCCATTGGGCTTTTTAACGAGGACGACGTTGGACAGCCACGTGGTATACTGTATTTCACGGATGAAACCGGCTTCCAACAATTCCGCCACGTGCGCCTCCAGGGCGTTCCTCCTGTCTTCACCGAGTTTCCTCTTTTTCTGGGACACCGGGGTCGACCCTGGTCGAATCGCAAGTTGATGACAACAGAAGGCTGGATCGATCCCGGGTATCTCGAACGGGTTCCAAGCAAATACATCTCTGTTTGCCCTGAGGAATTTTCCCAGTTCTTCTCGCGTCGCGGGGTCCAATGCCTTGTCGATTTTAGTAACCTGGCCGGGCTCAGATCCCAAGGGAAAGTCTTCTAACTCGTCATTTGGCTCCGTTTTCTTCATCTTTTCCTCTTCGCGAAGGTCCTACTCTACTAAGTTTACTAATTTCCCTTCTGAACTTTCTTCAGGGGCTTTGCCCGTGTTTTTCTGGGGTAACCGGGTTGGTTCATGCCTGACCGTGTTGTAATAACACTGCCGGGATTCTTTTTGGTCTCCCTTCACAGTGACCACCCTATTCTTCTTGTGGATCATTTTGAGCTTTTGGTGCTTGGATGACATCAACATATCCCAATTGTAAATCGTTGGTCAGCCCAGGATTATATTGTATGAAGATGGGAAATCTGCTACCAAAAATTGGACTCTCTCTGATTTGAAGGCATGCGCATCTCCCAAGGTCAGCTTGAGATCAACGTAACCCTTTAGACGAGTGTCCTGTCCATTGAACCCGGTTAGGGTTGTCTTACATGGTTTCAGAACATCAGCGTCAAATTTCATCCGTTTGAATGCTTCCCAGAGTATGATGTTCACGACACTTCCGTTATCCACAAAGATCTTCTTGACTCGGCAATTGACCAGAGTGCCCGTGATTACCAGCCCGTCATGGTGTCCGGGGGCGACATCTTCTAAATCCTTGTCGGTAAAACATAGCATAGGAGACTTGGGCTTACTCGAGTCTTCCTTAAACTTTGGGGTATCCCTTATTGACAATACCTCCCTGAGGTATTTCTGCCGTTGGCTCGCTGAGTTTCCGCCTCCACCAAAGCCTCCGCTAATTACATTGCAGTCGTACTTGGCTTCGGGGAACTCATCGTCACTGTCTTCGGGTTTCTTCTTATGTTCCCTTCTTCTTTTCTCGGACGGCGGGCTCTTGCTGCGGCCCCCACCCTGTCGTTTGCTGCCATGCTTTCCTTGGGTCTGGATGACGTATTTTTGGAGTTTCCCTTCACGGAAAAATTTTTCCACTGCATCCCTCAGATCCCAACATTGTTCGGTGGTGTGTCCATGTTGATCATGGAACTCGTAGAACCGAGTTTTGTCCGCAGTGGCTCTTCTACCAAGAGGTCGAGGTCTTTCTGCCTTATTCATCTCGGTCGCGCATGCTTCTTTCCACAGCTTGGCCTGAGATACTTTCAATGGGGTGTATCTTTCATATTTAGCATCTCGGTTTTTGCCATTGGTGTCCCGATTATGTGGAGTTTTCTTGGAAGCCTCCTGATTCTCCCTGCCTCGAGGTGGTGGGCTTTTGGCCCGTTCTTTTCCAGCATTGGCCGCCATTTCCATCTGCTCCAGGTCTAGATACTGTTGCGATCTGTCCTGGAAATCGGCCAGGGTGGTGGGACGTCGCTTCATGATTGACTTCTTCAACCGGGACGATACATCCAACCCGGCTATGATGCAATGCAAGTGTACTTCGTCCTTCAACCCCGGAATCTGCAACGCCATATTTTTAAAGCGATCCAGGTATTTGTTCAAGGTTTCTCCTGGTCCCTGCTTAACTTGACCGAGTTGGAACTCAGTTTTGGGCTGTCGTCTACTCGTTGCAAAGTTTTGCAGAAACTTCTGCTCCAATGTCTTTATATTTGGGATAGAGAGATACGACAAAGAATGAAACCACAGTTGCGCGGCTCCCCTAAAGGTTCCAACAAATAACCGAGGTATAACGTTCCCCCTTATTCCCTTGACCATAATCTCCATTTTGAAGTTGTTCAAATGTACCAAAGGGTCCTGGGTTCCGTCGTATTTTTGTAGCTCCCTAGAATCTAGGCCCTTGGGATATACCGCGGCCATAACTTTGTCAGTGAACTGAGCCAGAACTCCGTCTTCGTCTGCTTCCCCCGTCGGATTTGATACTTTACTGAGAGATTGTAACATCCCAAATTTTGGGATTTGGAATTTGAATTTTTATGGGAAATTAAATTGTGAAATTTGCCCTAAAATAATTATGAAATTAATTATTGGAATTTAAAGCATATTTTCCCATAAATTAAGGACAAATAATTAGGGAATGATTTTTGGCATAAATATTTTAGAGATAATATTTTAATGCCAAAAGAAATTTAATTGAGAAAGAAAAATGTTTAAATGGAATAAAGGATTAAATTTTAATAATTTTCCAATACTTGTAAATATGAGTCTTGAAGAATCAAGTGGGATAATTTTATTGGGCCTCACAACCAACCCATTGCCCATCCACTAAACCCATTATTCCAATTACCCATTACCTAAAAACCCAACCCATTATTTTCTCATTTTGCTGAGCACGTATAGAGCAGAGCAACTAAGATATATTTTATCCTCCTCATCTCATAGGACAAGCAAATAAAAGTCCAGTACAATTCATCTCTTGGCCCAATACTCATACACACATGCTCTCTTATTCATTAAACCTCATCTTCAGTCCATTCCATGTTCAATGGCCCAACTACAAACAAAACCCAAATAAACTATCCTATTAATCCAATATCCATTAGACTTATCCTGCAAACTCACAGATAACACGTTAAGCAGCATCAATCACGGAACGCTGAGCAGCAAATCCTAATCATATCTTTCGGCCATCCAACTGTTCACGCAACCAGCAACCTTCATGCTTCTTCCATCAGAAAGTTCAGGCGTCCCATACTTCTTGAGCCAAACGCCACCCTCCCCTCTCATTATAAACCAAGCTGCAAACTTGCAGCAATCAAGAAAGAAAGAGACCGGGAGTTGTGTGGGAACAAGAGGAAAGATATAGAAGAGTTCTTCATTCTCATATTTCTTCACCATCGGAACATGAGAGCCAGAGAGTATGAATTCTTCATTCTCATCCTTTCGGTCTGTTTAGAAACAGAAAACAGAGTGAGAGCCAAGAGGGAGAGAGAGAGAGAGAGCTCAAGCATATCTTGCTCTGTTTTGAACCAACAAAAGCAGAGGCAGCGGTGAACATCTTGGATCAGTATACATGCCTGAAAACCTGAGGTATCATCAAGCTTCTTTTCCTTCCTGCTTCCATGAATCCCCAGCGAAGGCTTAGGGTACAAAACATTACTCTATATATATATATATATATATATATATATACAGTGGCGGAGCCACATTGGTGTTTATGTGGGCAAGTGCAGACACAAACATTAAAGGATATGTATATATTTTGAAGGAACACTTCTATAAGAAACACTAGTGGTCAAGTGGTAGAGTGGAACACTCCCATGGTATAGGCCCGAGTTCGAATCCTGTCATGTGCATCATTCTTTTACTTCTTTTTTTCTATTCTCTTTCCAAGTCCAGCGCACAGTGAGACTTATTGCACTGACATCATTCCTTTTCTTCTTCTTTTTTTCTATTCTCTTTTAAGTGCATCATTTTTTTACTATTTTTTTTTTTCTATTCTCTTTTAAGGTCCTCTTTCCTTTTATTTCCTTTTCTTTTTTGTCTGTTTTTTTACAAGTGTAGTGATATGGGTTCATTATCCCAATAGGTTACTGACAGATTTATATATTTACTAGTATATTTGACTTTTTAATATCCTATCACATATAATAAACCATAATAATTTTTTCCTGCATGTTGCTTTGGAATTTGATTTGTAACATCTGGGTATCTGTATGTCATGGGATTAGAGTATTTAAATTGTTCTATTTAAATTGATTTCCTCAGAAATTCTTTTCAACTGAACCCCATTTCTAGTCCTAAACTTTACGAACGAGTGGGTTGCCTTTTATCCTCCTTAAAAAAAAAATTTCGGGGCCGCCGCCCCCGAACCCTACCACTAATTATGCACCCACAAATATTAAATCAGCTTCGCTACTATATATATATATATATATATATATATATATATATATATATATATATATATTGTTGCACGTAGGAATAAAGAGGAAGCCTACTAAATAAATATATGGTTTTGCTGTCATGAAATGCATATATATATGTGAATGTGAATCTGTCGTTGAGTTTGGAGAGAAGAAAAAGAAGTTTTATTTGCTGTCATTTTCTGGAAATTTAACCTTGTAGCTAGAACACTGATTTTCGAGTAAGACAAAACCAGGGTAAACGACCTCCTATGACACTGAAATTTTTCAGATATTTAGTATACATCATGAACTTTCCAACGAGCCAAAGAACACCTAAATCGGACGTGTAGATTGAGAGATATGATTTTCCAAAGTTTAGCCAAAATCTGGAACGTTTTCTGCACCTCCGATGAACAGTAATGTTCGGGCTTGATTTTGAAATGGAAAACATTTTATTTTTCCCTTGAAATTTTTACAGTAAATAGTAGACTCAATAAGGTTTAAAATGAGCTTTGGATCACCTTAAACGGAGGTCTATAACTCCAGTTATGATTTTTGGAAGTTGGGTCATAATTTTGGAAAGTTATCTGGACAATGATCACGTTTTTGAAATCTGGGAATGATATAGTGTGTTATGGCTGTTGGTATTACTTTGCTGTGAAATTAGAGATGCTAAGGAACACGTAGCTTTTGGAAGAACCTCATTTGGATTTTTGTAGAATTAATTTCGAATTTTCAAAGTTTAATCAGAAAAATCTGGAAATTCTGGTATGCTTCTGGAGTATGAAAATGACGTTGGATTTCGGACAAAGTAAAAAAAATCATAAAATTTTGAAATTTTCCAGATAAATAGTAGACACATAGAGGTTTAATTTGATAGGTATTTTGTCGAATTTCGATAAGTATTGAAGGAGTTATGATTCCTCAAAGATTAATCAAGAAATCTGGAAAATTCTGGACATTGTTTATGTTTTTCGAAAGTTGGAAATTTTCTTATCCATAAATCAGCTTCGCGACTTTAATTTATAAAAATAGACTTATCAAGGTTTAAGTAGAAATTGGAATCACTCCATTTGGAGTTGTATCGGTCAAGTTATGAATTTTCTAAATTCTCAGAAAAGCTAAAGGCTGAATTTTTGATAAATCTTAAAATAGTTACGCAAGTTGTTAATTGTGCATCGGATTAGAGCTTATATGGAGTTAGTAATTATTAAGTTCCTAATTTAAAGTGTTGGAATAGCCTATGAGGGTTTAAAATAATAATTAACAAATAGGTTGTTATTGATAAAATTTTTAGAGGGTAGCTTAAGGCTTTGGAGTAGTATTAGAGAAAATTTAGGATAGTTTCGAGTACAATATTGATAGATATTCATGTTTAATGTTTGTAGACTCTCATTGAGAACTTTGGAGTAACTCTTGTTAATTACCTGCAAGCTAGAAAGTAACAGGTAACTCTGAATATTCTTCCATATACTTGTAATTTGTATGTGATTGTGAGTAACTATCTTTTATTTAAAAATTAAAGGACTGAATCATATGTATATGTGTATGTATTGTAAATTGATATTTTATACGAAATGAAGCATGATTTATTGTTTCTGAACATATTTGTCATGGCGGATGTATTTGTGATGGGTTGGAGTAATGAGGGATTTGTATGTTGAGATATTTTACCACGTGGTATGTCATCACTCGGTGCACAGTGGATGACACTTGTCAGGGGCCATTCTTCCATGTTTTCCTTTGGCCGGGATTGCATTGGAGCTGTGGGACATGTGACACCTCCTTAGTTGTATTGTTTAAGGAGGGGAGCTATAGTCCATGCTTAAGCTCTATACCTTTGGCCAGGTGTATCTTAAGTTTTGGTGAGCTTGAGACAATCCAGTCAAACGGATGAGTTTCTATTGGACTATGTATTAGCCTATGACTCCAGTCAACGGTTGAGGATGGACGGTGATATAGGGGAGGCTGCATATTGCATATTGTATAATAGTACGTTTCACATTGACATATTGATAATTTATGTTGCATGAAATTATGGTATATACAAATATATATGTACTCAGCTCCTAATTTTTGTCATATATGACTTACTTGTGTACGGTAGAAACTTTCAAGAGTTACTGAGATGTAAATCTCACCCTATATTAAAAATCTTCAGGTGATTGTTCAAGTAGGGAGCAAGGGAAAGAACCTATGGAGTGAGCCTTGAAGGCTCGGTTGTGCTCCTAAAACTTATGTTATGTTATTCTATTTGCCATGACTATAAGACTTCCGCTTTGTATTTTATTATTAAATATTTTAAGAATTTATGTTGACTCAAAAAATACATTTTGAATTGAAGTAGTTATGTATTTTAATGATTTGGATGTTGATCATCCTTGTTAGAGATATTTCAAGTGTGTTGGCCAAGATTTTGGGTGATGAATTTTGGGGTGTTACAGAGATGGGGGCACGGTTGGCCCTTCCTTGATGGCTTGGTCTTCGGCTGGAGGCTTTTCCTTAGGCTTTTCTAAGCCGGTTTGGGCAGTCCGCATAATGTTGACCTTTCCAGCTACTACATCACCACTTTTAACTGGTTCGTGTGTGACCTTCTGACCGGTTTCCTTCTCTTGGTCCTCATCTCGGCCTCCGATGACCAAACTCTTTCCCCGAGGTTCATCCCGGTTGATGGGCATCGAGGGTGAACCGGCAATATGGCTGGACTCATCGTCGTTTTGCCCTTCATCCCGGGGTTGTTTTTCTTTTGCTTCATATTGCTCTTTTCACCTTTGCTACATCTTCTTTCGCTCCTCCTGCCGCCATATTATATTCTGACGCTCCAATTCCTCTCGAACGACCCGCGCACTCTCATCTTTTTGAAGCTGATGCCAGTTTTCCATGTTGTCCATACGCCGGATCAGCGATCCTATGGTATTGTGCAGTAAGCATACGGGATGATTAATCTGGAACTCCTGGGAAGGACGAGGGATACCCTGGACCTGAACTATTCGCTGACCCCTGCGGTCCTCGGCGGGATGAGGGGAGTGGGCTGTGTCCTCGATCTCAATCTCAACCCGCCTTCCCTCACGACCCTGTTCTGGGTCTACCGAATTTGAATCTTTGGATCGCGATGCGGGATCGAAGGTTGTGGTTGTTCTTCGGCTAATGCGGCGGTCGGGGCGTATTAGTGCGACTCCTGGTGGCGGCTGCCATACTCAGCGGTTGTGAGCGGCTTTTATGATTCTGAGAATCGAGATTTTCGAAGTCCCCACGGTCGGCGCCAATGATCTGTAGTAGAACACAGATGTCTAGCCTCAATGGGCTGGGTATGATTGACAGGAGTTCATGATGTATTTCACGTGTCGCAACTGAAGAAATACCAGCCAGATCCCTCGCACATCATTGAGCCTGAAAGGGTTGAACTTCGAGAGAATCTGACTTATCGAGCGGACACGAACGAATAGCAGATGTGAAGGATAAACAACTGAGGAACAAGACCATTCGACTTGTAAAAGTCATATGGAAAGGGATGGCTCCTGGAGATGCTACTTGGGAGACTGAAGAGAAGATGCGACAATTTTATCCTCATCTATTTGATTAGGTAAGTAGAATTTATTTGAATTGAATTTTGGGGGCAAAATTTTATTTAGGTGGGGAGAATTGTAATATTCTTGAAATAATATTTTTAAAAAAAAAAAAGAGAAAAGAAAATTACTTAATTTATTAAAATAAAATAAAAATAAATAATAAAAACAAAACACAAAAAAAAAAATTAATTAAATAAAAAAAAAAAATTGTGGCAGGTACGCTGCCACATTTGGGGAGTGGCAGCGTCCTGCCACTTAATGTGGTAGAGGGAGTATGATTGTCATTATTAAAAAAAAAAATGGTTCCCTTAATCCACCGCCTTAATTGGCCTCTATATATATCTAATTGTGTGTGAGAATAGTAAGTGTTTGACCAAAAAAAAAAAAAAGAATAGTAAGTGAGTGGAGACGAGCGATCAGGCGAGAGAGAGCTGCAGAGACCGAGAGAGAAGGAGAAAAAGGAGTTTAAATAAGGTACGTTATTTATTTTATAAAATCATTTAGGTAGTTAAATTAATTTCTTTTCAATAAACTTTCTTTATGAAAGTTGCTATACGTATTTTTCTCTTTCTAATGAAGTTAATATACTATTGATTATTGAAAATTTTAGGATTTGAATACTAGTAAAGTTTTGAGTTTTGATAATAGAAGGCTGTATATATGAAGAGTACAATTAATAAGTAACTTTAATCGGTTTAGATTTCTTAGTTAGTTGTTGTGGGAATTTAAAGTTAATTTCTATCTAAAAGAAACTAGGATTTGTGTTAAATATGATATTTTTACCGATTAAATGAGAATTTAAGCATTTTGTTGGATTACTGAAGGTATTATTTAAGATTTAATCGGTTAGTTTTGCTAAATCTTGAAATATGTGAAATTATGAATTGGGATTTGAGATTCTAAATTAGAGATTGATATGATTTTGATTATATGGAGATTGTTTAATAAATTGGGTTATATGTATAAAAGTTAGTATTAGGTTAAAAACTGAGGAATAGATAAATTGTCATTTTTAGGAAAACTAAAGAGATATAATAGTTTAATGAATTATTTATTATAGTATTAGTGGTTGTTTTTGTTAATTCTATTAACATATAATTATATATTTATTTTTAAAGGGGATTGATTTCACTTAGTGTCGTGTCAAGAACTTGAGGTAACCACTTTCTAATTTATCTCATATACTTGTTGAGGTGATTATAAGCATATACTTATATATTTAAATGATACGAATATATTATAGTTTGTTACCTATGAAAATTGTATATATGTGTGAGATATTTGTTTGAAGGTAAATTTTTAGTTAAGTGGGCATAAATTATTTATATTGTTATGATTAAATTGTTTTTTGTAATTATGAAAGTTTATGCATGGTGTTGAATATTGAACATAAGTATAAATTGTTGATGTTGAAATTTGTGATATTGCACTGCATATTGAGGTGTTCTCGATTGAGATGAGATATGATGGTAGGAGATTGATTTTGTACCACGTGGTATAGCCACCACTGAGCGCACAGTGGATGGCCGGATACTTTCAGGGCCCTTGGTATCATCCTTATCCTATGGCCGGGATAAGGGTTAGTCCTTGGGACAGTGACACCTTTCTATATTCGAGAGAAAGGGAACCCATGGTCCGATATGAGTTCTGTAGCCTTTGGCCGGGCTACACCTCATCATTGGTGAACTTGGTGTAATCTCGTCACAGAGATTAAACCTATTATTGTAGCCCATGGGTTCTATCAGCGGTTATAAGGAGGCTATAAGGATGGTTGAGGGAGTTACATGCATATTGAATAATTTTGAATTATTGATTAGTTTGGTAATTTACTTGAAGCTATTGATATACAAATGGATAATTGGCCCGCTTAACTATCTTGTAATCATTCCTGTATACTGTTAAATTGGATATGTGGTTCGAGTCCTTGTGACTCACCCCGTTGTTATTTATTTTCAGGCGAGAATTCAGCGGTGGTACCAAGGGGAAGAAGGCATCCGAGACTTGATCAGAGTTATCAATCTTGTATGTCTCTTTTGTTACATGGGCATAATCTAATGTATATTGCCGAACTCTAGGGCCTTTTTGATACGTTGCATATTTTGATTATTCCGCATGAATTTAATGTGGTATAGTTTATTTCGACCAATCCTAAATACATTTGGGTAAGAAATAGTTATTTAAATGGTAATTTTGGAAGGATGTTACAAGCTAACTACCTCTTATTGGCATGTATGATTTAGTTAAAAGAGACTTATAAATAACATGAGAGTAGTATATATAATCTTTACGTTTTCTATGAGCTAGTTTTTCTTAGACTACATCTTAAAAGGTATTAGTACTATCATTCTAATCCTATTTATAAATTCATTTTGACCAAATCTCACATGCCAAAGAGAGGTAGTTAACTCGATGATTATAGGGTAAATTTTAAACTTTACCTTTTTATTATGATTGAGTATTTTTCAACAATTTCTTCTCTCTCTCTATTTTCATAAGTACAATTAATATGGGTAAAATTATTACAATTTCATTTATTACATAAAATTGAACTTATAAATAGGATCAGAATGGTATTACAATTTCATTTATTACATAAAATTAAACTTATAAATAGGATCAGAATGGTACTACACTAGATTAATTAATGCATTAATTAAAAGACATTTTTAGAATTTTACAAGTATAGTAAAATTTGAACCCGTGAGTTGTTACTTGTTAGAGAGGCATATCTTTTTATTAGCGACTCAGCTAAATTAAATGTGGGTTTGGTGATCGAATTACATGTGTTTGTGGGTGTGGGGTGAGGGGAAAGAGAAAGAAGAGGGCCGTGGCAGAGGAACTGATAGAAATTTCAAAGCTCTTTTTCTTCCACCATCACTCAACTGGCCTATATATTGCAGTCTCAAACTGAAAGTCTTTACAAGTTCATAAAAGAGAAGGCTTTAAGTGTGTTGTATGTGTTTTCCTCCCCCTTAAAGAGTTCGTGGGCTCTGTCGCCTTCCTCAGCCCGTCGCCTTCTCTGCCGCTCCGCCTTCGTCGCCGTGGTCCTTAGCTCGTCGCCTTCTCCGCTGCTTCGTGGTGATTGACTGCTCGTCGCGGGCTCCAATGTGTGTAGTTCGCCTGCGTCTCAGTTCGTGGTGGTCTTTCTTTACTCTAACCTCCATCATGCCCTATGTGTAGATGGCAGTTTCCATGTTCAGGTATCTGACCTTCTAGTTATGCTTTTCCTAGGTAAACTCTATGACTGTACAGGACAACGTCATTTGTTAAAACTCATCTGTCTGGATTAAATTTCTTTATGATGGCTGTTAGTTTTGTGGAGTTCTTTGTTAGCTCAATGTGTGTGGGCTAATTCGGTCATGTTTATTGTAGCTCTTAGAATATAAGGTGAGATTAATTGATTAGTTAGAAAGCTAGTTAGCCTATTAGGAGTTAGTTAGGACCTAATCTATAAATATATAAATAGGGATCTCAGCTAATATATGAATAGTTAGTAAATATTGGGTATTAAGCCCTCACTATTACTCTTTTGTATGAGTAGCTCTATTGATAATATAGAATTGATTCTTCATTTTAATTCTTTCTCCTATTATCTTCTCTAATTACACTACTTAACATAACAATAGCTTTTATTTTGGTCTTTTGCTTGTACCAAGTTGATATAGCTCTTCTTGGGGCAGAACAAAAGTGAAAAAGAGAGACAGAACGTTTTAGAAGTACTTGTTAGGTTTTGATGAGCTAACCTGCTATGTTCAATGTTGTATCATATTTTTTACCAGATGAAGGAATTCTTACTTTTAATGTCACTAAGTTGCTGTTCTTTTGGTGGATATACTAGTATTGGAGTTGGTTTTATAGCTGCATTGATGACCTTTTTAATCCATTTGTCCTAATCAATATACAATTTTGAGATTTTAAAAGCCATAATGTATCGTGAAACCTTAACTATCAGAACCTATTTCTAGTGTTAAAAACTTGGAAATCTCTCTTTTTGTTCTTTCCCTTGTTTCTCGTAAGAAATCTCCTTAAACCATTTCTTCAATTTGTCTCAAGTTTCTTATGTTCTTTTATAGATACATATGGTAGAAATCAGTGTAAATCTATTTTCCTCTTCAGGTACATGCTTGCAAAAGGTCTTGGCTTGTCTGGTATTGTTATATCTATTTGCCTATTGGAAACTCGTCTAAATATTCATTTCCTTGTATATTGATCTGTGTCCGTTTAAATTGTACTTGTTTCCTTGCAAACAGCTCTACTGCTCTGCATTAATTCAGAAAAAGTTCAAAATACAAATGTGAAGATAGAGATATAGGGCATATTCCAATATTTCAGAGCATACTTGGTCAGTTTAAGCTTTGAAGTGGGATTTTCCACTTATATATGCATTTATGTTCTCATACTATTTTCATATTATTTTCAGCTTGGGATGCACTCTGGCCACTAGAAAGGAAATGGCAGAGGTCATTCTTGCTCTACGCTCTTCAGATTGGCACTAATTCCGGAGCTGGACATTGAGGGCATCAGAACATTCTTTCACACTTTCTTCTGCTTACCTGATTGGTATGATCTATTTTATCTCATTTGAGATTGATATCTTGAAATTTGATTTATGATGTTTTCCCTGTGTATAATGTTGGCTAGGATCTGGTGCATCATTTTGTAGGTAGAAAATTAAATACATGCTAAGGGCTTAACAAATGCCACTATTATATGTGTAGTTGTCTTGACTTCAGTATGTAAAATCATCTATTTTCTTCTTCAATGTAAATCTATTGCAGAAGTTCTTGGTATTTCATGTCATATATATATATATAATACCATTGACAGTATTGTGGAGATTCCCTTTTTCCTGTTGAAGATTCAATCATTATTTCAGTAGAGAATAAATTAAAATGGCCTTCAATTTATTTTGACTTATGACATATTCTTTGATCAACTTGATATTTGCCACTTAGACTTGCTTTCTAAGAGTTGTTTATATTTTCTTTATTCAAGTATTGAAGAATGCCCTTATTTTGAGGGGGGAAACGAAATAACAATGGTTATTTAACAAATAACAATTTCAACATATTAAATGACAACAATTACTAAGACATTGACAGCTAATTTCACAAAAATTTCCGCTTTTGCATTGACAAGTGTTAGTTTGTAGGTTGTTGAATATGAATGACAACTAATTGTCACTCTTATTTGCAAGATCTATGAATATGTTGTTTGATGACTTCCGTGATCCTTTTGTATTTTTCTTGAGACGCCTATCCTTCCTTTTTCCTTAATCACAGTATCCACTTCAGTTTCATTTCTTATTTCAGGAAACACATTTGTTCAATCCCCTCTAAGAATTTCGTGATCTGCTCAATTTAGATTCTACAACCATGGGATCATTCGGAAGAAGATCAGGAAAGCTTGTCTTTGATTCGTTTCGAAATTGCTCTTGGAGGATTATGCCCAAAACTCAAATTTTGCCATCCAATAAAAGGTTTTCCCAGTTTGAACACGTGTTGGTTCCTGCATGGAATGGAGCTAAATTTCATATTGGGATTTCATCACACTCCCTTACATCACAGGGACTAGGCTTACGAGGTAGAGCCAACAGGAACTTATTTAACCCATTTTTTAATGAGGCTAGGAGATTTTACTGTGTTGATCAGTACAATACCGCACAGAAATATCGGAAATCAAGAGTTCTTAGATGGTGGTTTCGTGTTGGTGTCTTGATAGTAACATGTTGTTTAGCGGTAATTGTGAAGGTATCCTATGATCATATGGAAACAGTGCCCTACCACCATCGGACTCGTTTAATTCTCTATTCTGAGCCTAAGTTGAGGAGCCTCGCACAGATGGCTATCAAGGGGAAGAAAGAGTCTTTGAAAGGGAGAATATTGCCTGATACACACCTTGAAAGCATACGAGTAAGAAGGATAGCTCAGGACATATTTGATGCATACATGGTTGAGATTCAACGACAAGGGTCTGAACTTAGTACTACGTCGCATTTTGATGGATTGAACTGGGAGGTTTTAGTGGTGAGAGGTTTTGGACATGACAATTCTTTAGTGTGTGGGAAGATTATATTGTTTGATTGGATGTTTGAGCATATCACAAGTGACGCAGAGATAGCATTCCTCATTGCACGTGAGGTATATATATATATATGCCCTTGGTGTTGTAATTATTTAGCTCCTTAATTACATATTTTTATATTTGATTGCCTGCGTATGACTTTGAAATCTAATACATTTTATGGTCTTTTAGATGGGACATATTGTGGCTCGACATTATGCTGAAGACTTGACAATACGTTTAGGCGTCAATATTATGGTTCCCATACTCAAGGTTCTAAAGCCAATACTCAATCTAATGGGTTTGTGGGAGGCTGTCGTGGATAAATATAGTACATATGTCATATATGTCTTGCATGTGTAAGCTACAGTCACCCTCAATTACTAATTAATTTTCCAACATTTCTTCATTGGCTCTATGACCTTATTAAACTGCCGCTTGTTTATTGGTAGGTTTTGATGTGTTGAAATAAAAATTCTCATTTTAAGAATGTAACATAGCTATTTTGTGATGAAATGAGATATTCTTGCACTATATTTATATACCAGCCTTTCAAATTTTCAGCCAAGAACTTGAAGCAGATTACATTGGGATGCATTTAAGTGCTTTAGCTGGATATGATCCGAGGGTGGCCCCAAAATTGTTGGAGAAGATGGACAAGTTTTGGACTCCCGAAGTTGCTTTCCCACCTCCAAAAAAGAGGGCAAGATTTTTGTCATTTCCTGGGGTCTTGGAGAAACCTGTTTCTATATACCTACGAGGATGTCTAAAAAGTAGTAGGACTTGAGGTTCACGTCCCTATTTGTTTATGTTTGTTTTTTCTTTTGGTGAAAATTCAGGCAAAGCGCATATGATTACACTAAAACTTGAATAGGCAAGGCAATTCCTGCTGAGTCTTGGTGAAGTTTCTCGCAAATAGTGAACTTGTGATGAGGATTCTTCTATAGACATGTGATAACAATGTATCCACGCAAATGTTATGATTCCAATTTTCTTGTGATAATTAAAGTGTGTTTCCAATTTAATTCTAGTTTCCTGTTTACACGCAGATGTTATGGTTCCAATTTTCTTGTGATGATTAATCTTATTATACTTCTAAATGTATTTAATATATTTAAAACACTTTTCACCAAAAATTAAAAGCATTTTGGTGAAGAAATATCCTATTTCTTCTGACTAATGAACCTAAACTATATATTAATGTTTATTAATGAAATGAAAGAATAAAATAAAAAAGACTAGCAAAGCCAATTAAAAGCTGGGTCACCATCTATGAAATTATAAGTATGATAGAGTTATTTTTTTTTTTTACCAAAACGTTCGTTACATCCTACTAATTCATGGGCCATTTCGGTGATTGAATATTGCCCTAGTCCATATCATTTGCCCAAAAAAGATTAAAAATACTTAATTTCATTAGTTTTCGATCTCACCTCTCAATTGCCTTGACAAGAAACAATTGAGATATATGTTCCATGTGCCTTTCATTGAGAAATACTTTTAATAAATTAATTAAATGGAGAATGACAATTACAAACCTCGTAAAGTTGCTATTATCATACATTTTTTTTTTAAAAGATTATTAGTGCTCCTAAATTATGGGAAAATGAATACTAAAATCGGAAAGGTAAATTATGATGACGATTAAAAACCTCATAAAAGTGTTACATTTTTCTGGACATGATGGGAAGTGTTCGTTGAACCTTATCGTTTCAAGATTTTCTTTAATACAATTCGCTTCAAGATTTTATATATCATGTATCATTTTAATCAGGGACGGATCCGGGAATTTTACTTACGGGCGAAAATAAAAATGTTACATCATAAATAAAAGTACTAAAAAAATGATAAAGACCTAATATACAAAAAATTGAAAGAAATATATTATAGAAATTAAGTTTTTTTCACTTGACTCTTACTCTACATGTTTTCATATTGTTAAACTAATCTATAATTAAATCCGTCCTAAAACTCAAAACAATTTCTTTTTCAATGTATATAATCAAAAATCATCAAGAAAACGGATTGAAATTAAATATTAGTCATCATCAATATTCTCATAACCATCTGTTAACAAAACTCAAAACTTGTCCAAAATACTAACCTTAAAATATTTTCTAATCAGTATAAAAGTAGTATCATTAGAAAGATACAATCATATATAATAAATTTCATGAAGGAAATTTAATGAAAAAGAAATTATTTTAAGTACCTTATTAATTCTCAAAATTTATCGTAAGTAATTGAAAAAATGCCGACGAGCCGCTAGCGAGAGGAAGAAGAGATACAATGGCAATTTCCGAAAATAAAACAAGTAAGGTTGAGAATATATATTAAAGGTTGGCAAACCTGTGAATATATATGAAAGAAAACGGTTCGTGAAAGCAAGCCACTCCACCTCATTGAATATATATGAAAGCAAACATGTTTATATACATATTTTTAAAAAAAAAAATTTAGGGGGGCGGGGGCCACCGCTGGCCCCCCTGTGTCCGTCTATGATTTTAATAGTATAGAATATAGTTGACTTTTTTGGGGGAGATTGAGGAAGCTAAATAAATTAGTTAGTCATAACATATATCATGTATCATTTGATTATACATCAGTTCATAAGTCAAACAATGTAATTTAGTATAAAAAAGATAAATATCAATACTTTGAAGTAATTTTTTTAGCTTCCTTAATCTTTCCAACAAAGTCAACTATTTCTTATATTGAGGATAAGAGGAGTATGCAATTGAAAGTGATAATTTGCCCATCATAACACACTACCCCTTCGGTCCTAAATATAAGATAATGTTTACTTTTTTCGAGAGATTAAGGAAGTTAATTAAATTACTTTAGAGTATTTTTATTTTTTCTCCAAACTAATTAGTTTTTCTAATAAACTAATATATAATTTAAGGATACACAACATATGACATGATTAAATAATTTATTTAGCTTCTTTAATTTCTTCAAAAAATAATCAACTACGTCTTATATATGGAGGGAGGGAGTGTTGAACAAAAAAATGGAGGGAGGGAGTAATAAGTAATAACAAGATTAATGGTCAATTCCTAGTTAAGATCAATTAGGAAAGCTGCCACTTCTCAATAATACCTTAAAACAACCCACAACCTATTTTTATGGAAACATATCATCAGCTTTTATATTTTATGCATAGTTGAATAATTTTTTTTTTTTAAAAAAATTAAAGTTTAAAAATAACAATTAAAACTAAATATTATAATTTATTAAATAATAATTTTAGTAAATAAAAATAAAATCGTTTTTTGGTTTTAATTTACTATTTATTAATTATTTATTAATTATTAATATGATATAAATATAACGCTAAATCATGGATCATAATTTTGTTTGGATTTTAATATTACCTTGTTTGGATTGATCAGAAGGAAGTGAAGGGGAGAGATTTTAATGTTATCTTGCTTGGTTCAGGAGGGGAGGGGAGAGAATTTTTTTCACATTGACAACTTTACCCTTATGTTATAAGAGAGATTTTAATGTTACTTTGTTATACATTGAAAATCAAGACAATATTTTATCAATCATGAAGCTAAGCATTGATATGCATATGACGCCATAATTTTGACAAATTAAATGTAATATGCATGTTTAACAAGAATGTTTATATATAACTCTAAAAAGAATATTAATCCAATAGTTAATAGACTATTCTTTGTAACATCATCAAGTTTTCTGCAAAGGTGTTCTTTAGACTTAGCGGTGATTACTCATTCGGCAAAAATAGGGCATGACACATGGCCAGACTCTCCAAAGGATTGGAAGATTTGAATAAGTTCACGTAGAAAGTTTTCATGAGCTATTTTCATCAACTTTACAGTTCTGCCAAAAAAGAATCTAAAAGCCATGATGACAACAATGACGATAGATAGAAAAGGCAAAAGGAAATATCTGAAATACTGGCTCACTGCATAATGCACAGTGGGAGCCTTCAATATATAATCGACAATGGAAGGATCCAGAAAGGATTATTACAGTTACACAAATAATAACAGAGCCTATGATGCTATGACACGTATAACACTAGTGCCCTGGCACGATATCCGTCAGGATTTACAATATGTGCAGAATAACAGAATGGTTGGGACCACAGTGTACAAACACAATAATACCAATTATACAATGCTAATTACTTGTTCTAACACTCCCCTGCAAACGAGAGGATGTAACTATCAAACCGAGTTTGTCTCTGAAAAATTCAACCTGTGATTGCGTGAGAGGCTTCGTGAGAATATCTGCAATCTGATAGGACGAAGGAACATATCTAATATCAATCATACCAGATAGAACCAAATCTCGAACAAAATGTACATCCACTTCAATTTGTTTACTTCTAGCATCTTTGGACGGGATTTGCGGCTAGAGCTTTAGCACTCAAATTGTCACACCAAATTATTGACGGCCTTTTAAGAAACAAACCTAATTCAGATAATAAGGAATTCAACCATTTGATTTCTGCAGAACCATCAGATAAAGATCTATATTCAGACTCAGCGCTTGACCTTGAGACCACTTTCTGTTTTCTTGAAGACCAGGAAATAAGATTTTCATTCAAGAAAACACACATGCCTCCAACTGATCTTCTACCATCCAAGTCACAGGCCCAATCAGCATCGGTGTAGGCTATCAGTTGAGGTTTAAAACGACAGAATGGTTTTATGTATAATCCAAAATCACAAGTGCCTTTAAGGTATCTAAAAATCCTTTTGACAGCTTGGAAATGCACAGTACGTGGTTGTGACAAGAACTGATTGAGTTTGTTAACTGCAAAGGAAATATCTGGACGTGTAGTGGTCAGATATTGTAAAGAACCTAAGGCCTGTCTATACTCAGTGGGGTTTTCAAGCAAATCACCATCAAGAGCTGAAATGGCTCTACCAGTGACCATCGGTGTTGGGACTGAGGCACAGCTTGCCATACCAAATTTGTCTAAGAGATCTAACACATACTTATTCTGATTCAGAAATAGGCCCTGTGCATCCCGATATACTTCTAAGCCAAGAAAATAATAAAGGGGTCCCAAATCTTTTAGAGAAAAGACTAAGTTCAACTGTTCAACAAATTTTTCAACATATACAGGATTATTTCCTGTCACCAGAATATCATCCACGTAGATTAAAATGAAAATGGTAAGATTGTGAGTTTGCAGTACAAATAATGATGTATCACTCTTCAAGTTGTGAAAACCCCAGTCAATTAAAGTATACCTGAGCCGATCAAACCACGCCCGTGGGGCTTGCCGAAGGCCATAGATTGCCTTGATTAACTTACACACATGATGAGGGCGTTGGGAGTCAACAAATCCGTGAGGCTGACGCATATAGACTTCTTCTTCGAGGAACCCGTTCAGAAAGGCGTTATTAACGTCAAGCTGCCTGATCTGCCAGTTGAATGTTACAGTGATGGATAAAATGACTCGAATTGTGGTGGACTTTATAACCGGACTAAAAGTCTCACTGAAATCGACACCAGGAATTTGTTGAAACCCCTTTGCGACTAGCCTGGCCTTGTGTTTAAGAATGGATCGTCAGCTCGAAACTTGGTTTTGTAAACCCACTTGTTGTCGATCAATTTCTGATTTGTGTAGGGAACTAGAATCCATGTTCGATTTTGTTGGAGAGCCCCTATTTCTTCACGCATGGCGTGAAGCCATTGAGGAGAGGAGAAAGCATTTCGAGCTGACAACTGTGCTTCTTGAGATGATGATGAGGGTTTCCGTGACGGAGGGCTGGAAGAGGTATGCAAAGTGCGAGAGCTTGAGGGTATCCGATTCTCAGAACTTCGGGTAATGACATTCACTGACCCAATATAAGGATGAAGGGGCCGGACTATTCTGACTTGGATCGGGTCGTCATGTGATGACTGGCAAACCGCCCAATTGGATTATTGAGTTCAACACTTTGGTGGGCTCATCGATAGTCCGTTCAACAAGTTCATTAACGGAGTCTGGCAACTGAACTTCCGGCGAAGCTACTGTTTCTTCTGAAACAGAGGGTGAAGTATCCTTGGAAAAATTGATTGGCGTAGCATTCGGTCTGATCTCAATGATCATTACACGAGCCTTTGTGGCTGCACACGTGAGGTCTCTAGCTCCGGTCCAAAGCTCCTGAGCTGTCTTGCAGTAGAGAAGTTGTACACCAACGTCCTGGGTCATAGTGTTACGCAACCAGCCTACCAACATGCGATCTACAGAGTACCATTCGGTGTACTCAGGGTTTGGTCTGGTGCCGCCAGGTGGTCCAAACAGGAGCTTCGCCGGAGCAGGAAGCATTCCATCGATATGTCCCTCGAGCTGATTTCCTTCGATTAAGGGGAGTACAATAGACTCATAGACCAGAAAGTTTCCGCGATCCAGCTTGATGGCGGTGGTCTGACTAGAGGAGTTGAATAGTGAATAAACTCTGGCATTTGTGCGTGAGGCAAGATGTGAGGCAGAATCGACTGAAGAAGCAGAGGCGGAGGAATCGGCCATTGTAGGCTCTGATACCAAGATAGAAAAGGCAAAATGAAATATCTGAAATACTGGCTCACTGCATAATGCACAGTGGGAGCCTTCAATATATAATCGACAATGGAAGGATCCAGAAAGGAGTATTACAGTTACACAAATAATAACAGAGCCTATGATGCTATGACACGTATTACACTAGTGCCCAGCACGATATCCGTCAGGATTTACAATATGTGCAGAATAACATAATGGTTGGGACCACAGTGTACAAACACAATAATACCAATTATACAATGCTAATTACTTGTTCTAACAACGATGATTATTGATCAAAAGCGAAATCGCTTGGATATTTATCGCAATTAGAAGGAGCTGCATGGAGGCGGATGACATAGATGACTTCATTCAAGAGCTTCAAATTATTAAAGTACCATCCATTCTGGGCATGGATATTGAGCTCTTAGAGGAAGAAATACTGAATCCGGTTCACCAGAGACTTGCAAATTTGAGCAAACTTGTCCAAGATATTGAAAAAGAGGTTGCGATCACCAAGGGCACCAAAGATGCCGCCTCTTAAAGTAGATTTGGAGAAAACAACATCATCATCAATTTTTTGGTTGCACCCAACTGCAGGGTAGATATTATCATAACCAATCAAAAATTTTGATACACGCTGATAACAGGAAACATAGCCACACATGGTGACAACTGGATTTTCAGGTGGATCCTGAAGAAACAACAGTAAATGCAAACACCGCATATGGCAGAGGATGTTTCCAAGCAATTAAAGAGATTACTCAGCATCTCCCTCAGAAGCATTTTTGCCATTTTAACACAAATTAAGTTGTACGGGTGCTGCAAAATCGAAGAAGAAAAGTACTGAAATAACGGAGGTTGTGATCAATCTGCTTTCATTGGTTGATAAGAGGTGTCTTTCCTTGAAGGACTTGTTCAGTTTGTACCAAAACGGTTTCAGACTGAGATTGATGAGTTCACGCTGCAGAAGCCGAATAGAAAGTCTCATAGGTCCCTGAGGCTTGCGCAAGTCTTTGTTGCAGAAGGCAATTTCAGGATATCTTTGACTAAACATAAAAGAGAGGTGAAAATGATGGACTCGTTTCTCATCGAAACTGCTTCGGATCGCCATCTCCAAGCTTCAGAATTTGCAAAATTAATTACAGTTCAGTCCTCTGTTCAAAATCTTGTAGGACCTTTTCTGCCCTCGTTAGCGTCACGGATGTACTGAAATTTTTCTCAGGTGAAAGCAAAAACTCTTTCCTCTCGTCACCATCTCCTCCTACTCTAGTAGCATTAAATGTTGCAGCTGAAGTCCTTTTTTCTCCCGGCTGCCAACAGATCGGTGCGACTCTTGTTTTTGTCCATCTGATGGCAGATTCAGAGGAAGACAACGAGTTGGTCCTGTGGTCTGAGATAAAGAGCTGGAATAACAAGAAAGGGGCTTTGGGTATAATATAAAAAGATCAGGGCATATTAGTCCACTGACACACCTATTCTAATAATCCCTCCAAATCCGTTCGATTTGGGAGGGGACGTTTTTGAGTGGAGAGGGGGGAAAATTTTAAAAAATTTTCCCTCCCCTCCTAAAAAATATCATCAGCCAAACGAGGGGAGGGGACTAAAATCCCTCCATCCTCCTCCCCTCCGCTCTGATCCCCTCAAACCAATCAGACCCTTAGAGTGTGCATGGTAACGCTCCCAGAATGAGTTTTTTCTTAATTTCTGTTCCCAAGAACACAATTGGATGGGAATTGTGTTTGGTAAATCCGTTTTTTGTTCCTGGGATGAACCGTTTTTTTTTTCTTTGGGGAATAAAAGAAGCGAGAAAATTTCGCTTTTCTATTCCAAGGCACAAAGCCAGAATCTATTTTTCCCGTTCTCTCGATCGTGACATTGCAAAGCAAAGAAATTTCAATCACCTTAAGAAATTTCAACTACCCTCCCCACCGCCGCCGCCGCTTCCACCACCGCGACCACCCCCACCGCCACCGCTGCGGCCACCATCCCCACCGCCCCCACCACTACCACCACTGCCACCGCCATGACCACTACTTCCACCGCCGCGGCCACCACCGCACCACCACCACCACCGCCACCACCACCGCCATCGCCACCACCCCCACCCCCACTGCCGCCGCCACCACCCCCAACCCCACTACGACCACTGCCAGCGCCACCGCCGCGACCACCACCACCGCCACCGCCACCGCCCCACAACCACCACCGCCATCGCCAATGCCACGGCCACTTCCACCACCGCCGCCACACCACCCCCCACCGCCGCCGCCACCGCCGCCGCCGCCACCCCCATCCCCGCCACCGCGCCGCCACTTCCACCGCCGCCCCCCACCCCCATCCCCCGCCGCCGCCACCACCGCCACATAAATAATTTTTGAATATAAAAATTACATAAAGAAAAATAAAATGTGTTAACAAACGTAATTTTGATTCTCGGAATAAATATAAAATGAGTTAACAAACGTAATTCTGATTCTCAGAACTTTTCCCAGTCACGAGAATCGGAAAAAATTGTTTCATCTTAGAATCAATCTTTGGGGAACATAATGGTTCCCATGCAAACTTATTCACGTTTTTTTGCCAAACTATTCACATTTTATTGAAGTGATATTTTTAAATATTTGAACACTGTATTTCCTAAAATATATTAAATATTCTCATACGATATAAAATAATTTTTTAGTTAATTATTCGCATTTTTTTAAAAAAAATTAGGTAGTGAATGAGTATTTAATTATTTCTTCTCTATAAGGGTGTGCATGGTAACGCTCTCAGAATGAGTTTTTTCTTAATTTCTGTCCCAGGAACAAAATTGGATAGGAATTGGGTTTGGTAAATCAGGTTTTTTTTTTTTGTCGGGATGAACCGGTTTTTGTGTCTTTGGGAATAAAAAAAAAAGCGAGAAAATTTCGCTTCTCTATTCCAGGCACAAAGCTAGAATTTATTTTTCCCCTTCTCTCGATCGTGACAATGACGAAGCGAAGAAAATCCAATCGCCCTAAGCGACGGATTAACTACCCTCCCCATCAACGCCGTCACCACCCCCACCGCCGTTGCCACCACCACTGCCGTCGCCGTCACCGCCGCCGCCACCACCACGACCGCCAACGCGCCGCCGCAACCACCACCCCCACCGCCACCACGACCGCTAACGCGCCGCCGCCGCCACCACCCCCACCGCCACTACCACTGCCACCACTACCAACGCCACCGCGCCATCGCCGCCGCCGCCACATAAATTAATTTTTGAATATAAAAATTATATAAATAAAAATAAAATGTATTAACAAACGTAATTCTGATTCTCGGAGTAAAAATAAAATGAGTTAACAAACGTAATTCTGATTCTCAAAACTTTTCCCAAGCACATAATCAGAAAAAATTGTTTCATCTCAGAATCAATGCTAGGGAACATAATGGTTCCCATGCACACCCTAAGTGAACCGAAATTAGGATTGGAAATCAGAAACACAGCTTCAGGTGCTCAACAGTTCCAAAAAAAAGGGGTTAAGATGCAAATTTGTCAACCAACTATTACCCGTGAAGCGTCTGGTACAAAAAACAATTGAAGAGACCAAAATTACCAATCAACAATTAAAAAGTGAAAAAAAAACACAATTTGGTGCAGATTCGCCAACGAACTATTACGTCTTCCATTGACTGTCACAATGTTGGTGACGTCGGCGTCTCCAAAGTTTTCATTGTTGTTGGGTGTTCCACTTACCCTCTTGAACTCATCCAGCAGTTCACAACTTTCGACTGGCGCGCGCCTTACACCCTGGTTTCATCCCTTCGATGCCACCAGCAGCACCCGTCGCTACCACAATGTCTGCTCCCATAGGTCCTATCTCTGTTGGTATTTTCCTTATCCAATAAGAAGGATTAACCGCTCTTTTCTCCAGTGTCTCGCCACTATCCTACATCGGTACCTCATAATTTAACTTATTAATTGTGATAGTTGCTTTTTTTAATAGTTATTTGATGTTCTTTTTTCACTTTTTAGTTGTTGATTGGTAATTTTGGTCCTCTCAATTGTTTTTTGTGCCAGACGCTTCTTGAGTAATAGTTGGTTGGCAAATTTGCACCTTAACTCAAAAAAAAAAAAAGCAATGTTCAATGAAGCTCCTTGTGCTCATAAATGAATTTGGACCTGAGGGCGGTGCTGGTGACGCGTTCTTTTTCTCTCTCTAATGATAAGTTGCTTAATCTCATTCCTTCCACAATCTGACTAGTATTAGTATAATCTGATTCAAAAGCTCGCCATAGATTTTGTCGAGTTCCCTCGTCCTTTTGGAACTTCGATTTCTTGGTGCAATTCGTGTCCCGAGTTTTGTATCTCGAATTCTCTCCATCGGCAATTCAGTGGCTTTACTCACACGAAGAATTTGCAAGTGAGAGCTTGATCTCGCTGTAAGTCCCTAAAACTCATCACATAGAGGTTTTGCTTTTCATTCAATGGATGATCCAAACGGGTTTTTGTGGATTTTTTCCTTCCTTGTTGATTAGGCAACTAGGGCAAAATGATAATTTGTACCTAAAATGCTGTTATGATGTTGATCACCGATAAATGTGATATTATTCCTATAGGAAATCTTTGATCACGAACCATTGTTATACCACTGTTGTTCCACTATCGGACATACCGCTGTCAGGACGTACCATTTTCCGTCGGAAGTACCGTTTTCCGTCGAGCGTACAGAAATCACTGTCAATGAAGGTACGGACACGTCTTGTAATACGACTCGATGCTTTTGTATGCTTATATATGTTATGGATAGTTTCATTAAGCCATGAACGGGACTCTGTCCTGGACGTGCATTGTGACTAAGGTAGGGGAGGCTTAGATAACTATTTACAGCTTTACGGGTTATAGTCATGATAATGCCGTTATGTTTTCCTAGCGCTGAGGACACGATCGTACATCGTGGCATAGGTTATAAGTGCAAACCAGGATAACTTTGCATGATAGTGTAGTTGTTATCAATTGATCATACGACGTCTTGTATGGATCTATGTTGTAATATTAGAAATATACATTGTACATATTGTTTATATAAGCATGAGGTAACCGTTACCTGGGGTCCGATGGGTAGTGGACCTCAGCTCTTACTATAGCTACAGGGTCCGGAGACACGAGAACGGAAAATGAGAGTAAGTTGAGTAGGGCATGTGTGAAGACCGCGTAAAGACTGGATCGAGGACATTTAAGATTGGGAGAATTACATTCTGGTCCCAAGGAAGGAAAAAAATTACAAAAAAGTCCCTTGAAATCACAAAATTACCCAGAAGTCCCAAGGAAATTTTTGTTGTAAATACATACATTTCCTGTTGTAAATACATACATTTTCTGTTGTAAATGGTTTGAGACTTTTTGATATTATTTGTACAGAATTTTTAAATGTTGTTGTAAATACATACTTTTTTCGTTGTAAATACATATTTTTACATTGTAAATGGTCGGTGTTTAAATGTTGTTGTAAATATATACTTTTCTGTTGTAAATGGTTTGGGACTTTTTTGATATTATTTGCTGCTTTTTAAAATGGGATGTTACAATTTACCCATTCATATTTTCTCATAAATATTACAGATATTTTTCCAAAATATTTAGAATAAAGTTAGAGATATCTGGCTCTTACTCTCTAATGTTTAATTATACAGTATGTATATCCTAATTACTAGAAATTGATTATCTGCCTTATTACTTCTTCGATATTTGTGCCCTTCCAAAGATGACTTTCTACGATTAAGAAATTGTACATATAGATTTTGTTTTGTTTTTTGTTTTTTGTTTTTTTGTTAAACACACACAGTGTCTTTCTTGTTCCTGCATGAAATGAAAATTAATCAATTTGTCAGAAATTATTCTCCTCTATTTCCATAAACTGAAATGGAGAGCTTACATTTCTAAAGAATAAGAAGAATGAAAAAGAGTTGGTTGTACAACAATCTGAACCTACAAAGACAGTGATAAAATGTATTCTCTTTGGTCCATTTCTCCCAAGAAATTGACTGGAATTTAACGTATTATCTCAAAATCAGGGAATACCATAACATTATTTTTTAAAAAACTTTTTTAGAAGACTGTTTCTCAATCACAAACTAACTTCAAACCAACTTTTAAATTTAAATTTGCTCCTGATGGACGAAGTTATATATATATAGAAGAAAGGATTATTAATTAAGACTGTGTACGTCATGATGAAAGAAAGTTTCCTGTATTGGTTATTTGAAAGCTTCTGAACCATATGAAGATGTTGGACGATGGATCCAAAAATCACAGATAAAATCAGAAGGCTGTATACAAAAAGCCAGAGGATCGGAAAAAATGAAGAATATGATAAAAGGTTTAACAAAAGGCAAGGCCACTCTCTCAAATTGTATGCTCATCAAGTGAAAATTAAAGGACCATGTATATGTAATCTATAAGATTTAAAGGCTCATCAAGTGACCCGATAATATCATTAATTGCGCAAAAATGTGTGTGTTCTAACTATGCCTTGTCCTTGGGTCTTTCTGGTGTGAACTTGCCATATCTTTCACTCTTAGGGCAAACCTTTAATGCTCCAAGATATCTTCAGTGGTAACATTGATCTATAACTTTATATGTGCATTTGTTTGCTTTATTATTAATTGAATATATTGTTTCTTTTTTACCGCTTGCTGCTATATACTATAGCCCTAGGGCAAAGGACCTAGCGACTGGTGAAAGTGACAACCTACAGACGGGTGAAAGTGACAGAGGAGGATCAGTAATAGGAAAAATTACGTGCAGGTCCCAAGAAACAAAAACAATTACAAAAAAATCCCTTAGAATCATAAAATTACACAGAAGTCCCAAATTTTTTTTTATTAACAACAGGAAATGTCATATTTACAACCGGAAATGCTTATATTTACAACAACATTTAAACAATTTTACTCATATTAATAAATGCCTACACAATTTTGAAACAGGAAATGCCTACATTTATAAAAAAAAAAAACTTGGTCTTACTTATAACTCTTCTTTCAAATAATAAATGAGATTATCACAATTTTGCTTATATTAATTATACCAATAAAAATTTATTCATAAATAAGAGCAAATTTGAAAATTTACCATATAATCATTGAGCTAACTACCTTTTATTGGTATGTATGATTTAGTTAAAATAGACTTATAAATAACATCAGAGTAGTATATATAATCTTTACGTTTTCTATGACCTAGTTTTCTTAGACTACATCTTAAAAGGTACTAGTACTACCATTCTAATCCTATTTATAAATTCATTTTGACCAAATCTTACATACCAAAGAGAGGTAGTTAACTCAATGATTATGGGGTAAATTTTCAACTTTACCCTTTTTTATGATGGTGTATTTTTCAACAATTTCTTCTCTCTCTCTATCTTCATAAGTACAATTAATATAGATAAAATTATTACAATTTTATTTATTACATAAAATTAAACTTATAAATATGATGAGAGTTATATTACACTAGGTTAATTAATGCATTAATTAAAAGACATTTAGAATTTTACGAGTGTGGTAAAAATTGAATCCATGAGTTGTTACTTGTTAGAGAGGCACATCTTTTTATTAGCAACTCGGCTCAATTAAATGTGGGTTTGGTGATTGAATTATTACATGTGTTTGTGGGTGTGTGGGGTGAGGGGAAAGAGAAAGAAGAGGACCGTGGCAGAGGAGCTGATAGAAAACTTTCAAAGCCCTTTTTCTTCCACCATCACTCAACTGCCTATATTTTGCAGTCTCAAACTGAAAGTCTTTATGAGTTCATAAAAGAGAAGGCTTTAAGTGTGTCTCTGTCGCCTTCCTCAGCCCGTCGCCTTCTCTGCCGCTCCGCCTTCGTCGCCGTGGTCCTTAGCTCGTCGCCTTCTCCGCTGCTTCGTGGTGATTGACTGCTCGTCGCGGGCTCCAATGTGTGTAGTTCGCCTGCGTCTCAGTTCGTGGTGGTCTTTCTTTACTCTAACCTCCATCATGCCCTATGTGTAGATGGCAGTTTCCATGTTCAGGTTGGGATGCACTCTGGCCACTAGAAAGGAAATGGCAGAGGTCATTCTTGCTCTACGCTCTTCAGATTGGCACTAATTCTGGAGCTGGACATTGAGGGCATCATAACATTCTTTCACACTTTCTTCTGTATGATCTATTTTATCTCATTTGAGATTGATATCTTGAAATTTGATTTATGATGTTTTCCCTGTGTATATCATTTTGTAGGTAGAAAATTAAATACATGCCAAGGGATTACCCTTAACAAATGCCTTTACTATATGTGTAGTTGTCTTGACTTCAGTATGTAAAATCATCTATTTTCTTCTTTAGTGTAAATCTATTGCAGGAGTTCTTGGTATTTCATGTCAAATATATATATATATATATATATATATATATATATATATATATATATAAAATACCATTGACAGTATTGTGGAGATTCCCTTTTTCCTGTTGAAGATTCAATCATTATTTCAGTAGAGAATGAATTAAAATGGCCTTCAATTTATATTGACTTATGACACATTCTTTGATCAACTTGATATTTGCCACTTAGACTTGCTTTCTAAGAGTTGTCTATATTTTCTTTATTCAAGTATTGAAGTCCTAAGACTAGTATGGCATTAATCTTTTTTTATCAAAATCACCTAAATGCCCTTATTTTGAGGGGGGGAAAAACGAAATAACAACGGTTGTTTAACAAATAACAATTTCAACATATTAAATGACAACAATTACTAAGACATAGACAGCTAATTTCACAAAAATTTCCGCTTTTGCATTGACAAGTGTTAGTTTGTAGGTTGTTGAATATGAATGACAACTAATTGTCACTCTTATTTGCAAGATTTATGAATATGCTGTTTGATGACTTCCCTGATCCTTTAGTATTTTTCTTGAGACGCCTATCCTTCCTTTTTCCTTAATCACAATATCCACTTCATGAAAATGATGCACATCAGGTTTCATTTCTTATTTCAGGAAACACATTTGTTCAATCTCCTCTAAGAATTTCGTGATCTGCTCAATTTACATTCTACAATCATGGGATCATTCGGAAGAAGATCAGGAAAGCTTGTCTTTGATTCGTTTCGAAGTTGCTGTTGGAGGATTATGCCCGAAACCCAAATTTTGCCATCCAATAAAAGGTTTTCCCAGTTTGAAAACTTGTTGGTTCCTACATGGAATGGAGCTAAATTTCATATTGGGATTTCATCACACTCCCTTACATCACCACAGGGACTAGGCTTACGAGGTAGAGCCAACATGAACTTATTTAACCCATTTCTTAATGAGGCTAGGAGATTTTACTGTGTTGATCAGTATAATACTTCACAGAAACATCGGAAGTCAAGAGGTCTTAGATGGTGGTTTCGTGTTGGTGTCTTAATAGTAACATGTTGTTTAGCGGTAATTGTGAAGGTATGCTATGATCATATGGAAATAGTGCCCTACCACCATCGTACTCGTTTAATTCTCTACTCTGAGCCTAAGTTGAGGAGCCTCGCACAAATGGCTTTCAAGAGGAAGAAAGAGTCTTTGGAAGGGAGAATATTGCCTGATACACACCTTAAAAGCATACGGGTAAGAAGAATAGCTCAGGACATATTTGATGCATACATGGTTGAGATTCAACGACAAGGATCTGAACTTAGTACTACGTTGCATTTTGATAGATTGGACTGGGAGGTTTTAGTGGTGAGAGGTTTTGGATATGACACTTCTTTAGTGTGTGGGAAGATTATATTGTTTGATTGGATGTTTGAGCATATCACAAGTGACGCAGAGATAGCATTCCTTATTGCACGTGAGGTATATATATATATATATATATATATATATATATATATATATATATATGCACTTGGTGTTGCAATTATTTAGCTCCTTAATTGCATATTTTTATATTTGATTGGCTGCGTATGACATTGAAATCTAATACATTTTATGGTCTTTTAGGTGGGGCATATTGTGGCTCGACATTATGCTGAATACTTGACAATACGTTTAGGCGTCAGTATTATGGTTCCCATACTCAAGGTTCTAAAGCCAATACTCAATCTAATTGGTTTGTGGGAGGCTGTTATGGATGAATATAATACATATGTCATGTATGTCTTGCATGGGTAAGCTACAGTCACCCTCAATTACTAATTAATTTTCCAACATCTCTTCATTGGCTCTATGACTTTATTAAACTGCGGCTTGTTTATTGGTAGGTTTTGATGTGTTGAAATAAAAATTCTCATTCTAAGAACGTAAGATAGCCATTTTGTGATGCAATAAGATATTCTTGCACTATATTTATATACCAGCCTTTCACATTTTTCAGCCTAGAATTTGAAGCAGATTACATTGCGATGCATTTAAGTGCTTTAGCTGGATATGATCCGAGGGTGGCCCCAAAATTGTTGAAGAAGATGGACAAGTTTTGGACTCCCGCAGTTGCTTTCCCAACTCCAAAAAAGAGGGCAAGATTTCTGTCATTTCCTGGGGTCTTGGAGAAACCTGTTTCTATATACCTACAAGGATGTCTAAAAAGTAGTAGGACTTGAGGTTTACCTCCCTATTTGTATCTGTTTGTTTTTTCTTTTGGTTACCCTAAAACTTGCATAGGCAATGCAATTCCTGCCAAGTCTTGTTAAAGTATCTCGCAAACAGTGAATTTGTGATGAGGATTCTTCCAAATGGATGCCAACTTGTCTGCACATCGATTCCCTTCTCTATAGACATTTTCTTGTGATGATTAATCTTATTATACTTCTCAATGTTTCTAGATCCTGATTTAATATATTTAAAACACTTTTCACCAAAAATTAAAAGCATTTTATTGAAGAAATATCCTATTTCTTCTGACTAGTGAACCTACACTATATATTATAGTTTATTATTGAAATGAAAGAATGAAATAAAAAAGACTTGCAAAGCCAATTAAAAGCTGGGGTCACCATCTATTAAATTATGAGTATGATAGAATTATTATTGTTTAAAAAAAAAAACGTTTGTTACATTCTACTAATTCATGGACCATTTCAGTGATTGAATATTACCCTAGTCCATATCATTTGCCCAAAAAAATCATTTTCAATCTCAACTCTCAAGTCATGTACTCAATTGCCTTGTCAAGAAACAACTGAGATATATGTTCCATGTTCCCTTCATTGAGAAATACTTTTAATAATAATTAATTAAATGGAGAATGACAATTAAAAACCACGTAAAAATGATAATATCATAAATATTTTTTTTTAAAGATTATTACTTTACTAGTGCTCCTAAAATATGGGAAAATGAATACTAAAATCGGAAAGGTAAATTATGATGTCGATTAAAAACCTCATAAAAGTTTTATTTTTTTCTGGACATGATCATGGAAGTGTTAGTTGAACCTTATCGTTTCAAGATTTTCTTTAATACAAATCGCTTCAACATTTTGTATATAAATACTCATCCAGTCCTTAAAAATATAGGATATAGTTGACTTTTTTTAGGAGAGATTAAGAAAACTAAATAAATTAATTAATCATAATATATACTACAATGTTTTAATTTGATTATATCATTTGATTATATATTAGTTCATAAGTCAGAAAAATTAATTTGGTATAAAAAAGATAAATATCAATACTTTAAAGTAATTTATTTAGCTTCATTAATCTCTTTAAAAAAGTCAATTATATCTTATATTAAGGACGAAAGGAGTATATAATTGAAAGTGATAATTTTGCCCATAATAAAACGCTACTCTCTTTGGTCCTAAATATAAGACAAAGTTGATTTTTTTTTTTTGAGAAATTAATGAAACTAATTAAATTACTTTAGAGTATTTTTATTTTTCTCCAAATTAATTAGTTTTATTAATAAACTAATATATAATTTAAAGATATACAACATATGATATGATTAAGTAATTTATTTACCTTCCTTAATCTCTTCCAAAAAAAAATTTACCACGTTTTATATTTATATTTAAGACTCGAGGGGGAGTAATAAGTAATAACAAGATTAATGGTCAATTCCTTGTTAAGATCAATTAGGAAAGTTGCCACTTCTCAATACCTTAAAACAAACCCACGACCTATTTTTATGGAAACATATCATCAGATTTTATCTTTTATGCATAGTTGAATATTTTTTTTTTTTTAAAAAAAATTAAAGTTTAAAAATAACAAAAAAATTGGCATTGGTTTTCCAGTCATTGAATAATAGGCTCTTTTTATAATAAAAACTAAATATTATAATTTATTAAATAATAAATTTAGTAAATAAAAATAAAATCGTTTTTTGATATTAATTTACTATTTATTTATTAATATAATATAAATATAACGCTAAATCATGGATCATAATTTTGTTTTAAATATCTTAACTTATTCACGTTTTTTTTTTTGCCAAACTTATTCACATTTTATTGAAGTGATAATTTTTAAATATTTGAACACTGTATTTCTTAAAATATATTAAATATTCCCATACAATATAAAATAATTTTTAGTTAATTATTCGCATTTTGTAAAAAAAAAATTATGCAGTGAATGAGTATTTAATTATTTCTTCCCTATAAGTGAACCGAAATTAGGATTGGAAATGAGAAACACAGCTTCAGGTGCTCAACAGTTCAAAAAAAAAAGCAAGGTTCAACGAAGCTCCTTGTGCAGTTGTGCTCATAAATGAATCTGGACCTGAGGGCGGTGCCGGTGACGCGTTCTTTCTCTTTCTAATGATAAGTTTCTGAATCTCATTCCTTCCACAATCTGACTAGTATTAGTATAATCTGAGTCAGAAGCTCGCCAGAGATTTTTTCGAGTTCCCTCGTCCTTTTGGAACTTCGATTTCTTGGTGGTTCGTGTCCCGAGTTTTGTATCTCGAATTCTCTCCATCGGCAATTCAGTGGCTTTACTCACACGGAGAATTTGCAAGTGAGAGCTTGATCTCGCTGTAAGTCCCTAAAACTCATCACATAGAGGTTTTGCTTTTCATTCAATGGATGATCCAAACGGGTTTTTGTGGATTTTTTTCCTTCCTTGTCGATTTAGCGGGAAACTCTGTGTTTTTCACTTTTTCTGGATGTAGTGCAATTTTGGGAGTTTAGTTCTAATTTTAATGCTTTGTTAAACTTTTCAAGTCATGAGGCAGCGAGAGCCAATTTTGAGTGTGAACGTTTATGCATTCTTTTATGCTTTAGCGCATTGCTCTTATAATTTCTGATAATCTTTTTATCCTACGTGATGTTTATTCTGGATTGATGTTCATATGGTTTATGTATTTCTGAAGGCTTTCATGCATTAAAGTTCAATATAGAACACGCTGGATTCCAAGAAAGCCATGACTTGGGCTTTGCCCAAAGATTCTCCGAGAATGTCTTCCAATTTTAGTTCCCATCCAAAGCCTCTTTCTTGGATTGTTATTTCAGTGGGACTGCTGGCATTATTCTTACTTTTTGCTTCCTCGGTTCTTGTATCATACCCAATTGGTGCCGCAGTTCGTGGATACTTCTACGGTGTAAATAGTTCGGAAAACTTAGACTCATCTGATTCTTCTTCTGTGAAAACTGATATTGATGTTCGTTTGGGTAATACTTCAGATCTAGTCGATAGTAAAGCATTACCTGATCTACATTCTCCCACGAATTTGGCTAGTCTATCAAATGATAGCACCGTAGAACGCATGGATACTAAATCAGGTTCCCAAGTGCCCTTCAATGAATCTACTTCAACTAAATTTCCAAAAACCGAACAGGTGAAAGGCCCAGAAACTTCAGATACACAATCACCTGTGATGGGAAATGCTACAATCAATGAGCCTGTTTCTGTGGTTTCGATGAATAAATCGACTGATATAAGTACGACATTAAATGAGACCTCGCAGTATTCTTCTGATTCCTCATCAACAGCAGTTCCAGCATCAGTTGATGCAGCATTCAATGCATCGCAGGATTCAGGTTATTTTTCTTGTCTTTTAGGCTTCACAAGCTAGTCATCAACTTATTCTTTTTTTGAATTTCACAAATGCCTGAAATAGTTTCATCATATTACTGACAAATTAATTGCTGGCATATAAGTGACTAGTAGTTTTTTAATTGGGTTTAAATGGTGTACATTTACTATACACTCAATCAACTTTCAACAAGAAATTACTCGGGGCATTGAATTTGCTTTCATCTCATGCATGTAAAAAACCAGACTCACACGAGAGCAGTAGTTCAGGTGAACTTGTACCGTACTTCTGCTGATATACATTCTGGAATTCCACATGTTGAGGGTACATATTTGGCCCTGATTATTTTGGTGTTTATTTTTCAATTACCTTCCATGTAGAAATAAATTTAGAAGCTTCAAGTAACAAGAATTGTGAACAATGATATGACTGTAATGGTGTTGCTAGCCACATGTTTGTCTCTCTTGGAGAGCTTGATATAAAATTCTATGGCTCTACCAAGTCAAGGTGACTTTAGTTTTAGAGTTAAATTTCAAGTATTTTACCTAAATAAGGGAGCCAGCAGATGGTTTAGGGTGGTAAGTATAATGTGATTATGCTATGAGTTGGGAATTTAGTGCTTTTCCCCAGAATTGACTAACGTGCCAGTTTCATGGCCCTAGACGTATGTTGGTTATTGTGGTTGCTTTTTGAACTAGTCTCCATCTGGGTTTACATCAGACTTTTGGAACTGAACTGTTCATCCTACCTTGTAATAGATATTTATACTTTCTCTTTTGGTCTCTATATATTTCTCATTTTCCTTTGCTGGTGCTTTATGGAAAGCTAGGGTTCCTTCTGAGGTCAAGGCTTTATTTTGATTTCCATATGCATAGAATTAGTACTATGTGAAGAGGTGGGGAGGCCATAAAATTTGTCGTTTTAATCATTTGCTTTGCATAGTCTGTGGCATGGTCTTGTCAAATCTTTTATGCATGCGATTGCCTACAATGTCTGGCTGCCAAATTGGAGGAAGATGTTTTACTATGACGTATATCTAGATATGTCTGTAATCTTGGAACCATTGTGGAGCTAATACTATTTCTAGCTGGATTTGTTGCTCTAATAATCTTAGAAGGACTGTGACTGGAGCTCGTGATTGATAAGTTTTGGTAGTTCACTGTTTATTCCCTTCCTAAATTAGGCAGATATCCTATGCTGATTTCCTTTTATATTTCTTTTTCATTTTCTTCTTTTTGGTGAAAAGTGGAGTAGATTATTGGACCGTGTTTATAAATTGAAGTATACTAGCACATGACAAAAAAGATATAAACATCAGAAAATAAGTTAATATGCTTATTTTCCAGCCTGTGATTGAGTTGATAGTAGCATCTAAAATTATGGACATGCTTATTCTGTGTAGTCCTTGTAAGTTAGCTACTTTTCTGCGACGCAAAACTCTTTTACAATGTCAGTGAATTTATGAATTGCACACAAGTTTTCATCATAATCATAATATAATTAAGATTTTAAAACTACCATTTTATTATTAGAGCTAAGATGTTCAATCAAAAGTAGTCTATCTTTATGTATAATAGAGGAAAAGTCTTTAAAATATTTTATAATACATTTAAGCGGGGGCAGCATCAGTAGCAAATATAATTTCATCTCAGTCCGGCTAACTTAAATTGTCCTGGGAATTGCTCATCCACCATTGTTATACCACTTTTTTAAAATATGTTGACTTCTTTTTATTTACTCTTGTGACTTTGGTGTTTTAAACTTGTGTTATTCATCTATTATGTAGGCTGTGATCTGTACCATGGAACTTGGATACATGACCCATTAGGACCATTATACACAAATAATACATGCCCTGTATTGACACAGATGCAGAACTGCCAGGGTAATGGGAGGCCTGATCAGGATTATGAGAATTGGAGATGGAAGCCCTTCCAGTGTAACCTCCCAAGGTTTGATCCCAAGAAATTTTTGGAACTCATGAGAGGGAAGACTTTGGCTTTCATTGGAGATTCAGTGGCTCGAAATCAGATGGAATCGATGCTATGTATTCTCTGGCAGGTTATTTCCTTGGTTCCTTGATCTAATTTTCTTCAACAAATGAAATGATCTTTCTAAGATGCCAGCCAGCAGAAAGCACTTGACTATGAGTGTTTATGTTCTACTGTTCTACACGTGTGGAGTGTGTGGGGGTGCTTATTCTTAAAAGTTAGTTTCTTAACTGAAAATTTTAGTATTTTTCAGGTAGAGGCACCTAAAAATCGAGGAAATCGTCACATGCAGCGATATTATTTCAAGTCTACATCTGTTATGATTGTTCGGATATGGTCCTCATGGCTTGTCAAACACATGTCTGACCCATTTGATTATGCTCCAGCTGGGGTTGACAAGCTCCATCTGGATGCTCCTGATGATATTTTCATGGAGCATATTCCAAATTTTGATGTGGTTGTTCTATCTTCTGGCCATTGGTTTGCCAAGCAGTCTGTGTACATTTTGAACAATGAGATAGTGGGAGGACAGTTGTGGTGGCCAGACAAGTCTCGGCCTATGAAGATAAATAACATAGAAGCATTTGGAATATCTGTTGAGACAATCCTTACTGCCCTTGCAACACATCCAAATTATACAGGGATCACTATTGTGCGCTCCTATTCGCCTGATCATTATGAAGGCGGGGCCTGGAATACTGGTGGGTCATGCACTGGGAAGGAAAAGCCTCTTGCACTCGGTCAATTGGTGGAAAATGGTTTTACAAATATTATGCATGAGAAACAGGTTACAGGTTTTAACCGTGCGATAAAAGGGCTACAAATAAATCAAAGTTGAGATTAATGGATATCACTGAAGCCTTTTCATACCGCCATGATGGTCATCCTGGTCCATACAGGAGCCCAGACCCAAATAAGAAAACAAAACGAGGTCCAGATGGAAGACCCCCACCACAGGATTGCTTGCACTGGTGTATGCCAGGTCCTGTTGATACTTGGAATGAACTTGTGCTTGAAGTCATTAGGAGAGAGTATGAAGAGAGCAGCTCATCATAAATTATATTATTTCCAATCATCAAGCTTGCATGATGTGCTTGTAGGATAGGGTAGTACTAGTCCATTATTTATTTCCTTCTAAAAAAGTATATTGCAAGAAACTAATCCTTTTATAGGATCAGATAGGAGGTATTAGCTTATTCCTCAACTACACGTTTGACAAAGCTTAATCTGTTGAAGATTTAGTTCTGTTGTATGGTTCACCATAAATTAAGATCTGATTTTAAAAATCACCTTTGATCACCCCCTCTACTGGATAGCAAGCAATATAAGCTGGCCATTCTGAGGGATGATAATAAAGATTAAAATATACTGTAGATTTTGACATTTTACGTCCTTGCTAGATTCTGAAATTTGTGTTGATGAAAAGCGGGGTGAATTGAGATTCTGAAATTTATATGTTGTTACTCGCTCCATGTTCAGTTTATCTTATCATCTTAGGTATTTTATTCAATATATTGAATGGCTGGATGGAAAACTGAAACTCCTTAGATGTGTTTTTCTTGTCTGTTGTCCTAATCCCAGTCAAGTTGATCACCTTCAATAGGAATGTGAAACCACCAGAAAATCATTATGAATTCCTATTTTAGTTGACTAAGTGAAAACATTTTTGCATGAGTTTATTACTGCTATCTTCACATGAATCATTATCATGCAGCTTAGCGTCTCTATCCTTTACCATGGATGACACATTATCATATTATGTGACATAGGGAAATCTATTAGTAACACGTATAAGATGTGACTGTGTTAATTGTTTTTTTCACTTGAGGTGTTAGCAAAGGGGAAGAAAAGTTCTTTCATCAAGTTTCTTCCATCTTTCGTGATTGTGTTAAAGAAAATTCATGTTTTCGACTGGAGATATCTGAAATGGATTCACTTTTCACAAGTTCCTATGGACCAAATGTTTCACACTCTCACATATCATTTGCATACATACCTGAAGAACAATTTTGTTAGATTTGCCTTCTTCATTTTTGAGGCCGATTGTGGTATTTTAAGCTTGTGTATTATTTTAGTTGTAATCTGTCGAATGCCCAGAGCTCTATGTGTCTGTCTCTAATGTTTGTTTGGAAAGTTCATTGTGCAATTGGCCAAGACTTTGGTTACTATTCTATTCCATTTTCATTATTTATTTCCAATATATAGACTTTGGTGAAAGCATCTGCTTCTCATATGCTTTGTCAGAAATAGCTGTTCTTGGCCATGAGAATGCCCAATGCTGTGTGAGTTTCATATTGCTTCTCTACTGAAAGAATTCTAAGGAGGACACTGGAGTGTGCAAGACACAAGTGAGCTTAGTAGTCTTGTTCATCTCCCATTGGATTCATATATATGGTTAGGTCAAACTAGCAATTCCTCCCACTGATATTCAAATTGTCACATAATGTTCTTCTCATTTATATATTTGAAGTTTCATTTTTGGGGCATGGATTATTGCAGCCTGCCTATGGGGGTTGCAGTTATATATGCTTCCAGTTCCCACTAAATTTGGTGAAGCCATGCTCGCATGACATGAACATTATATGATTATGTTTGAAGAGGACATACGAACTTCTTTTCAGACTTGGTGATAGGAGTAGGGAGAATATAGTAGAGGAGAGGGATTCCAAAGTCGGTATCTAACTCGGCCAACAAGACAATTATGAGATAACACAAATATATTCCATAATCCACTTCCAAACACAATACAAATATTTATAGGGTCTTTCCTAGTTCCTAACTTCCTAAGATAACTTCTATAAAAACCAGATAAGACTAAATAAGCGTAAAACAGATAATAGATTATAACTTCCTAAACAAGAAATAACTCCTAAACAACAATTAACCGCCCCTTTTCTAAGTCTATCTCTTTCTTCTTAAGTAAACCGAGAAGAGGCGTACAATATTCCTATCAATACCCTCCCTAGGAAAGAAGCCTTGTCCTCAAGGTGAAATGAAACCGATCCGCAATATGATCATAGGACTCCCAACTTGCCTCTTCTTGAGGTCGATTCTGCCACTGAATTAATAATTCAATAGTGGGAATTCCAGCTGCTTGTTGTACCCGGGAGTTAAGTATTTTAGCGGGTTGAAGTGTGAGTTCCCAATTTTCATTCACTGGAAGAGGTCGGGTTGAGACTCGACCCAATGACCATGTCTTTGGTTTAAGCAATGAGACATGGAAGATTGGGTGTATTTTCGACCCGGGAGGCAAGTCTAATTCATAGGCCACGCCCAATGCGTTGGGCGACGAATAAGGGCCATAGTAACTGGTGAAAGCTTTGTATACCATTGTCCGAGAGAGAATCTTGACGATATGGTTGAATTTTCGAAAAACTAAGTCACCAGTGAAATTCAATTGGTCGTCGATGAGTATCCGCTTGTCATTTCATCTTTGGCTTGTCTTTGCTTGAAGGTTGGATTTAGTTAACTCCAAAATTACATCCCGCTCCTGGAAAAATTCATCAAGCTCGCAATAGGGGTAGAACCACGTACATAAGGTGCTAGGATAGGTGGATCCTTCCCATAGACAATCTTGAAAGGGCTATAACCGGTAGAAGTATGATATCTGTATTATAAGAGAACTCGGCCCAATGCGAGATAACGAGACCATCCTTTTTGATGGTCTTGACAGAAACAACGGAGATATGTCTCCAAACAACGATTCACAAATTCTGTTTGCCCATTGATGCATGGATGATAGGAAGTGCTCATTTTCACTTTGTGCACGAGAGCGAATAGTTCCCGCCAAAAGAACTAAGAAAGATAGGATCCTGTCGGGACGACAAAGTTTTAGGCATACCATGATGGCGGATCACCTCCTTACAAAAGGCAGCAACCACCGATTTGGCAGTAAATGGGCGAGCATGTCCAATAAAATGAGCATATTTGCTAAAACGATCAACAACAACTAAAATGACATCAGTGCCATTAGATTTTGGTAACCCGGTGATAAAGTCCAATGAGAGATCTTCCCAAATATGTTGGGGATGGGCAAGGGTTGTAATAAACCAGCAGGGAGACTGAGGCATGTATTTACTCTTTCGACAAACTAAGCATTGTTGAATGAATGCTTGTACCTCATTTTTCATGTCGGGCCAATAGTAGTGTTGTTGTAACCTCTTTAAGGTTTTCAGAACACCTCCATGACCCCCAATTAGAGATGTATGTGCGTCGAAATGAGGAGAGTTGTAAGAGAGGATTTTCTTTGGGATGACTAATCGTGCTTAAAATAGAGTTTTCTGCCACTAAGGAATAGTGAGGAACCGATCGAGGGTCGTTTTGGAGAGACCGAATAATCGATTGGTAAATGTATTTTCTTTATATGACATTGAAAGATCGGAAAAATCAGTAACTTGAGGGATGGCAAGGCTGAAAAATTCTCCAGAATGAGGGTAACGTGACAAGACATCAGCACCTTGATTATTGACTCCGAGTTTATAATTTATAGTGAAGTCAAACGGAAGGAGTTTGAGGAGTAGTCGTTCTTTGGCACAGAGTGGTGATTCTTTCTTTGTAGAAGATACTTCAAACCGAAATGATCGGTGAGTACTATAAATTTGCGCCCTATTAAATAATGTTTCCATTTCTCTAGAGCCATCACCAAGGCAAACAATTCTCGTCATACACAGATCCGTCTTTGGTAAAATGCCGATAACCCTTTCTTGTAATAAGCAATTGGGTGGCCTTCTTGCCGTAAATTGCCCCAATACCGAAGGATGAAGCATCACACTCAACAACAAAAGTCTTTGTAAAATCGGAAGTTGCAGACTGGAACTTGAGTGAGTGATAATTTAAGTTGTTCAAAAGCGACCCAAGGACCTAGTATCCCAATTAAAAGCTCCCCTCTTAGTCATGTCCACCAGTGGTTTCGCAATATGCCCATATTGATAAACAAACCTCCTATAATATCCAGAGAGACCGAGAAACCCACGAAGTTCGTAAGATCTTTCGTAATGGCCAATCCTTAATTGCGGCCACTTTTCGAGTCAACGACTACCCTTGAGCGAAATCTTATGGCCTAAGAAGGCTATCTCCAATTGAAGAAAGTCACACTTTTTGGGGTTAGCATAGAAGTCATTGTGCTGTAGGAGGCTGAATATGATACGTAAATGCTCCATATGTTCCTCAAATGTTTTACTGTAAACAAGGATATCATCAAAAAATACCGGAATGAATTTTCTTAAGTAAGGATGGAATAGATCGTTCATGGTGGCTTGAATGATCGAAGGTCAATCTTTGAAAAGAATTTGGCACCATATAACTCATCAATTAATTCGTCAATTGTAGGTATAGGATACTTATCTGGAATAGTAAGACGATTAAGCTCCCGGTAATCGATACAAAATCTCCAAGTGGAGTCCTTTTTTGGAACCAACAGAACTGGACTTGCAAAAGGACTTACACTAGGTTGTATAAACCCTTTTTCTAACAGTGAAGCCACTTGTCTTTCGATTTCATCCTTCTGAGCAAATGGGTACCGATAGGGCCTAATGTTAGGCGGTACTGCATTAGGATAAAGGGGAATGGCATGACTGTAGTGCCTCATTGGTGGTACTGCTTGTGGTTCTTGAAATATAGAGGAATATTGTTGTTTGTAATTCCTCCACAACATCAAATTGTTGAACCATCGTTGACAAACGTAAGCGCATAATGTTGCGAGATGTGACATGTTGTGGGATTCCTTGTAATTTGTACCGTTTTCCATTCAACGAAGAAAATCATGAAAAGTCTGCGCGATTCGCTTCCACGGTGTTGAGTGAGGCCACCATTTTATGCCTAGAACCATGTCAACACCGCCCAAATTGAATGGGAAAAAATCATCCTTGATAGTTAAATCTTGAATGGTAATTTCCAATTCTTGACAGATTGACTTACAAGAGATCATACGGTCATCCCCAACACGAACACCGAAGAGAGGTAGAGGAGTTTTCTTTAATTGTAATGCTTCAACAATTTTGTTAGATACAAAATTGTGTGTGGAACCATTGTCTATTAGAATCGGCAACGATTTGGAATTCAAAGTTCCCCTGACCTTCATTGTTGGAGCCGTCGATTTGCCCAAAATTGCATGAAGAGAGATAGATGCCAAATGTTCGAGGTGTTGCTCTTCTTACGGCAAATTGTCTTCCATATCCTCAATGTGAATTTCCATTATCTGCAAGGCAGACGATCGACAGCGATGACCCGGTGCAAAACGTTCTCCGCATCTATAGCAAAGCCCCTTCTCGCGTCGATATTGACGTTGCTGGTCGGTGATGGATGTCGAGTTAGTGATAGGCGGAGTCGTCGGGATTGCACGTTGTGAAGGAGTGATGTGCGGATTTGCTGCGATTGTTGTGGAGTGTTGCGTAACCGCTGGATATAACGGCTTAGGGGATGGAATCACCGAATTTGAATTGTAATTGGAGTCCCATTGCTGACGTGGCAAGTTTCCTCTGTTATCCCGATAAAAATAACCCTGCTCCATGCCACGTTGCCGCAGGTTTGACCGATAAGGTTGTTGAGATTGAGATTTGGCTTCAAATTCCACCGCTAGGCCGTGACTTTATAGACGGTGCGTGGTTTCGAATTTTCACATCAGCTTTGTATTCTTCCTTGACCCATTGCTTTCAACACCCATCCTCTTGGATCACCGCCCTCAAATTTCGGGAATTCAACCTTCGAGTAGGGACGCTTATTAGGATGTTTGCTCCACCAAGAATTCTCCATCTCAACGTCTTCCTGTTCCATGTCATTTCCCTGGTTGTTATAACTTGCTTCCCCTTGAAACGTTCTTTGGTCCCTTTTGCTTCTTGATTCGAATTTCGAATTCATCAAATTTAATTGTGTAAGGATTGCCGCTAAGTGGTGTTGATTAGGTTCGATTGTGTTTGATTAGGGTGTTGTACTACAATGGCCATTGGATCATTTTGGGGGTGGATTTGTGGGGGTTTTCGGGTTACGGTTTGGTTGTAATTGAGAATTATTCTCAAAAGAGGAATTAGGGTATTCACCATGGCATCTACAAGCCGGAGATCGTCCGCTCGATACCAAGTTGATAGGAGTAGGAGAATATAGTAGAGGAGAGGGATTCCAAAGTCGATATCTAACTCGCCAACAAGACAATTATGAGATAACACAAATATATTCCATAATCCACTTCCAAACACAATACAAATATTTATAGGGTCTTTCCTAGTTCCCTAACTTCCTAAGATAACTTCTATAAAAACCAGATAAGACTAAATAACTGTAAAACAGATAATAGATTATAACTTCCTAAACAGCAAATAACTCCTAAACAGCAATTAACTGCCCCTTTTCTAAGTCTATCCCTTTCTTCTTGAGTAAACCAGAAGAGGGCGTACAATATTCCTATCACTTGGATTCTATATTTGAACCGAGATTTTGTGTCTAGTATTGATATTGATTTGAGAACTGAGGCCTTTCAACTTAAATTAGTTGAAACATTTACTTTGGTCTCAACATGAGTTCTCAATTTAGTGAATTTACTTCATTTTTCAAATTTACAAGTCTTTACAGATAAAATTTGGGATATAAAAGATTGAAAAAAGGGTAAAAGAAGCATTAAAGGCCACGTTTGTTATGCAGAACTTGGGGGGTGGGACTGTGATTGGGTCATGGCTTTTCATAGAGACTACATTTATTTTGTATACATTCAAGGGAAAATTTAGGATAATGATAAGGGAAAATCTCATATAAAGACGGTTGAATTATCCAAATTTTAATTTTGGTTACTAAAATTAACAAATTATTAATTAAGTTATGTGACACAATTAATAATTTATAATTTGAGCCAAATTACCTCTATATCCCTTAATTTAAAAAAAAATGAAGACAATATAATATTGTTTACGCAAAGAACCCTAATGACCAAAAAAGCTATTGGAGGCTTTGACACCATTAGAAAATCAACAAAGAAGGCTACAATAAATTAGTTCTAATGGTTAAATCACCATTCCTTAAAAACAAGTGGCACTCCTACGTGCCATTCAATATATCACCTAATCAACACTTCATCATTTTAACTCATTCCTATATCTATAGCCCATCATATGTCAAATTCCACAAAAATGAAAAGACTAGATTCTACACAGAGAAATCTGATCCACAACAATAATGAAATAACCATAAATCATATTAAAAAAGAAGAAGAAGAAACCATTTTCAAACACCGACGGACAATGAAGAACTCAGAAAACCTCTCCTTTCTCTATCGAACTTCACAGTGGCCCTAACAGTGGTTGAGCAAAAGAGAGAGGAAGAAATGGAAACGGTGGTCCAAGAATTTAAGACGGAGAAAGTGTCAATACCACCCAAACTACAAACCATCAAAGGCAAGCATAACCATAACCATGTGAACCTGCACACAAAAACTCAGTTGGCAATCTACAAACTAAAACCAACAAAAGTTTCATAAACCCGCCTATCAAGGGCAAGCTTTTCAGTAAGTCTTATAAAAATTGTGATTATTGTATAAAAGCAGTCAAAGTTTCGAGGGCAATTTCAGGAACTAGCCAAAAATGAAGTTATTGGGGAGGAAGACATTACCAAATGGACTAGATCTGACACAGGGAATACTGAAGATGAATAGTTGGGGAGCCATGAAAGCTGTGGTAGTGCTGGCTATGACGGTGGTTACGATGGAGCTTATGATCAAAGCTAAATATGTAGCACCACCACAGTGCTTCCCAATTAGGGGTATTATTGGAAATAATCAACATTTAAATATTAATGACCTAATTTAAAATTTGTTAAGTTTGCTAGCTTTATATAGGATTTTCCTATTTTAACCGTCTTTATATGGACCTCCCTAATGATAAAGAAAAAGAAATATTTATTAATAGGGATGTTAAATTTTTTAATTATTTTGAAGCATCAAAAATCAAAATATAAATTTTCAATTATAAAATTATTCCTGTCCAAACTTTCTAGATGTTTCCTCTTAGTATATCATTTGTTACTTTTTTTTTTTGAACAATTCTAGAGTATTTCATTACGAGGATAACAAAGGTTACAAGTAATCAAAGCAAAGAAAGAAACACTGCTAAAACAAATACAACAAAATAAACTGGATACAAAATTAACCGAACACCATACATTAAATATATAAGAATAGAAGTAGAATCATAGACAAAATCGGCCTTCTCGATATCAAAGGTTAGAAGTGACGAGCAAGAAAGTGTTGGTTGGAAAACCCACCCCAAAGGGCACACAATCTTATAAGCAATAGCTGCAATTAAGTCAGCTAAATAGGTACCCCATCCTGAGGTAAAGAACACAGAAAACCCAACCTCAAAAGAAAGAAGACCCTTGATGTCCTGAAGAACACTTCTATGATTAAACATATCAGGTGACATCGACCACACACTAAACAACACCTCTTTAGATCTTCCCCCAAGAACGCAGATCTGAGCTACCAAATGATAGTCGGATCTCATAACGTTCAAACAGCCAACCAACCAAGAGGATTTGAACGTAGATCTGACATATCTGTTTATTTCCTGAGCCAAAAACACCTCCACAAAACCCAGTAACACAAAAAAAGAAACACAAAACAGATAAATCTCACATCTACAGATCGGATCCGGAGAAGGAGATGAGAGGACTCGCCACAAGGACGAGAGAAGGCCACATCTGACAAAACTCTGAGGGAGAGGACCATAGCTCAAAGATCCGGACTCCAAAACATCAGGACCGCAGATCCAAGATCTGGACACCAAACTACCACTCGGACTTGTATGTGGCACAAAAACAAGTGCTCGCCGACGGCTTGTGCATAAGGCACAAACCGCCGGTGAAGGAGCAAAAGCAGGGAGACGGAAAGTGCAGAGAGGAGAGAGGTTGGAGAAAAGAGAGGAGAGATGTTGGAACTAGCTCTGTATATCATTTGTTACTAGTTTTATGCTTTTCAAACTTATTCAATATATTGTATTTGAAATTTATCATAATAAAGAAGCTATTAAAAGTCATGAAAACGGTAGTAATAGAATTTTTTTGGGTGATTTTTTTAAAGTTTTTAAAAATAATCAAAACCTAGGATGAGATAGATTTTTAATTGTTTTTAAATTTTAGGTGCTATTTTAAATTAGGTAACCTCTAAAGATAGTTTAATGTGTATGGGAGAGAATATCATAAAAATATTTGTGTGTGGATGTTTTTTTAATAAAAATATGGGTTAAGGTGTAAAAATATACATGTGTTTTTCTCAAAAGAGCACCCAACACCAAGTGCTTTTTGATGGGCAAAAGTGACTCTGTGTTACCAAATAGGAGCAAAAATCACATAATTTGTTAACTGGGTTGATATTGACTGTTAAGTTAGATGGTTTGACTAAAGTTGATGATGTGTCTGCTGAGTTGGAGTTTACACAAGGCAAGTTAATTCCCAAATTGCTGACTAATTACTGATAACTCTCCTTATTTTGTATATTTAAAGTACATTTTGAAGATATTTGGAGAGTTATCTAAACAATTTTAAGAGATTTAAATGAGATTACATTGTTATAAGATCAAATCAAATTGGTATATTATTTAGGGGATTTCATTGTAAATATCATAGTTGGCAAATTTAAATAGAAATATTTTAGTTTAAATAAAAAAAAAAAAAAGGTTTAGTTATTATTATTATTATTACTATTATTATTATATAATTTTTGTTATTATTAATATATAATGTATGCCTTTGCTTTTCGTAGGATTGGGCCATATGAAGTGAATTAATACAAAACCTAAAAGCTAAAGGTGGCCCATACGGATTGAAATATAATTGAAGACCCAAAAGCAAAAAAAAGAGAACTGTGTTGGTTTGGATATGATTAAAGCCATGCTTGGCTAATTTCTCTTTTATCCTAGGGTTCTTTTGACCCTTTGTATGGATTAAGACTTGAATATTCCTCTCTTTTGGTAGATTAATATATGTATGTGTTGATTTTAATCTTGGCTTAATGCTTCTAAATGATTGGCCTCCATTTAGATGATTTGTTCACTTAGGTTTTGACTTGAGAGAGCTAATCTAGGTGTAGAACTTGATTAAAATCATGCTTGTCTTGAAGTTTACTTGATAAATGGATGGTTTGTTGGTAAAATAGAGATATGTTTACTAGCCTTGCATTGTCATATTAGGGTTGTTGCTTAAATATTGATTCTCATTAATTGTAGCAAGAGATTGTGCATTTTAATGAGAAGAGAAACTTGATTTTGACTTGAGAGAGCGGGTCAAGTGTTTTAGAACCTTAGACTAACACATATATGTATTGAAATGCTACTAGAGAGGAAATTAACCAAGTTTTATGAAATGCAAAAGGGGAAAAAGAGCCCTAGGCTCAATTATCCTTGAATTTAAAGAATCAATTGCCTTTATCAATTTTATGTTTTAGAAATAGTCTTTAAAAATTCTCATTCCAAATCAAAACTTTGTTTTAGCTCAACTTGATGAAATTCACTAAGCCTTTTGTTTGACCAATTTGTTAAACAAATCCTCGTGGGAACGCAGGGATTTGTGTAAACAAATCCTTTGGTCAACCTTGGGCTTGTGTTAGTAAACTTTGCTTGAGCTTTTAGTTAGGTTTACAATTTTTCTTTCTTTTCCTTTATTGATTTTTGTTTTAGTTTGATACTCGCTCTTGCTTGTTTCTCTTGTAGGTACCATTTCGGTATATGCAAAACTTGCATCCAGACGAATTGGTAGTGGAACTTAACGGAGTACCATCTCATTGAAGAAGAGGCGAATCTGCATACGAAACCATGGCGGACGATGAATATGATAGAGCTACCGTCAATGATTTTGCTAGTCGGAATATGCAAGGTCCTCAATCTTGCATTCGGATGCCGGAAATGCAAGCACGTACCTTTGAGATCAAGCCGGTTATGATAACATTGCTTCAAATGCATGGGATGTTCCATGGTCTTTACAATGAAGATGCCAACAAGCACTTGTTGTACTTCTTGGAAGTGTGTGATTCTTTCAAGCAAAATGGAGTTCCCAAGATGTATTGAAGCTACGGTTATTCCCTCTTTCTCTACAAGGCAAGGCTAGAGATTGGTTCAACAATCTTAGGAAGGGTCTATCACTTCTTGGGCCGATCTTGAGGCTAAGTTTAGAGCTCGATTCTTTTCTGATGACAAATCTGTGGAAGCTAGGGATGAATTTCTAAGCTTTAAACAACATCGATGAGCATCTTTATGCCGCTTGGGAGAGATACAAGATGTTAATGAAGCAATGCCCTAATCATGGGGTGGACAAATGGGTTGTAGTCCAAATTTTTGTACTCGACTTAATCCTCAATCTAAAGCAATGGTTGATTCTATGACCAATGGAGGATACGGAATGTTCTGTGAATGAGGTGATTCGATTGTTGGATCGGTTGTGTCTGCAAACAATACTCAAGGCAATGATAGGAGGACTAACCCAGCTATGTCTAATGCAAAAGAAGACTCTTCCTCACAAATTGCAACTCTCTTAACCGCTTTGAATAAGCGTTTTGATGTGCTAGAGTCTCAAGTGCAAAAGAGTACTTCTCAAGGTGTGCATTCTGTTCATGCCACACCAATTGTATGTGATCAATGCCATGATGTCCATATGCCTAATTATTGTCCTCTTTATATGGCCTTTGAATCATCAACTACATGGGCAAGTTCCAAAATCCTCAAGGCAACCCTTATTCACAAACCTACAATAGTGCTTGGCGAACTCACCCAAATTTCTCGTGGAGTCAAGGTAATAGTTTGAATCAAGCACGGGGTCTACATCGGCACTAAGCCTATTCCACCTGGTTTTCAAATGCAATCAAGGCAGCTTCCTATTAAGGAAGAGGAATCTAAAACCGACAAGATGCTAGCTCGAATCTTGTCCGAGGTGGAATCTTCAAGGGTTGAAACTAAGGCTACTTTTTCTCTCCATGAAACTGCTATTAAAAATCTTGAAGTGCAAATGGGGCAATTAGCATCACAAGTGAATGTTATGGCAAGAAGCAATCTTCCGAGTGACACCATTCCTAATCCAAAACGAGTTGGAAAAGAGGAATGCAATGCCATAAACTTGAGAAGTGGCAAAGTACTACCGGATGTGCCTAGCTCAAGTACTCCTCAACCAAAACAAGATGATCAAGTGATTGACGATGTTGAAGAAGAAAGTGTGGGGAGGAAGATGAAACTAACAAGAGAAAGCAACTTGAAGAAAGTTTGAATGATGTTGGCAAGGACAAGAAGGTAGAGCAAGAGATGAATGATGAGAAAAGAAAAAGGCCACCACTCCTACTTTTATGCCACCACTACCTTTTCCTCAAAGATTCAAGAAGAAAGAGGAAGATGCTCGGTTCAAAAGTTTGTGAATATGTTCAAACAACTCCATGTGAACATTCCTTTTCTTTGAAGCTTTGGAGAGCATGCCTAAATATGCTAAGTTCCTTAAAGATGTTTTGTCTAAGAAGCGGCGATTCAATGAATTCGAGGCGTGGCATTATCGAAGAGTGTAGTGCAGTCATTCAAAGGAAGTTACCGGCTAAGCTCAAAGATCCAGGAAGCTTCTACATTCCTTGCAACATTGGGACCAACTTTAATGGTAAGGCTCTTTGTGATTTAGGAGCAAGTATTAATTTGATGCCTCTAGCTGTTTTCAATCAATTGGGCTTGGGAGAGCCAAGACCCACTACGGTAACTCTTCTCTTGGCCGATCGTAGCATTTCGAGACCTAGAGGAATAATTGAGGATGTCCTAGTTAAAGTTGACAAGTTTATCTTCCCGCGGATTTTGTAGTGCTTGATTGTGAAGTTGATTGGAAAATTCCTCTAATCCTTGGGCGTCCATTCTTAGCCACTGCAAGGACTCTTATTGATGTAGAGAAGGGTGAGGTTACTTTGAGGGTTGATAACGAGCAAGTGATATTCAACATGCAAAAAGCTTTGAAGTTTCATGATGAGTCTGCTCAGTGCTCGTTTGTGGATGTATTAGATGCAGTTATTCCTCAGGAATCATATGCCTCCATGATTAAGGACCCTTTAGAGGCATTCTTGATTGGTGAGAAGAGTTTTGAAGAGTTGGATGAAGATGTTGTTGAAGAGCTCTTCCGTTATGACTCATTTCCTCATTCTAGACCGAGGACTCTTGAGCCACTTGAGGTGTCTGATGCCTTAAGTACTCCATTGAAGCCGTCTATTGAAGTTCCTCCGGTTTTAGAGTTGAAGCCACTGCCTTCTCATCTCAAATATACTTACCTTGGGGATTCTAACACTCTACCGGTAATTATCTCTTCTACCCTCTCTAATTTGCAAGAAGAGAAGCTACTAAGAGTTTTGAGAGAACATAAGCATGCTATTGGGTGGACTATTGCTGATATCAAGGGAATAAGCCCTTCTATTTGTATGCACAAGATTCTATTGGAGGATGATCACAAAACTTCCATTGAGCATCAAAGGCGCTTGAATCCGATTATGAAAGAAGTGGTCAAGAAGGAAATTCTTAAATGGCTTCCAGTTGGAATAGTATATCCCATATCTGATAGTTCATGGGTGAGCCCAGTCCAATGTGTCCCTAAGAAGGGTGGCATGACAGTAGTGGCTAACACCCAAAATGAATTGATTCCCACTCGCACGGTGACTGGATGGCGAGTATGTATGGACTACCGGAAGCTTAATGCTGCTACAAGGAAGGATCACTTCCCTTTGCCATTCATTGATCAGATGCTTGACAAGCTAGCCGGCCAAGAGTTCTTTTGTTTTCTAGATGGTTATTCAGGCTACAATCAGATTGCCATAACCCCAGAAGATCAAGAGAAAACTACTTTTACTTGTCCCTATGGCACATTCGCTTTCAGAAGAATGCCATTTGGACTTTGCAATGCTCCTGCCACATTTCAAAGGTGCATGATGTCCATCTTTGCTGATATGATTGAGAAGACCATTGAAGTATTTATGGACGATTTCTCGTATTCGGTCCATCTTTTGATTCGTGCTTGGATAATCTGGATGCGGTGCTTCAACGGTGTGAAGAAACAAATTTGATTCTCAATTGGGAGAAATGTCACTTCATGGTGCAAGAAGGCATTGTTCTTGGCCATAGGGTGTCCAAGAAGGGTTTGGAAGTGGACAAAGCCAAAATTGCTATCATTGAGCAATTGCCTCCTCCTACTAGTGTAAAGGGTATTGAAGCTTCCTTGGTCATCTTTGGGTTCTATAGGAGATTTATCAAGGATTTTTCTAAGATTGCCAAGCCACTTTCCAAGTTATTGGAAAAAGATGTAGAATTCAAGTTTGATGAGGAGTGCTTAAAAGCTTTTGAAGAGTGAAACAATGTCTAATTTCTTCTCCTATCTTGATAGCTCCAGTTGGGCTCTACCTTTCATTATCATGGCCGATGCTAGTGATTATGCGGTTAGTCTGTTCTTGGGCAAAAGGCGGAAAAGCTATTTCATCCCATTTACTATGCTAGCAAGACTCTTGATTGTGCCCAACTTAATTATACCACTACCGAGAAGGAATTACTTGCCATAGTCTATGCTTGTGAGAAGTTTCGGTCTTACATTGTGGGTACTAAAGTCATCATCTACACCGATCATTCGGCTCGAAATATCTACTTATGAAGAAGGACTCTAAGGCAAGACTAATTCGATGGGTGCTTCTACTTCAAGAGTTTGACCTGAACATCCTTGATAGGAAAGGCACCGAGAATCAAGTGGCCGACCATCTCTCACGGTTGAGCAATGAGGCTCAACTTGATGATTCGGATATGATTCATGCATCATTCCCAGATGAGCGTTGTTCCTTATTGATAGCTTATCCACACCATGGTATGCTGATTTTGTCAATTACTTAGTTTGTGGAGTGTTACCTCCGGATTTCAATTCTCACCAAAAGCGTAAGTTCTTACATGAAGTGAAGAAATACTTTTGGGATGAACCATATTTATTCAAGAGGTGTCCTGATCAACTCATTCGAAGATGTGTACCAGAAAATGAACAAGAGTGTATTCTGCATTGTTGCCACTCTTCTGAATATGGTGGCCATTTTGGAGGAGAGAAAACTGCTGCAAAGGTCTTCCAAAGTGGATTCTATTGGCCCACTCTATTCAAGGATGCATATGCCTTTGCTCTCCAATGTGATAGATGCCAAAGAGTAGGGAACATATCCGGGAGGAATGAGATGCCTTTGACTAGCATGCTTGAAGTTGAACTTTTTGATGTTTGGGGAATTGACTTCATGGGCCCTTTTCCTAAGTCATTTAACAATGAGTACATCTTAGTTGGAGTTGACTATGTCTCCAAGTGGGTTGAGGCCATTGCATGTGTCTCAAATGATGCCAAGACAGTGTTGAAATTTCTCAAGAAGAACATTTTCACTCGATTTGGGACACCTAGAGCAATTATAAGTGATGGTGGTTCTCACTTTTGCAATCACCAATTTCAAGCCTTGATGAAGAAATATGGTGTCAAGCACAAGGTATCATTGCCATACCATCCTCAAAGTAATGGGCAAGCAGAAATTTCCAATCGTGAGATCAAGAACATTCTTGAGAAGGTGGTGGGAACTACGAGGAAGGATTGGTCTACCAAGTTGGATGATGCTCTATGGGCATACCGAACAGCTTTCAAAACGCCTATTGGTATGTCCCCTATCGCTTGGTGTTTGGAAAAGCATGCCACTTACATTGGAATTGGAGCATGGAGCTTATTGGGCCATCAAAAGCTAAATTTTGATTCCCAAGTGTGGGGAAGAAGAGGTTACTTCAACTCAATGAGTTAGATGAAATCCGCCTAAATGCCTATGAGAATGCAAGGATATATAAGGAGAAGACCAAGCGGGATCATGACAGCAAAATTATTCCCAAGAGTTTTGAACCCGGTCAAAGTGTCCTCCTTTATAACTCCAAGTTGAGGTTATTTCCGGAAAGCTAAAGTCTCGATGGTCCGGTCCATTCACGGTGGTTCAAGCATCTAAATTTGGTGATGTGGAGCTGGAAAATGAAAAGGGTGAAAGATTCAAGGCTAATGGTCAACGATTGAAGCATTATTGGGGTGGAGATGTGGATAGGCTTGTGTCCACTATCTACTTGGTTAATGAGGAGTGACCATCATGAAGAGTCTGGCTGAAGACTTTAAACTTAGCGCTTCTTGGGAGGCAACCCAAGGTATTACTTGATGCTTTGTTTGATTTTGTAGGACGGTGAAAGCCCTTGATGATGTGTTCCGGTTTGGTAGCAAGGATTGAAAGCGCAAGTCACGGAAGAATAGGGGAGTGTTCTTCTACTTTTCTTTGATTTGTTCTATTTGATTGTTGATGATATATTGCGTGGAAATGAGTCTTGGTCTTAGTTGGATGTGCATGTGAATATGTTTGTGATGATCATTAAGAGACTGTTAGCACTTGAATTTGTTCATTGGTGGAAATTTGAAATCTACGAAATTGGTGTTACCCTTGCACTTAGATATGGTTGCTCTTCACTTTCACTACTTTTTGTTCACATTGAGGACAATGTGACATTTAAGTGTGGGGGTGAGGGTATCCTTGATTTTAACTTGCTTTGTCCTCAATTTTTTAAAATATATATCATGGAAGTGTGAATAGTATTTGTGAGCATTATTGCAATTGGTTAATTTGAACATGAAGAGGAGTGAATTTGATTAGAAATTGATTCCATGTTCTTTGAATGTTAGTAAAGAGGTAAAGATTTGGTTTGGATACTTTACTTTAGGATGTCAAAGAACCTGTGAGGAATTTGAGCCTTAATTTTTATCTTTCTAAGAGGAGTACACCTATTGTGATTCCATCTCTAGAACTTGTCTTGAATCTCTTTTGAAATTTGAAATCCTATTGCATGCACAAAGAGGATTTAGGCATTCATTTCATAGCTAGTTTGGCCAAATGTCCATCCTTATCACAAGAAAATCCTTTGTTTACCCCATTTGAGCCTTTATCTTTTATTTTATTTTATAAAAAAAAAAAAAAAAAAAAAAATTGCATTGAATAAATAGCCCTTTGTTTGTTTGAGATATGCAATTTTTATATCTTTTCTTCCCATTCATTTTTATTACTTTAGTAAGTGCTAAGTAAATCAATTTAAAAGAGTGAAGGAGTTAGGAAGTATGTGTATATAGTTTAAAAAAAAAAAAAAAAAAAAAGAAAAGAAAAAAAAAGAAAAGAAAAGAAAAGAAAAGAAAGATAGAAACAAAAGAATATAAAAAAAAAAAAGGAAGAAAAAGATTAGTAAAAAAAAAAAAAAACAAAAAGGTGGTTTATATATAGTGTTGGAAGTTTGTTTGTTTTTCTTTTGATAGGTATTCCTTCATTCTTCATCATGAATCTCATTAAATGACTTGGCACTAATTAAAGTATTTTCCCATACCATTTGATCACTTTCATTTCATTATCCTACCTTGATCATTACAACCTTGAGAAAGTCCTTTTGATTTGAGTGTGCAATTGGATAATGTATAAAGTGGAGATTGAGATGATAAACAAGCTTATGGTAGATAAGTTGCAATAGGTGGAATGGAGTGAAACACATGCCCTTAAATATCTTGAGAGATGAGTGTAAACACTTGACTTGTGAGAGACATTCTATTGTGATTTATCTTTGCCAAATTGATTGCCTTGCTACTTGCATTTTTGGAAGGTGGAAAAGATTTTTGAGAAAATTTGTTTCTTGAAGGTTTGGATTGACTTCAATTTTGTAGTGCTTACTTTAAGAATCTTGCTTCCATGGTTTTATTGAATTTGGTTGTTTTAGAATTTAAAATCTTGAGGACAAGATTTGATGCAAGTGTGGGGGTGTGATAACTCTCCTTATTTTGTATATTTAAAGTACATTTTGAAGATATTTGGAGAGTTATCTAAACAATTTTAAGAGATTTAAATGAGATTACATTGTTATAAGATCAAATCAAATTGGTATATTATTTAGGGGATTTCATTGTAAATATCATAGTTGGCAAATTTAAATAGAAATATTTTAGTTTAAATAAAAAAAAAAAAAAAAAAAGGTTTAGTTATTATTATTATTATTACTATTATTATTATATAATTTTTGTTATTATTAATATATAATGTATGCCTTTGCTTTTCGTAGGATTGGGCCATATGAAGTGAATTAGTACAAAACCTAAAAGCTAAAGTGGCCCATACGGATTGAAATATAATTGAAGACCCAAAAGCAAAAAAAAAGGAGAACTGGGCAGAATTGAAGAAAGGAAAAAGAGAAAAGAGAGCACAAAGAACGAAGAGCACAGGGTAAAGACCGGAATTGAGAACGTGAAAGGCGGCTGGAGAAAAAAAGGGAACGCTGTGCACAGGGTTTTGAAAAAAAGAAAGAAAACAAGACGAGATGGAGAGGAGATTATTAATCGGTGCTGGAATTAAAAAAAGAGAGTAGAGCAGAGGCGCCGCTGGACAAGGAGAAAACGAGAAAGAAACAGAACGGAGGCTGTGAGCTGTGCTGATTTCCTTGGTTTTGTCTCTTATTTAACTCTGATTCCAGTTGTTTGTTCATATTCTAGTATGCTATTGGACTCTGAATTTTTCTGTGTTGGTTTGGATATGATTAAAGCCATGCTTGGCTAATTTCTCTTTTATCCTAGGGTTCTTTTGACCCTTTGTATGGATTAAGACTTGAATATTCCTCTCTTTTGGTAGATTAATATATGTATGTGTTGATTTTAATCTTGGCTTAATGCTTCTAAATGATTGGCCTCCATTTAGATGATTTGTTCACTTAGGTTTTGACTTGAGAGAGCTAATCTAGGTGTAGAACTTGATTAAAATCATGCTTGTCTTGAAGTTTACTTGATAAATGGATGGTTTGTTGGTAAAATAGAGATATGTTTACTAGCCTTGCATTGTCATATTAGGGTTGTTGCTTAAATATTGATTCTCATTAATTGTAGCAAGAGATTGTGCATTTTAATGAGAAGAGAAACTTGATTTTGACTTGAGAGAGCGGGTCAAGTGTTTTAGAACCTTAGACTAACACATATATGTATTGAAATGCTACTAGAGAGGAAATTAACCAAGTTTTATGAAATGCAAAAGGGGAAAAAGAGCCCTAGGCTCAATTATCCTTGAATTTAAAGAATCAATTGCCTTTATCAATTTTATGTTTTAGAAATAGTCTTTAAAAATTCTCATTCCAAATTAAGACTTTGTTTTAGCTCAACTTGATGAAATTCACTAAGCCTTTTGTTTGACCAATTTGTTAAACAAATCCTCGTGGGAACGATACTTTATTTATCACTTTATTACTTGCGAATCTCGTACACTTGCGATTAACGTGCGAACTAGTTAAAACTCAAAATAATTTTTCTTTCAATATATGTAATCAAAGATTCATCAATAAATTAGTCTTCCATTCTATTTTGAAGCTTGTTTTTTATTATCTTCATAGCAAACAAAGATCTTTCAATGGTTAATCACTTTGTTCATTTCGAGCACGACCTCTCCTTCCAATATATTTTGTACTCATATTTGGAATGTCAATGTCATGTTTTATGCAAAATTCTTGAACATGAACCAAGAAAGCATTATTGTCTCTCTTAATTTCCAAAGTAACTCTTTTGTAGTTGAAACTAGATGTAAAACAATTGAAATATCTTGAATAATGTTGAATATTCCTTATTTCAAATTCTTAGCACTTGTATCTTCCATATGTACAAGATCAAAAACATTTCCCATATAAAACCATCTTTATCGATGTATCTCAAAACAATAGTCATATGCTCTTTTTTTAAATACATCACTAGCTTCATCAACAATAAGAAAAACATGGCATTGGAAATACAAGAAGATAAGGCACTGTATATATGGATTTGTAAAGTATATACATGATGTGCTAAATATAATATCAAGTCCTAAATATAAGACTCAATTTCAAACTAATTTTTCTGAATAATTTAATCATACACAACATATTATTAATTAAGTAACTAATTTCACTTCCTTAATCTCTCTAAAAAAAATTAATTATGTCTTATATTTAGAATCCACAGTATGTATATATGTGTGTGTAGATGGATAATAGACAGTACGCAGAGACTTAGACTTCAAAACATACATCGCTGGACCCTCATCAACTAATTAAACAAACACATATATATTTTTTCTTTTAAAAAGAAAAAAAATAGGGGGGCGGGGGCCACCCCTAGCCCCCCCTTGGGTCCGCCTTTGGTTCAGGCGACGACCAAACATTTTCACGCGATAAACTAGGGTTTAGGCGACGAGCTGAGGTCGTACGGGTCTATCCAAAGTTCACAGCGACGAGATCGAAGAAGCGAAATCGAGAGAGTAAGGCAGAGAATCTAGTTTGCGGAATTGGGGAATCGAGAAAGTGAGGCAGTGGAAAAGCAATACAGTGAACAGCTTGAGAAAGCACTGAACAATACATTAACTACTTTACATTAACAATATATTTCTTTCATAGTTAATACGTATAGTTCCAGTCTTCCAGATATGAACCAACGGTAATAACCCAACCCATTTACAATTATTCCTTCACGGTTTCTCGTTTCTCCCCATCGTTGCCGTTGAAGACGATTCCATTGAACTCCCTCTCGATCTCTCGCTCCTCACAGCTTGTCGCATCTGTGCTCGACGCTTTGCTCCTTCTCGGTTGAATGGGGGCTGAAGACACACGATGGGTTTTTCGAAGGTTGAATATTTGGGTTAGTTTAATTGACAGCTCCCCCCTCAACATGCCACATTTCAGTCACACATGTACACATAATGCTGAATCAGTTACAAGCTAACGAACGTTTGCTCAGTTATGACTTTTGCTCCTATTTGGTAACTACAGAGTCACTTTTGCCACTCAAAAAAGCACTTGATGTGGGTGTTCTTTTAAGAAAAGCACAAGTGTATTTTTACAACTTAACCCTAAAAATATACATAGAGATAGTTTAAGAAAATGTATGGATTTAGTCGAGGTTAATTTTGTAACTGAAAATTTATTTTATATTTTTTGTTATTAAAAATAATTACAGCTTTTAAGATTTTTATTAATAAATATTTGTAATTCTCCTTACGTTCAATTCAATCTCCTTTTAGAATACAAGAACTGACATAGCCTAGGTACTATAAAAACGGTGATTTGATGTTCCCTCATTATCTATGATCCCCAAAATGATTGAATTAAAAAATGACCCAATAAATAAACAAACCACACACAATAAAAATATATGTTTCATATCTTAAACAAACGTGTAATAACATAAACTCGTATCTTCAACTGAAATCATAAACTTGTAAGAGTTTACTTTCACCGTTAAATTAGTATTAATATTATAAAATTAAATAACTAAAATATAAAAAATATAACAATTTTATTTAAATATATTTAAATCCAAATAATTGAAATTAAATCCCTTAACATTCATAATTTATCATATGTGTTAGAATATGATGTGATATTAAATAGTTAGTTAGAGGGTTAGTTAGTGGCCTAGTCTATATAAAGGGATCCACCCTCACTATTACTTTGAATCATTATTACACTTTGTAGAGCATATTGCTCCATTATCAATACATCATTTTCTCATTACCTTCTTTCTTCCTAATTATTCTTTCTAATTTGATTAGTTAACATGGTATCAAAGCCAGGTTGTTTTTTTCTTCCCTACCGGCGGCCCAAAGGAGATGCACGCTGGAAGTCCAAGGAAAAACAAGATCCGGACCTCAAGAAATGCTGTAGTTCATTAAACGAAGCCAACCAAGCCCACGTTGCACTGTTGATTCAAGCATGGTTTGTCAAGTTGTATGAACACGGTTTAAAATGACATAAGTAAAAGTGAATCAATAGTTCTTGCTACATACCTCTCCGACCTAAAATTTTTCTTTTCACATGCTGTTTAATTGAAATAATGGTTTTACTATATATACATGTGTGTGTGTGTATACATATAAATATATATACATATGCGTGTGTATTCATAATATCTACACACATATATGCACCCACACACAAAAAGATATATATATATATATATATATATATGTGTGTGTGTGTGTGTGTGTGTGTGTGTGTGTGTGTGTGTGTGTGTACTTATATATGTACACACACAAAAAATATATATATATATATATATATATATATGTGTGTGTGTACTTATATATGTACACACACAAATATACATACATGTAAACACACACACACATGTGTGTCTATATATATTTGTGTGTAGAGACACACAGGGACGGATCCAGAAATTTACGGAATGGGGGCACAATTTGCGGGAAGACTCGGGGGTTGCTATTTACAACAGACAAAGTATAAATTTACAACAGACAAAGTATAGATTTACAACAAAATTTGAAAACGAGATTTTTCCATTTTTGACTTCCGAGGCTATTTACAATAGACAAAGTATAAATTTACAACTGACAAAGTATAGATTTACAACAAAATTTGAAAACGATATCAGAAGCAAAATCAGGTTTGTCTTCAATTTCGCCTGCCAAGTGTTCGCTATTGAGTTGTTGTTTTTCTCTGGTTCCTACCTTTTTTTTATAAGTAAAGCGTTTTATTCCTACCTAAAAATGCAACATTTGGCTTACTCTTTTGGATTTTGATATCTTGTTCGCTTTCACCTGGAATCCTCAACCAAAGGTTTTGGTTTTTGGGGTTGATTTAGTTGATGGGTGCGTGCTGGAGCAACTGGATCAAGGCCGTGAGTCGGGAGAGAGAGGAGAGAGAGAGAGAGGAATTGGAAGGAATGTCAAATTGGTAATTGTACATTCACAAATAATTACAACCAGGTCCCTTGGGACTTCTGTGTAATGTGAATTCTTGTTGGGACCTAATTGTATTTTTGTCATCCTGGGACCTGTGTGTAATTCTCCCAATATTTTTCAAGATCCTAAAATAATTTTTCAAGATCATAAAATATTTCTTTAGTACTAGTTAGTATATTCAAGTATATTTTTAGAACCAGCTAACACCCTAAATTATTTTGTTAAGATCTTCAAATAATTTTTCAAGATGATAAAGTATTTTTTCAATTATTTTGAAGTATCTTTTTAGTACCCGCCAGTGCTTTAAAATATTTAAAAAAAAAAAGAGGCATGAGTTCACTGTTTTGTGCTAAAAACAATGCAATTTGGTAGAAGAGGATGGGAGGCAAAGTGGACGCTAGCCACTCTTGTGTTAGAGAACAAGGAAACAAGACATTCAAGTAAGCTTTAGTGAAAATTGCCTATTCATGAAAAACAGTTTTGCATTTGGATTAGCTTATTGTAGAATAGTTTTTGTGATTTATAAGGTAATTATGTGAGAGGAATTTTGTCTTGCGAAAAAAAGTTTTTGAAACAACCAAACCGCGGTTTGGGATCCTTTTCAGAGAGGCACTGACAAGGCAGCAAGTGCCTGTTTGGATGCAACCCAGAGGAGGACTTAATACACTTAATGAGGGATTGTAGCAACGCGAAGAAAAGATGGATCTCAATAGTTACCCTGGCCTTATAGGAGAAGTTCACATCACTCTAAGGCACAAAGTGGCTGCAGTGGAATCTCAAACATGAAACATGATGGAATATCACCAAGAAAATCATATGGGCTACACTATTCGGTTATATTTGTTGGAACATTTGGGTGGATCATTGTAAGAATTATTTGGCAAGGACCTCACAAAAGACAGCACAAACGCATATGCTACCCCTTTCAGGGCAAGTTGGGATAAGGATTTAATAACAAAATGTCAATTTTTCTCTTATCTAGAATATTGCAGGACAATCCATCGAGAAACAAGGATTTATTATTGTTGAGGTGGATGCTTTAGTTATGGAGTCAAAGAGAAGCGGTTGTGGAGGCGATATTAGTGTAGACGATGGACGATTTATATAAGATTCATGTGCAAGCTCACGACAATTCCCCCAACAATAGCAGAAATCATTGCGGTTACCCAAGGTCTTCAAATATATTGGAATAAAAGATATAACAATATTGTTGTACTATCGGATTGTGTTGAAACTGTTAATACTTTGACTGGGGGTTGTGATTATTCTTACCCCTTTAAGAACACTATAGTCGATTTCAGATTGTGGTTATAAAAAAAAAAAAAAAAAAACTGACAAGTTTTACTTATTTATATTATTAGGGAAGATAATAGTATAGCGGATCACTTGGTTAAGCTAGCTATAATATCATAGGAAATCTTTATCTCCTTGATCATCCACCACCTTTGTAACAGGAAGGTGTAATTGATGAAGTAGTAGGCTGTAATTTTCCATATTATAGATGCTATTTTGAGTTATTAATGGATTCCAGTTTTCATTAAACAAGAAAACAAAAAAAAATTGGCGTGCTTCTCCAGGCAAGGAGCTTACTAAACGGGAGACTGTCCTTTCGAAGTTTTGCAATAATTGGCAGCAAATTACGACTTTTAACTTCTAATTTGATTTCTCGCTCCAGATTTCTTTTCTTTCTTTTCTATTTTTTGGCCAAACCTGTGTCTACATTTCTGGTTGTTATTAGATAGAAGGCGAAAATGCAGAACTGCCGCATTTTGCTAGAGACACCAGCACTATAAACTTTATTTTATTTGAATGCAAAATACACATAAAAATTTTCCAAATGATGCAAAAAAATAATATGGCCGTTAAGTCAACTAATGTTGACCATTCAACATATATGTCAACCAAGAAAATTGTGCAAAAATAAGTATAAAATTTTCAAGATGGTGCAAAAATACATATGCAAGAGTTGTGGAATTTTCACACCATTTTGGAAATTATATGTGATTTTGCACCATTTTTTAACTCACTGAACAGTGAACTATAATGAAATTTTTTCACTATTTTAAAAACTTCATGTATATTTTTAAACTTCATGTTTTCCGAGTTAGATAATTTGCACAATTAAAAAATATTTAAATTAATTATTTGTAAAAAATATGCATTGGTTTCTCTAATATACTCCCTCCGGTCCTAATTATAAGACATATTTAATCGATTTTGGGGAGATTAAAGAAAGAGGTTAAGTTAGTTAATTATTTTAACTTTTATTTCATTTTCTCAATCAACCTCTCAGATGAGGCCGATGAGAGAAAAAAAAAAGGATAAGGAAAGGATCTCCTTCCTTATAAGACATAATTAATGTTTTTTTGATATATTAAAAAAGTTATTTAAAGAAATTTTAAATATTTGTATTTATTATTTTTTCTCTAAATTATTTAACCTAATTTATAAACTGATACTGATATATAATATGATTAAAAAATTTATTTAATTTTTTTAACATCTACAAAATAATCAACTCAATCACAGCTCTAGAATTTTCCTCTTTCGGAGGATACACGAGATGTTTTTATTAGGAAATATGGCACACGGTTGAGAATTAGATGCATGTAATTACGGAATATAGGTAGATCCCATGGATTACGCGGTTACCTCCGGGAGCAGATATTTTCAGAAGCAGTAGAAGTCTCCTTTTTCTTCAGTATCCTAATCTGGGTTGTCCAATATTTGATCCAAAAAAAAATCTGGACTCTTGGATCAAATATTGGACGGCCGAGATTGAAGGATACTGAGGGATGAAGAGGGAGGGGATACTGAGGAAATCCGGATCACCTCCCCTCTCTTTCATATATTACGCGGGTACCTCCCCTCGCGTTAACCCTGTTACTTTTTATTCTCTCTCCACTGAAGTTCCTGCGAAGCTTCCAACTATCTATTTGGTTCTATTTCTTCTGGATTCCCTTGTTCATTTTTGATATCGAGTCTTCTTTATTCCCCTGTTTCGTAGGTTTATTTTTCACGATTTCCATTTCGAGATGACGCTTTGATTGAGAAAGATAGATTTCCTCTGTTTTTTATTTTTGGCTTTTTAAATCTGATCTGGTCATTCTTTAATTTATTTCATTTGTTGCACGATCATGGGATCCTATAGAAGAGTGAAGTTTGCCTTCGATGCTTTTCGTAGTTTCTCTTCAAGGATTATGCCCAAAACCCAAATTTCGCAGCGCAGTACTAGATCTTGCCAATCTGAATACTTTACTTCTGAATGTAAAGGAGCTAACTGTTGTGGGTTTTCTTCATATTCTCTTATATCTCGTAGACTAGGATTACCAGGTGGAGTCAATAGGAACTTATCTAATCCATTTCTCACCGGGGGGGCTAGGAGATTTTACTGTGTGAATGTGCAACATTTCAAGCCCCGAGGACCTAATCGCTGGATTCTGGATCCAAGAAATGTCTTACTTGTAGTGATGATTGGTTCAGGGCTTTTTATCACTGCATACTGTGGGACGCTTTTTATCACCGTATACTATGGGAATTTTGAAACTGTTCCCTATACCAAGCGAAGTCATTTCATTATGTCCAAATCTTTGGAGAGGAGGTTTGGAGAGGCCCAGTTCGAGCAATTGAAAGCATCATTCAAAGGGAAAATATTGCCTGCTGTACACCCAGAAAGCATACGGGTAAGAATGATCGCTAAGGACATAATTGATGCATTACAGAAAGGGCTGCAGAAAGAGCAGGGATGGAGTGGGTTCAGTTATGCACACGAAAAACTTGTGTCTGAGACACTGAATGCGTTGTCGGAGACGAAAGGAGAGTTTGAAGAAAAATGGCACCATGAGGATGAGATTCTTGATTACAAGTGGATTGAAAAGAGCAGACAAAAGCCTGAGAAACGACGATCTCAGGCTGCTACATCACATTTGGATGGATTGAATTGGGAGGTGTTAGTGGTGAATGAACCTGTTGTTAATGCCTTTTGCTTACCGGGTGGGAAGATTGTTGTGTTTACTGGTTTGCTTCAGCATTTTAGAAGTGACGCAGAGATAGCTACGATTTTGGGACATGAGGTATGTTTATGCATTATGGTATTTGCAATTTTCTGGATGTGGCTGACCTGTTGGTCACACTTTCTTTATGTATCCGGATATTAATACAGGAGGATTTATGATTTTCTTAATTTTTAATTATTGATAATTATGGATTAGGTTGGCCATGCAGTGGCTCGGCATGGTGCTGAAGGGATGACAAAAAATCCGTGGTTTGCGATTCTGCAGTTGATACTCCATCAATTTGTCATGCCTGATGTTGGGAACAAAATGTCAGCTCTCTTCTTGAGGCTGCCTTTCTCTAGGAGGTACTAAAATTTATTCTTCTTATTCTTCACTTCATTACTTTTGTGCACTGTTCCATGTGTTCTGTTTTGATTTAAGGTTTGGTGTCGGTTGAGCTTCTCCTCAGTTCTATGAAAATCTGATCAAGACCTTATCATAGCTTTTCCGTTCTAATTGCACTCTTTCAGGGGAATTAAACTTAATATATATGTGTCCAAATATTTTCTGGTTTTTCCTCCTGTTCTTATCTAGTAAATCATATGATTACCTCTCGGGCGATAATTTGGTCATTTCCATTAATCTCTATTCATGAATATTGTAATACGCTGCTTGTTTTGGTTTTATGTTGAAGTAAAACAATGTATATAGTACAGTTAGATGCACTTCCTGTAATGTTAACCTTATTCGCAACTTTTAGGATGGAAATGGAAGCAGATTACATTGGGCTGCTGCTACTTGCTTCAGCTGGATACGACCCCCGAGTGGCACCCACAGTCTATGAGAAGTTAGGAAAGGTTACTGGGGAATCAGCACTGAGGGATTACCTCTCTACTCACCCATCTGGAAAGAAGAGGGCACAATTACTGGCTCAAGCTCAGGTCATGGAGGAAGCTTTAACTATATACAAGAATGAAATAGCAGGTCGTGGGATCGAAGGCTTTTCGATGGAAAAGCGCACTCATTAGTCCTATCTGGAGAGGTATTCACGTCTAGTACGGGTACTTCGAATAGGATTGTTTTCAAAATTTATTATTTGTTATCTAAATTATCCATAATAACTGCACTTATTAAGGGAGTTTTTCCTTTCAATTAAGGGGTTGTTGTCAATGTTAATATAATTAAGAGGTACTCTCTCCGGTCCTAATTATAAAACAACATTTTTGAGTTGGTTTTGATGCTGATTATAGGACAACATTCTAATTTTTATCTATTCCTTCCTAAAGTACCCTTATTTTATTCTCTCAAGTGTGTTTGTTTTTTTGTAAGTATATGTATGTGGATGTATAAACTCATCCAATCAATAAGACGTTTAGATATATATATTTGTGTGTGTATCTATGTATGTATATATGTGTGTGTCTACACACAAATATATATAAACACACACACATATGTGTGTGTATACATATATTTATGTATGTGTGTGTTTGTGTATATATGTAATGGATATATATAGGTGTCTACACACAAATATATATAGACACACACAAACTATATGTGTGTGCGTGTGTGTATGTATATACATATATTTATGTATGTGTGTCTATGTATATATGTTAGTGTCTACACAAATATATATAGACACATACAAACATATATGTGTGTGTGCGTGTGTGTGTACATATATTTATGTATGTATGTATCTATGTATATATGTGTGTGTCCATGGGTGGATGCACTTATATGACTTTGGGGGCAAGTGCCCCCCTTAAAATGAGGTGTTTCTTTTTTTTAAAATTTTTTATTTATTATAATTTAGGGTTAAATCTAAATATTAGAGAATCTTTTCGCATCGAAGAATCAAATAGTCAGTTTCTCTTAATCAAACTTTCGCTATTTGTTTAATGCCTTATATTAAAAAAGATGTATTTGATAGCATTGATAATAAGGCAATTACGATGAAATTCTAAAAAATAAGGCTTAGAAGGATGATATTGTAATTATTTTTATTGTAATATACTTTTGTTATTAAAATATATGTGCTTGAACTTATTTAGTGCCCAGTCTTACTATTTTTAACAGCTCTTTTTCTATTTCTAACCGTACTTAGTCTTGTTTTTCCCTTTATATTTTTTTTTGTTTTTTTAATGTATTTATAACTTTGCTTTTAAAAAAAATTTCGGGGGCAGTGCTTGCACTACTATAAAAAGTATATTTAACGGCTCTCATATAACGACCGATTAAATGAAAACAGACATAAAAAACTAGGCGGTGGCATTTTTGAAATTTTGTCGAGAATATTCAACGACTGTTTCACACAAAATGGACGTTGAAAAGTAGGCGGTGGCACTGTTGTAATTTTCCGTTTACCTTTAACGTCTATTTCCTTAAAAACTGACGTTAAAAGTTAATATTTAACGTTTGTTTTATAAAAACCGTCGCTGTATTTTCATTTAATTAGTTTATAATTAAAGTTGATAAATTAAACAATATATCTCTTATACATACAAACACACACACACACACATATATATATATACGCATTGAAATCAATCAATAAATTTAATACATGACCGTTGTGATTTTAATATGTAAATCTAAAGATTATATAACTGATTGACTATTGTGATTTCAATCAATATATCTGTAAAAAAAAAAACCAATATCATTCAAATCACGCATTAAATTTAATCAATAAGCAAAAAAATTGTGCTACTTATTGTTAGAATAAAAGCCTTTAAGATTACATGATTGTAATGGTTTTATCTCATATTAATAGCTATTTACTAGTATATAGCTTAGAATTTTGAGAGTCATATTAAGAGAAGTAAAACAAACAGTCGTTGATACGCATTAAGAAAAAAGTCGAGCCTCCCTTACGCCACTTTATTTTTTTATTTTTTTATGTTACAATGACTGGTTTTTCAAAACCAGTCGTTGAAACTCAAATTTTTCACATATTTCAATTTCAATCTCGCGTCTTCGACATTTTGTTGTTCCCTCTCTTCTATAAAGATATAAAGTTTTCTCTTTAAAACTCAACAGTATGCAGAACGTCTTCCTCAAATCCATCATCCTAAACGCAGATAAGAGTCTTGAGACCCACTCATCTCCTTTGCCGCACCCAACGGCCCCACCCTTGCCGCCAAGGAGATTCGCTATAGCGGCGTTAGCGACTTCGACTCGTCCTCTATTGTGAATTACGAGCGTGCTCCACAACTTCCAGATCTGTCGTTTGCTGCCACTTGCAGATCTGCGTCTCTCTCTCTCTCTCCTCACTAAATAATATGTCGAGCAATGATCCTGAACATCGTGAAGAGGAGGAAGCCCCCCGTAGGCGATGATGAGGATACCAGAGCTCTATTTCCTAGTGATTTCTTTTGTTGAAATTCTGAATGGATAGTTCTATTGTAGTTTTTTTCTGCTCTATTTCATGGTGCTTTCTTTTGTCTGTAAACAGTTCTTTTATTTGTCTTCTACTTCATTTAGTTAAGACTTGAGAGATTTTATTTTTCTTCTTATTTTTGTGCTTGGCTAGACATGAAATGCTCTATTTCTTGCGTCGAATATTGAATGGTGCTGCTTATCGTCTATTTTCAATCCATTCTTTTTCTCACGAGGCTTTAGCTTGTTCAAATTGCACCTTATATTGTGTTTTATATGGTTTTATGGACCGCCTAACATGCGTGCGTGCTGTAGATTTATGGATATACAACGACTGTTATTTAAATAATAGTCGTCGAAATTTAACAACTGTTTTTTTTAAAACAGTCGTTGTAAGTCATAAACTTTCAACGACACTTTTTTACACGATCGTTAAAAACAGTCGTCTAAGGGTCTTAAAAACATACGTTAAAAGTGTTTTTTGTAGTAGTGAAGACTCTACACACGTCGGCTCAACGTACAGGGCCAATCAAATCACAGTCAAAAAAGTCCACGTGAAAGGCACAGGCTTCACTGAGACACAGACGCAGCCTCTCTTTTTTTTCAAATTCTCGATCTGGAGGCATCCCTCCCACTGAGATCAATTTTCCTTCTCAGATTCAAGAAATTCTTTCTGTCAATCTTGGCGTTACCGTCAAACAATTCTGACACCACCGTCGTCTTCCATTCAAGCGGCTTCTTGTGAATTTGGAAGAGACATTGAACTGCAAAGCACACACATGCCGTCTTGCTTTTGCTCTGTATCTTGAGGCACACTTTTTGAATTGAGTTGTTATTGTAATCTAAAACCCTTTAAGGAGACCCACACGTCCATCCTTCAATGATTATAGTCTTCAAGTTACATTCTTGTGCCACTACTGGTGTTAAAGCGGCCTACTTTTGAAGGTAAAAGAAGCGCCACTATCAGTAGATATATGGATGGTGTTTAAGATTGTTGCTTGATATTTCATCGTGGAAGTCTGCGGTGATTCCATGCATTGTTGTGGGATTCTATATGAAGCCTTTGCATATGAAAGGTTCTGTTCCTCCTGATTCATAAAAAGTAGTGGCGCCTAAGATAGTTGTCTTACAAGCTCAAGATACAAAGGCTTCAAATGGTGAAGATGACTCACTGTCCTTGAAGTCAAAGTTTGAAGAGGAAAGCTCATATGAACCATCCAAGAGGTCAGTGGCGGAGCCACGTTGTTGCAAGCGGATGCAAGTGCACCCATAAATTGTGGGTGTTGAGTTTTTTTTTTTCCTCTGACTACTGAGTTACTACATATCTTAGCATAAACACCCATAATCCCCCTCAAAAAATGGGACATTATTATATAGTGCTATGAGGCCCATTGGTGGTTTTATTTTTATGGGCCCCAAGCTTTACTACCCGCTGCCAGAACCAACGTTTTACTTTTTTAGTATGACGTTTTTTTAATATGGCTATCTGATTAAATTAAATATAAATATTATCAAACTTAATTAACATAGTTTTCTCAACAACAACAAAATTCTACAAGTGACATGTACTTAGCTTGTAGAGTTCGAGAACAACTCCCCGCATAAAATAGAAAAGTGCCGTCAATACTTATCTGTACAAAGTTGTGTATATGATAGTATAGAGTTGTAATGCATTTGTGTTCTCATTGTTTTCCTTCCTCCTTTATGTAGGTGTTTGGTGTTGAACCTTTTGAAAGTGTTGTGCTCGCTCTCTGGTGGACAGTCTAGTGAGTTATAACATTTGTTATGCTCCTTTACTCCTTCGTTGATAGTTGACTTTTTAATATCATATCACATATGACAAACCATAATATTTTTCCTTGCATGTTGCTTTGGAATTTGGTTGTGTAACACTGGGTATCTGTATGCCATGAGATTAAAGTATATTGTTCTGTTTAAATTGATTTCCTCGGAAATAATTTTCAATTGAACCTCATTTCTAGTCCTAAACTTTACGAAGGAGTGGGTTGTCTTTTATCCTCCTTAAAAAAAATCTTCAAATCTCATCATTAATTGTGCACCCACAAACTTAAATTCCTGTCTCCGCCACTCGCAAGAGGTTGACATCAGCAAGCAATATATGGGATTAGATCTCACAATTTATGAAAGATGTGAAAATGCTTTTGCTTACTAAGGGTCAACAATCTTGGAAGGTGAGAAGGATCATGACAGCATTATGGAATGTAACATATATAGTGCGGGATCATATATTTTAATGGGTGAAGGAGATTTGAAGAAAGTGGTGGCAGCTGGATTCACATTCGTGTTCATTGTATCTGCAAGTGATGATGTTGGAGAGTAGAGTAGAGAGCGGAGAAATGACGCCTCCTCGTTCCTGTCGATTTAAGGGAAAGCAGAGTAGAGAGTAGTGAAGAATAGTCTCCTCGCTCCTGTCGATTTAAAGGGAAAGTAGAGTAGAGAGCAGTGAAGAATTGCCTCCTCGCTCCTATCAATTGTGACCATCAATCAAGCTAGAAGAGCAAGCAGCAAGCATGGAGAAGAATGTTATGGATGAAGAAATTGGGAATTGAAGAAATCTTTGTTGTATTTTGTATTTTGTTGATTGTAAAACTAATTCAATTTGATTTACCTTATCCCCTTATTTTGTTGTTCAAGTTGAGCACTTTGTTAAGTAGTGTTCAACTTAAGGGGGCGTGTTAGAATATGAGGTGATATTAAATAGTTAGTTAGAGATTAGTTAGAGGGTTAGTTAGGGGCCTAGTCTATATAAAGGGATCCACCCTCACTATTACTTTGAATCACTATTACACTTTGTAGAGCATATTGCTCCATTAGTTTCTTCCGTACATCGCTTCAAACGGAGCCATCTAAATGCTCGAATGATATTATTATAAGCAAACTATGCCAGTGGGAGATATCGATCCCAATTCCCCTTCAAATCCAATACATACGCCCTCAATATGTCTTCTAGCGTATGTATTGTTCTTTCTGCCCGACCATCGATCCGGGGTTATAAGTCGTACTAAACCTAACTTCAACCCAGAGCTACGTGCAATGCTTGCCATAACCAGGATGTAAATCAGGGATTCCTATCAGAGACGATACTTTGCACTGCACCATGGAGTCTCACTATCTCCTTTATGTATACTTTTGCCAATCACTCAGGAGAATAGCTAGCACTAATTGGAATGAAGTTTCTTTGTCTTGGTGAGACGATCAACAATCACCCACATCGCATCATAGTTCCTGATCTTGGGTAATCCTACCACTAGATCCATGGTGACACTTTTCCATTTCCACTCTGGGATCTCCAATCCCTTTAGCAATCCAATAGGTCTCTGATGCTCAATCTTTATCTTCTAGCATGTCAGACATCTGTCCACATACTGAGTAACATCTTTCTTCAACCTTGGCCACTAGAACTCAGATATCAGATTATATATGATTAAAAAACCCAGTTCTAATTTAAAAAAAAAAAGAAAGAAAGAGAATTACATATAGTTAATACTCATTAAAACATGAATGTGTGCGTGGATGAATTCGTACCCGTCCGTGGACTTCCCTTGAGTGCTCCCCGAGTCCCACCTGCATGAAGTAACGCAAGGAGGATAAGTTATTTGAACATTAGTTTAAGTGGGTGATTGGAAGCTAAATAATAATAATAATAATAATAATAATAATAATAATAATAATAATAATAATAATAATAAGAACCTTTGTACAACGTAAGATAAAAACTTTTTTCATATATTTATCCAATAATATATAAAATCGCTTAAAATAAGCTAAATAGGAGGGTGAAAGCCGGCTTAAGCGTCTCATTAACAATTTGGAACAAGGACGTTCCATTGATGATTCCATATAAAGCCAAACACGATGAAGCACAAGCGATACCGCCCAAAGTAAAAGTAGAGAGGTCAAAGAGCACATAAGTGTTGGAAGCACTCAAAAATGATTTTTGTACAATTAATTAAAAATAGGTAAAGTGACTATATTTTTCAGGACAATTAAAGGAAAAACCTGAAATTAGCAAAATCAAGTCACTTAATTAAACCCTAATGAAATAAGGGTTAAAAAGGAAAATAAACATTCATTTTCTTTGGTTCTAAAGGTATCGTTATGTCCTTAGGGCTACAAGGAGAATGAAGGAACTTCAAGTAACCCCGACAGTTGACGAAAGAGGAACCCAAGTAAGGATAGTAGTCTATAAAGGTGGTGGGCTTACCTTTAATTACTTGCATATATTTGATATTATTGCTTGTATGTATATATTTGATTGTTATACTTGCTTGCTATGTTTAACATACTTGATTGATTGAAGCTTTGTTTATGATTATGTTATGGCCATGAGTATGATGCATAAATCATTGAGCATGTAGATATGTCATTATGTTAACATGAGCTTGTGCAAGACAAGTATATCATACATTAGCATTTATCTTGCATGCATTGTATTGGTATTGTCTGCTACTGGGATTTCTCATAATCTCACCATTCACTACCAACCAAGAAGGGAGCGTTGCTTGAAGGCGGCACAACGGAGGGACAACTTGAAGAACCGAGAGGTGACAGTGTTTAGTTTGTTTTTAATTTTCACTGTCTGTAAATGAATGTAAAGGGGTATGAGCCCTGGGAATACCCCGTTGTGTAATCAAAATTTAATTTCCGCTGTATCAGTATATGAACTATTTTTGATTTTGTCACACCATTGGATAAGATTAAGGTAAAGAATGATAGCACTTCGACGGTGTGACAAAACTTGGATATAATTATGTATTATATCCAACCTTCATTTACAATACCAACTAATGTTCATGCTAACTTTGAATTTCATGCAAATTTCATTACTTTCTTTTCCACTTAAAGATGATATGATTCTTTGCAACTCCTCATATGTTGTGCCTTCCTTTATACATCTTGTTCTTACCATACCACCAACATACTCACTTTCCTCTCCTCCACCATGTACAAAGTTTCCCTCACATGAAAGAAACATAATAGATTTTTCCCTTAAGTACTAGTCATTTTTAATTACGATTTGCAACATAAAGTTTGTATTAACAACTTTAATAGTCAAACTAACAATTATAACTGTAGGATTAACAACTACTTTTGCAGCCAAAACACCTTGAACACATTCAACCATTCCCACTAAAAAACAGACATTTCCCTCTGTTTCCATGCCAAAAAAAACATTTTATTAACCCTACCCTACAATTTTCAATTCGTATTAACAACTACAACTATAGGTATTAATAATTATCTCATATCAGCATTTATGAAGCCAAAATACCTTGATCACATTCAACCATTCCTACTAAAAAACATACATTTCCCTCTGTTTCCATGCCCAAAAAAGAGAAACATTTTATTAACCCTACTCTAAAATGATTAAAGCCCAACTACAATGGAAATGATGATATCTTGATCACATTGACAGTGGCAGAAGCACTTACAAACAATGTTGTCGGTAGTGTCCTTGCACCACCTCTTTGGATGACGGCCGGGCACAATATCAGCCTTTCCCCAGTAGAGGTTCTTAGCCTTTGAGTCGAAGAACTTGGGTCTATTGCCATCACTGCTGCCGCCGCAAGAATGATGTTGATGCGGCTGAAATCTTCACCAAAGACAAATGAAGTTGTGGTAGAGGAGGAAATTGTGGTCGCCAAGATTCGTGGTTGACGGCGGAGGACCTTGATTTACCATTGTCGCTTTCTCCATTTTCCCTTTCAAATGAATTAGACGCGCCAACTCCTCCTCCTCCCGTTTCTTTCCTTTTAATTCCTTGGGTAACAAAATAATTTCATCTTTTTTATTAATCCCTACAAGTCCTTTGAGACTTTTTTGAAATTATGTTGATCCCTTGAGACTTGAAAGAGATTTTCCAAAAAAACAACCTTGTGCCGGCAGTGAGGGAATTTACATTTAAAAAAAAAAATTGAAGAGTATTTTAATAAAAGTACAACATTTTAAAATCTCAAATTCCTATTCAATTCAAGGACTAATTTGTCTCTTGTACTTCTTAATAGAACAAATTCAAGTGTATTTAAATGAAATTTCCCTATTTTATATTCATATCACGCATTTTGGTTTTCTGTTAGAAAATTGTTAGTATTTATGTGGAATTTTGAATGTTTTGAATAACTATATGCCAATCGTGTGAATATAATTTTTGTGATAAATTAGCTTGATTTTCTATTTGCAACGCAATTTCTAATTTTAAGAAACAAGAAATAAAAGTTTAGTTGGTAATTCATTTTTAATTTTTAATCTAGTGTTTTGTAAAACAAAAGGCAATAATATATTTTTAAAAATTAAAAATAATAAGAACATTTTTTATGTGTGTTTTTTTTTTTTTTGTTCTTTTGTTATGTAAAATTAGACAAGAAACAGAGAACCTTATCTTCCTTAATGGTTTAACCTCTTGCCTCTTAAACTCGAACACGTCATTCTCCCGTCACAATTTGCATGCTGTCTCCACTCTACTGTTTGTTTGGAGCTCACAAAAATTGATTTTAAGAACGACTATTTTTTGGATTAATTGTTTGTGAGTTTTTTTAGTTTAACTAGTGGTCTAATATTCGAACCCTAAAATACAGTCGTGATAATTACTTTGAGATAGTAAATTCTTTCATTATAGATTTACATTCTCATGAACCGGACTAGTTGATAGATTAATCCAAAAACAACTATTTCATACAAGCTTTTATATTTATATTCTCAAATATGATATTTTAAAAACAATTGTTCAAATAATTTTTAAAATTTGTCCCTTCTCAAAACTTATTTTAAAAACAACCTCATAAATCTCATCTAAAAACAAACAAATTAAAAACAGAATCAAGCAAGATTAATTTGCATGTTCGTCAAAATGCTTCTCTAATCTTATTTATAAATTGCTTTCAACATGTTTTATCATAATTAAAGAAAACCTTAAACCTCTTTATTTTAATATTTTCACCTTAAATTTCACATTTTGTCAACTTTCTTTTATTTAATATATATTATACTCTATAAGATTAAAATTTACACAATAATAAATAAATAAATAAATAAATATAACAGGATAAACAAATTTTCTATGTACCTCATTAAGTTTATACTTCAATCAAACTTGATCAAAATTCATAGAGTTTATATTTAAGCCCTTGTAGTCATGTTAGCATAGAGTTTTTTTTTTTGTTAATGTGTATCTTCTATTAGATGAAATTTTGTTCGAGAGGGTTTGTACCTAAAAAAACCTAATTTCTGGAGGGGCAGCCACAAAAAAATGAATAGTGACTTTGACCAAGTTTGAATAAAATTATAAGGATCCAAAATAGTTTTCTCCTTCCAAAATTCTTTAAAATGTGCCTGGGAGTGGGCTTTTTGAACCGAATACTACATTTTCAGGAGAAAAATTATAAATGGCTTAGCTTCCTCCATAAGTTTCTCATCTAAAGTTTTCCGTGCAGTCCTTTCATAGTTTCGTTTTACAGACTGTGCATCTGTGCCCGTACAAGCTGGGGTATTCCGGAATCAGATTCCCAGCATATCAAAAGATAGGCAAGGAGAACTCCTCCCCTCTAGATCGAGATCTTATTTTTTTTACTTTCTATTTTTTTTAAAAAAAATTATTTTAATGGGTATAAAATCAAAAATAAAGATAATCTCTTAACTAACATTTTTTCAAAAAATTATTATTTTTTGTTCAAAAAGCAGAGGTTTAAAAAAATAAAATCTGGACGGTACAGATGCAACCGGCGCTAGGATAGGCATCGAAACGCGGTCCGAGGTATTCCTCAATTATCACCATGGTTATTAAAGCCGAATCGGAAACCGACGAACCGGCCATGAAATCAGCCCGATCTGCCATAGAAACTAGAGTCAGATTTTTATTTTTTTTTTGCCAGAGAGAATCGACGGTGGTTTCAACGATTACAAAGAGAGAGATGGAGAGGGAGAGAATGGACAACAGCTCCTGGTTTGACGTCCATAAAGATGATGAACCGGTGGTTCTTGCGCCTTCTCCTTCTTTTTTTCCGTTGCTAATGGGGAGTGGCTACGGTCCACTGCAGTGGACCTCTAGCCGTTTATTTTATAAATATTTTAGAGTACCAACGGGTACTAAAAATATATTTCAGGATGCTAACCATTATTGAAAAAATAATTCAGGGTACTGACAGCTATTAAGTATTTTTTAGGATACTTCAAAATCATGAAGTATTTTTTCAATACTGGCTAATATTCTGAAATATCTTTTTAATACCTGCTAATACCTTAAAATAGTAAAAAAATAAAAAAAGGCAAAGGTTCACTTCAGTTTTTGGAAGGAGGGGACGGTCGTAGACTCGTAGCCACTCCCTTGCTAAAGCTCCTCCTCCTCTTTTTTTCCTTCATTGCTCCTCCACAGTTGTGTCTCTATTGATTTATTTTGGGGTTAAGGTGCAAAAATAGACATATGCTTTTGTCAAAAGAGCGTCCAGTAGCAAATACTTTTTTTTGGCGCAAAAGTAGACACGTGGTTACAAAAGTGGAGCAAAATTAGCATTGACCGTTAGTTGACTTTTTCTGACCTGAAAATGATGACATGGACGATGACGTGGATGGTAATGTTTTATAAATTACAGTTTAGCCCCGGATGCATTTCAAAAAATTTCAATTTAGTCCCTCTATAAACTTTTAAAATTTTCATTTAAGTCCTTCTTCTTCCTCCAGCAAAGAATCACGTCTCTCTCCGCCATGAAAAAAGCCATACCATGCCCAGAATTGTGGCATGGGTTTGAAGATGAATTCAACCAACAAAGCTTTCAACAAAGCAAAAATCGCAAATCAGAAACAAATAAGAACACCAAATCAGAAACAAATCAGAAAACTCTCCCCCACTTCCTGCTTTCCAGAAAACTCCCTATCTTCATCTTCTTCATCAAGACGCGATCGGTAAACCAGATTATATATCAAGCTCATACCCATGGATTTAGACCTGAAACCCAACGCCAGAGGAGCACAAAATCCCATTCAGAACTCAAAGAAAGATGATACAGAGGAATCGATTTTGGAAGGAAATAATGGCGCAAAATAATCCTTAGGAATGAACCCTAGAAGGAAATAATCGCGCAAAATAATTTCTTCACACAAATGCTCTGAAATTTCTGACCCCCTTCCTTTCCCTATCATTCAGTCATCGCGGTTTGATCGATGATTCAAACAAATTTTGGCGGTGCAAGTGTTAGGGTTGAATTGGGTTCGGAGGATTCATGGATGAGGAAAGCAATTCGATGATAGTACTGGAAATCCTTGACAACCTCCAGATCGGATTACAAGGTAGGCTTCTCAGGCTTTTGGGTTGTTACGGATTGAGTTCGCACATTTTCTTACTCATCATCACCTTCATTCCTCCCGGTGTTTTAGGCCGTGGGAGAGAAGCGTCCAAGCACGACTCATTTGGGAGAGAATAGTGGACTCATTTAGCACGACCCAAGCGTCCAAATCGGGGGTCAAGGCGGCGGAGATCGAGGGGTGGGGCGGCGGTCCAGTGCGCTCGGCGGTCTATGGAAGAGCTAAGGTCCACCGGGCGTGTTCGGCTCGACTTGGGGGCGACGTGTTCAGTCGACTTTGGGGGGGTGTTTAGTAATTCGTGGATTATTTTTTTTTTTATTTCTTCTTTCACTGCCAACTAGGATAAAACGTTGCTGAGTCAACATCCATGTTAATGTTTTTGGTCAAACTAACGGTCAATGCTAATTTTGCTCCACTTTTGTAACCACGTGTCTACTTTTGCGCCAAAAAAAAGTATTTGCTACTGGACGCTCTTTTGACAAAAGCATATGTCTATTTTTGCACCTTAACCCTTTATTTTGATTAATAAATGAGAAGACGTGCTCTTTTTTTTTTCTCAGAAGAAGTCGTACTCTAATAAACAGCAGATGGAGGTTCATGTCTCAAAAAGGCGTGCTTTTTTTTTATCCTTTTTTCTTAAAAAATTTATTACACCTAATTAATGATTCCGAATCCCATCAGACCCACTAATTCTTAACTCAATACCTTACCGATTCAGTGCTCCGGATTTAATAACTTTTATTATCACCAAAAAGGTGAAAAAGAAAACGGAAATAAACGTGGGGGAAGAAAAGAAGAGACTCTGCTAGAAAACTGGGAAAACTGCTCTACTGTTCAGCAGCATATATACGTAGAGGTGTCTTTTTCATAGTACGCCACCATCTCGATCGAGGTATGAATCGTATCCAGTGTAGATTCTTGATTTATAACATATAATCGCATTTGAATTTTGAATCTTGAATCAAACATGTGTGAAGACGTGTGAAAGAAGAAATGGGATCCCCTCTTCCTCCCAAACCCACTCCCCTTTCTCCAGTTCCTTCGCCTAATACTCCCGTTCAGTACGATCACCGCCCGGTCCAGAGAACTCACCGTCCGTCCGATATTTGCTTCCGATGCAGGCAAGCTGGTCATTGGAGCCGCAATTGCCCTCTGAACAACAAATCTAGCTTGCATCTCGCTCAAAATTCAAATGTCCCTAAAATTTATTGCCGTTGCGGTCATGGGTATTGCGAGGTTCGAACAGCCAAGAATAATCGGAACTTTAACCGGAGCTACTACGCTTGCCCTATCAAGAGAGTAATGATTATGAATCGTAAAATTTCCTTTCTCTATTAATGCTTGCGGTTTGCTCATTTTTCCGACTGCTTTTTCATTTTCCTCCTTTTTTCCTTCCCCTTTTCACTGTGTCAAATGTGTGTTCTGTTCTCAGGGGAAAAAATGTAGGGATTTTTTGTTAAATGGTGTGATGATATTGATGAGAGCGATCTCTGTCCTCCTCCGTATGCATACCCTATGTGCTCTTGTCGTGCCGGAGTGTGCAGGAGAGTAAAAGCGACCAGTGGTCCCTATAAGGGCCGTTATTGTTTTGTCTGTCCTATTAGACAGGTATGCTAATTTTTAGAATTCATGCGTTTCGTTCTGTTCTTTCTTTAATTTTCTATTTCTTATCTCTCTCTCCTTGTGCTAGTTGAGTTTTCAATTGCCTGCATGTGCTGTTAAACTCACTGCTGGTCTGTTTATTAGTGGTCCCTAGTTGATAGCATTTATTTACAGTTCCATTGAGCAGCTGGGGTATCTGAGTCTGGACTCTGGAGTGATAACAGTGTTTTGTTCTAGCTTCTGAGTAACTCTCCCAGTTTGGTGTTTTATATTGTTAGCAATCTAGGGACAAGGTTCAGATTCTGTGACAGCCATATTTCTATGCTCTAAAAGAGGTAGGGTTTATGATAGTGTACCAGGAAACCTCTCGCATTATCATCACATCTCCACTAGTTTCTTACAACACATGCACATTATTAACATCTGAATATTTACTAATCGCTTGGCTCAGAATTGTAGAATGTTTGTGGTAGGCTATTGTGCAGTAGATGGTATCCTATACAAAATGATAATTTGCAAATGAATGCCTTTGTTCACATTTTTTAGACCTGGATAGTGATAAAACCTATAAATAGATGGTGATTGAAACAAGCAGGGCTTTTGCTGAAGTTAAATATGGTTCACATTTCAATCCAGAGTTAAATAGAACCCTCTGTTTTCAAAGGCCAGAGCAACTCTCATCTGATGTGAAAAAGGCACAGAACTGAAAATAAAATTACTGATCCAAAGATAATACTATCTCTAAATATCTCACCATCAGGCATAAAAATATTAATGGTCTAATACTGTACCCAAAAAGAAATGAAACAGAAGAATAATATAAGGCTAAACAATCATAAACGGGCTGAAACACATTAGTCCTTAACATAAATGCCAACTGTCTTCTTTTGCAATATTCATCTTGGTATTGATTGATTGAAAGGAGTGATAAAAAGGCTGCGGAATTGGGGATGTCTTGATTAAGTGGGGCTATGCTTGATCAAGAATTCATTGCATTTGATACAGAAGATTATTCCATTTTTCTTATTTGGTGATAATTAATCTTGGACTTTAAGAGATGAAGTATATGGTATGTATGATGTCTGTTGATCTGCAATTTCATGAATTCCCCCATTCTGTAGAATTTATTCTTGGTCCACTGAACCTATAGGACTATTGTTTCTGTCTTAATTGAAGAGTAAGTTTCATACAGGGTCATGGAGCTTGCAGTTATTGCGTGTGGGAGGAATCACTGCCGTTTATTTCAAATTTTGAAGATCTTCTGGATACAGACATCACTCCAAATTTTGGCGATATTCAGGATATGGATATGGATGTGGACTTTGCTCCAAACATTGATGATCCTCGGGATACAGATATTCCAGATACTGATGATTCTCAGGATATAGCCGATCCAATTTCAATGTCATGGGAATCTCTTAAAGAGAATGCGCGGTCAATATTGCATGAATTAAAATCTTCCGCGGCCCAAGACCTCTCTCCTGAAAATCCCATTCAGCATCATGAAGAGGAGAAAGTCAGTCTTGCTAACATCGCTGACAACTACCTCAAACTTGAGGACAGTTATGGTATGGCGAAGGCTGAATTTGAGGCATCTCAGAAGCGTAGTGAATCTCTCCGTGAAGAGGCCTCTCAACTCAAGATAATGCAGCAGAAATTAGAAAACGAAATAATCTCATGCGAGCTACAGACCAAGGAGATTGAGACTCGACTGAGGGAGATCGAAGCAAGTATGATGGGCGGCTGAAGCAACAAAACACCCAGAAAGGAGGGAGAAGCAAAGTAAATGGGAGGAAATACGGTACAGGTGGAATTCTTACATAAATTAGGGAAATAGTGTTATGTATCTTTGTATGTTATATAAGTAAGGTATGAAAATTATGTCGTAGGTGGTTTATTTAAAGCAAAAAATGATTAACTTACATGTCTAACTGAAGTGGCTGTAAATTATGTGGATAAAATAATTAAGTACTGGAGTTGTTGTAAATTGTGTTTGTAAGGTGTCTTTTTACTTCCGTTGGATCAATCTCTTGCATTTAGAGACCTTGATTTGTAAAAAATGCAAGCTGCAGTTGCTACTTCGGGGCTAAATATGAAACATCATGTCTTGCAGTGCTTTGGGGCTAAATAATTAAGTACTGGAGTTGTTGTAAATTGTGTTTGTAAGGTGTCTTTTTACTTCCGTTGGATCAATCTCTTGCATTTAGAGACCTCTGATTTGTAAAAAAATGCAAGCTGCAGTTGCTACTTTGGGGCTAAATATGAAACATCATGTCTTGCAGTGCTTTGAAGGGCTGTTTGGTATGAGGTGAGGAGAAGGGAAAAAAAAATTGGGTTGGATTTTAAAAAATTAGAGAACTGAAATTAAAAGTTTTGAATTAATTTATCTTACTATTTTATATACCTTATCTTTGTTTAAATTTTAAATCCCCAATTCCTTAATTTTATTAAATGCAACTAACAAAACTTTTCCTTCTCCTAAGTCAGTTTGGATTGGCTTTTTGATTAAAAAAACACCTTTTTAATGAAAAAAATGTTTTTTTTTTATTAATTTATGTGTTAAGATGATATTTTTTTAAAAAAAGTAAAAATCACAAAAATAGGTCAAAATGTTGTTGTTTTTTTTTTTTAAAAGCTCATCTAAATAGGACAGCCACTTGCATGCACACATTTTTTTATGACCCAAACAAAACACTACCTCCTGTTCTTTTTTGCTCAAAGGGGGTGCATATATTACCACAAATCAAATGTATACAAATAGTTACAATCCAGCAATGGAAAATCCAAATACAAACCACAAAGCAAACTAAAGGAAAGTAACCCCTAACAGGTGGGGAAATACCAAAAGAGCAAGGATAACTAAATCAACCATCAAAATAAGGCTGGGAAGAAACAACACCATTCACATCCAAAACATCTTCTTGTGCATCCAGGGTTAGAAGAGACGACAAAGAGGGTGATGGTTGGAAAACCCACCCAATCGGGCACACCCCCTTATGATCATTTACTGCTAAAAGATCAGCAGCTCTATTACCTTATCTAGGGATAAAAGAAAACAAGAACCCAACCCTGTCAGCAAGAAAGCAAATAATATCATGAATTATGCTCCTACTCCTCCAATCAATTAAATTAGGAGATTTAGCATCAATACAAGTAATCAGAGTAAGACAGTCAGTTTCAAAAATAACTTTATCATGACCTAAGTCCACAGCTAACATTAAAGCCCTTTTGAGAGCCAGAGCTTCGGTCATAAAGGTAGAAATAGATTTAACTTTATCCACGAAACCCCATTGAAAGCAGCCAACATGGTCTCGGCATACTATGCCAATTGCACCCTCAGCTTTACCAGGTACATAAGCCCCATCCATATTAATTTTTAGGACCCCTATCGCAGGAGGCCGCCAATGGTTAGGTGGAGCAGAGGGCTCCCTCAATACACCAGATTTTGGAAGCAAGGCATCTCGGGAGGACCAAAAGTCAGAATTATTCCTCCTAGCAAGCTCCAGAACAGCGAAGGGATTAGGTTCTATATGATTAAAAACCTTCTCATTACGCTGTTTCCATATAAACCATAAGACCCAGCAGATCAAAGACACATTCTGGGAACTCAGAGAAGAGGAGTCCAGAATCTGCAACCACCAAGTCTTAAAATTTGCAACCAGTGTATAGTCAAACTTAGCACCTAAAGAACAGTCAAACCACACACAACGAGTCCACTGGTAGTGAAAAAATAAGTGTTAAGAATTCTCCTCTGCCTGTTCACAGACAGGACATAAGCTTACCCTGGATCTCCTTCTACCATATAGGGCCGCATTGGTGGCAAGAGCATTATTAAGAATTCGCCAAATAAACTGCTGCACACGGGGCACAACCTGGATATGCCAAATGGATTTCCAGCAAGATTGAGGTATGACAACTGAAGATCCTGCCTTGACACTACTAATAGAGCACTTCGCTTTCTCACAATGATAGCCCAGCTTAACCTCATACTTACCATTCTTGGCACTAGTCTAGACGAGCTTGTCTTTCAAACCATTGTTGGGAATAGGAATAGCATAAATGGTTGTTCTAACCGCGTCTGATAAATAATGGTTTATAGAAGCAAGGTTCCAGGATCCGTCAACAATAAGGTCACTTACTTTTCCCTCAGTAACAAATGGGTCATTACTATTCTGAGGTTTCTCAGGGAAGCTGACTCCTGGAACCCAATAATCACCCCAGATTCTGATATCTTGACCGGACCCTAAGTCCCAACGGAGATCATTCCGAAGGAATTCCCTTCCGACTAGTAAACTAAACCAACACCAAGAGGCTTTGGAGCCTTTTTTGCATCAATAAAGGCACCCTCAGAGAAGTAAACACTTTTCAATACCTTGGCCCATAAGTCGTTAGGATTCAACATAAGTCTCCAAGCTGTCTTGGCCAACAAGGCCTCATTCATGATGGTCAAATCGCGGAATCCCATACCTCCTTGTTGTTTCCTGAAAGTAAGGGAGTCACAGGCCTTCCAATGAGTACGGTTCCCAAAAGCATTTCCATCCCACCAAAAATTAGCAATGAGGCTCTGGATTTCCTTACATGTTTTCAGCGGGAACTTAAAGCAATTCATTAGATATATCGGAATAGCCTGAACCACTGCTTTAATCATGACTTCACGCCCCGAAAAAGAGAGCAAAGAAGGCCCCCAACCATGGAGCTTACTAGCCACACGTTCCCGGATATATGCCAAGGCTTGATGTTTAGTTTTCCCCCAGATGCTAGGAATACCAAGGTATTTGCCAGGATCCTCGGTAGTGGGAATTTTCAGGAGGTTACCAACTGCTACTTGGACATCTTCTGGTGTGTTAGAGGAAAAGAAGATGCTTGATTTATCAAGATTGATCACTTGTCCAGAAGCAGTGCAATACTGGTGTAGAAGGTTAGCCAAATGATTACAATTCCCCAGATTAGCATTCATATAGAGCAAAGCATCATCTGCAAAGAAACTATGAGTCAACACCGGGAAGCTAAGGCTTAGTTTAATCCCTTGGATAGCTCGGGACTCTTCACTTTTGCCAATCATGAGTGAGAGAACCTCAGCTACTAGAATGAAGAGGTACGGGGAAAGGGGATCCTCTTGTCTCAGACCCCTACTCGGAGAGAAGGAATTAACCTTTTCACCAGATAGTCAGATGCTCATCCTTACCGACCTCACACACTTCATAACTAATGAAACCCAATCTGCACAGAAGCCAGAGCGAAGTAGGACATTCTCATGGAAGTCCCATTCAACTCGATCATACGTCTTGCTCATATCCATCTTAAGTGCAAATTCATATTTCCCACCAGATCTCTTTCTACGCAGGTAATGGTAGACTTCGTGGGCAATAATTATATTATCTTGGATGCACCTACCCGGAACAAATGCTCCTTGGTTGTGAGAAATACAAGCATCAAGGAAGGGCTTCATTCTATTAGCCAACAATTTGGAAATGATCTTGTAGGAGAAATTACATAATCCAATAGGTCGGAATTGAGACACGTGTTCAGGTCTATCAACTTTTGGAATTAAAGTAATAGTAGTGTCATTCAGCTCATCAAGGATAGCCTTACCAAAGAAAGAAATCCTGCACCATAACACAGACCGCATCACAAACCTCAGGCCAGGCATTCTGATAAAATAATCCGGAGAAGCCATCAGGTCCAGGCGCTTTAGATCCCCCAAGACTAAAAGCAGTTGTCTTGATTTCCTCACATGTAACGAGCAACATAAGGCTCTGGTTCATCTCAGGGGTGATCTTTCTATCAACAAAGGCTAGTACCGACTCCATATTATCCTCCCCAGCCGAGGTAAACAGATGATGGAAAAAGGTTGAGATATTAGCCACAATTGCATTTTTTTCCACTAGCCAATTACCCCCATCATCCTTGATGCTCAGAATATTATTGCACTGCCGTCTCTTAATTGTAGACAAATGGAAGAATCGAGAGTTCTTGTCTCCCACAGTTAACCAGTTCACACGGGAGCGTTGCCACCAATATTTTTCCTCAAGATCAAACACCCTTTCAAGCACCATTTTAATCTCACTCATGGCCCTACTAGATACCGGATTTATGTCTCCCTGAGATAAAGAGGCCAGCTGGCATTTTAGATTCTCAATCACTTTGACATTGTTGGGAAACTCTTTTCTACTCCATTTCACAAGATCCTCCTTGCATTTTAGTAATTTGCACACAAATTCAGCAACTGTATTAGGGGATTTGCCATGATCAAAGCTCCAACTCTCCTTAACCACATGACGAAAATTAGAGTGTTGGGCCCAAGCTGCTTCAAATTTGAAAGATCTTTTTCTACCCAAATTCTCCGGGTGACATTGAATAAATAATAGATGGTGATCAGAGCCAAGAGGGTTCACATTGGAAACTTGCAAATTCGAGAAAAGTTCCCTAAGCTGGATGTTGCCAAAAGCCCTATCTAGTCACTCTCTAATAGTCTCAGTATCCTCTCTATTATTACACCAGGTAAACCGAAAGCCAGTAAAACCCAGATCATCAATTTCACAATTAGCAATAAAGCATTTAAAATTTAAAATTTTCCTCCACTCTTTAGGCTTACCACCACTCTTTTCAGACTGAGATAGAATATCATTAAAATCCCCCAAAACTAACCAAGAATCATGGATATTTCTACTAATCCTACCAATTTCCTTCCAACATAAGAGTTTATCTTTTTCATCAGGAGGACCATAGATAAAAGTGACATATGCAGGGGAAATTAAATCACCAGAATCAAGCCGACAATGAATGATATTTGAAGATGAAAAGAGGATGTTCACCTGAATTTTATCAGTCCACCAGACCGCCAGCCCTCCGCTCCTACCAACAGGATCCACTAGCCATTCATCAGCAAAACCACATCGCCGTCTCAATTTCTTCACATACTGGACCTTCTGTTTTGTTTCCATTAAGAAGACCATTTGGGGTTTTTCCGGAAGCATTCTTCCTTCAGATTCCTGGTTGTCAAGGCAACCCCAAGACCTTGATAGTTCCAGGCTAATATATTCATGGCGCACCGGTGGCTGGTCCCATCCAACCACCGGCGTTCTGAGCAGATGAAGAAGAAGATTGGTCAACAGCAGGGACCCCATCTCCATTTAGGCAACTAGCAGGGAAATCAATTTCAGTTACCACTAGAGATTCGGCCTGGGGATTTAAGCTATGCTCTCCTTTTTTATTCCTCAAGCTTGCCTTCACTGATCGGTAGCTTTTCCTGCCACTTCTCTGGGACTGATTTTCCACGGCGTGATGACTCAATGAAAGAGGCCGAGAGACCAAGGAGAATTCCTAATGAGGAATGGATAAGTCAAAGCATAGTCTCCTCTGCCTCTTAATAAGCGTGGGGTTTAATTCCAGATCATTGGGCCTTTTAATGTGGCAGCTTCTCAAGGAAACAGCCATGGCAGAAATGGGGGAGAGCCCACCATGAGGAGCTGGAGGATTTTGAATGGGAATTGGATCACCAGGGAATTCCACGTGATACAACTGGTCCGCTTGCTCAGATAATGGGCTGCCATCGGATATATCAATTGGGTCGACTTGTGGGGGAAGACGCATCTCAAGATTACACTTTTCATGCTTGGCCCACATGGACTTAGTATTTTGAATTCTTACCTGGTCAGAAGAGAGAGAGGGCTGGACACGTGAAGGAAGACCACTCTGCGCATTAAATGATCTCTGATTACCTAGCTCAATCAAACCTTCATCGGGTGCACCATCCGCCGAATACTCTTGGACATCCCTATCACAGGATGACACACAATCTCTTTACCCAGTCCACTCTGATCCTGACAGCCCATAATCCTAGGACCTTTTTTGCCTCCATTTGACGGTATCTCCTCCGGCGACCAGCTCCGCCGATAATGGTTTTTACCGGTACGATTCTGCTCTGCTGGAGCCTCACACCAGTTTGGACGACACACTTCCACCACCTCCTCCAACGTCTGCACACCACTAGCACTCAACCAGCTCCCAAAAACCTTCCTTTTATCTCCATCTTCACTACCGGAGCTGAAATTCTTGCAAGTCCGACCTTCATGGCCAAGTCTACCACAAGAGTAGCAAAATATCTGCAGACGCTCGTACTTCACAGACACCCAGGCTGAATCCTTCCCCTTGCGCGGAACCCAGAATCCCGAGACTAAGGGCTTATTCAAATTAACCAAGGACCTCATGTTGGGATTCGTACAACGCAGCGGAATAAAACTCTTAACGAATCCCTTAGGCGGATCGCTCAATAGCGTTTAAATTTGGATTTAGGGTTTCCGAATCATACCTATGCCGAACAATTTGAACTGGTGGGCTACCTTCTATTCATTGTTTCTTTTTTATCACGTGGGCTAACGCCTTCTTGTTCGATCAGACAGGAGCAGACTACGCGTGTCCTCTCCCTCTACTGGTATCCACACGAATGGCCTCCAACACCGACTTAGCTAGCGTGCTAGCGCCTTCGGTATTCTTGCGTCTCTCTATTTTCTATCTAGGGTTTTTCGCGCTTTCTAATACGCTCGACTAAAAGTTCCGTCGGTTTTTCTAAACCTTGCCGGCGTATTATATTCAAAACAAATTTTGAATCTGGATTAAAAAAAATATTAATTAAATCTATCTGATAGATCTAATCAAATCTATTTATTTAATCCGAATTAAAAAACCCTCGATTTAATTTATATTTATAAATTAAATCAAGATATGATATCTTTATATTTAATTTAAAATGAGATCCGATATCTCAGTTCAAATTAAATCGATATGCAATATCTTTATTCGAAAATTAAATCGAGATACAATATCTCAATTTATTATAGTTATTTAATTTATCAAATAAATTAAATACTATATATAATAATATTATTGTCAATAAATAATATCATTATTATTTTCGAATTTAATATATATTAAATCAAGATATGATATCGTTATATTTAATTTAAAATGAGATCCGATATCTCAGTTCAAATTAAATCTGATATGCAATATCTTTATTCGAAAATTAAATCTGAGATACAATATCTCAATTTATTATAGTTATTTAATTTATCAAATAAATTAAATACTGTATATAATAATATTATTGTCAATAAATAATATATTTATATATGCATACAATAAATAATATCATTTAATATATATATATATATATACATACTAGATTAAATAAGTATTCATTAAATCTTAAACACATTTAAGATTCAACGAATCTGGACACTCTTGCTCGTGTTGGGTCATTCTTGTGTGCGACCCTATAGGCCCACATGAGATTGGCAGCGAGCCAATACTGTACCAGCCCACAAGTCGCAAGCGGCCTCTAGTAAGACATTGCGACTACTTAATTCATATGGGGATCGTTGATAAGTACAATGACTTGCCCCTAGGGCATAATTTCCAACACCTCACGCGGATGAAGCCTCTCCCAAACCTGCCGTCAACCTTTGGTTTTTCAAACATCACCGATGTACCGACCACATTACCTAGGATACAAGCATTGCTGTCATCGTGGGAGACCATGAAATTTCACCCAGAAGGGCACCTCATCAAAGTTAACATCCTTCAATATCATGCAATCCTCCCAAAGTTGAAGGTTGAGTAGATGACCTTGGATTGACCATGGACGACCCTTGAAAACACGAAGAAAGTCCTTAGAATCCCTGAAGATTCTGCACTACAGACGAGTTCCTAGTTCGTTGGCATATATGTCATAGATACCCAAATATCCCAGTAAATATATCCAAATATTGCATGTACAAAACATTACTTGAGATAAGAACTCTTCATTTTCGAGTTAGTTGGCATATATGTATTTTTAGACATCGGATTTAAGTTTTAAAAGAGACATTTGTATTTATATTGGGAGACAAGTAGTAATCCCAAATAAGATAGTACTTAATGATAATATTGATATATATATATATAGGGAAAAACACTTCTCATGTTGTAGGAGAAGTGTTTTCTCATGTCACACACACATGAAATGGTGGGATCCACACATATATATAATGCTCATTATATATATGTGTGGGTCTCATCATTTCATGTGTGTGTAGGAATCTTTTTCTTCTCATGCAACATGAGAAGTTTAAACTATATATATATATATATATATGCATAAGCACGAGTGTCTCTTAAAAAATGCACTTGCATTTTATTCCAAAATGACAAACCCCAAGTGAATTTACGGCAACAATTTATATAATACACGATTTTCTCTTCAACCTCTTATCCATCACAAGGTTACGATTTCATAAAGCACAAACATTACTTTAAAGCAGAGGAACTGGAAATCTGGATAGCCTTGACTTCAGTTTTCTTCACCTCTTGTTTAGGAACAGTGACAGTAAGGGCCCCATTCTCCATGGAAGCTTTCACCCGATTCATTTTCGCATTCGCCAGCAATCACAATCTCCTCTTGAATTTGCCGCTGCTATGCTCAACGCGATGCCACCTGTCGTTCTTATGTTGTTTCTCTACGTTCCTCTCTCCGCTTATCTGAAGTACCTTGTTGTCTTCAACCCCCACCTTGATCTCCTACTTCTTCAGTCTTGGAAGATCGGCCTTCAACACGTACGCTTCTGGTTTCTCCTTCAGAATCACTCTGAGTGCTCACAAATGCAGAATTTCCCTGCGAAGAAGAAGGGATAAGGAAGTCCTTGAAGGGGTCGCGGACGTAGAGAGAGAAGGGGTCGAACACGCTGCTGTGAGTTTTGGGCCGCACATCAGGGAACGCGTTTCCTGCCTATGTATGGGCCGCACATCTCGGGTTAGATTTAATTTTTTAAATTTGGTGATTTTTAAATACAAAAATATTTTTTAAAAAAATATTAGTTAAAAGATTATATTTATTTTAGATTTTTTACCCATTAAAATAATTTTTTTTGATAAAATAGAAAGTAAAAAAATTAAATTTGGTCCAGATAGGATTAAGGGTGGAAATAAGCCAGGGGCTTGTGGCCTGACTTGTTAAAAGCCTGGTCAGGCTTGGCCTGTCAGGCTAAGGCCAGGTCAAGGCCTATTTCAAGGCTTGTTTTGTCTTAACAGGCCAGGCCTAGGCCTCCAAATAAACTTGTAAAGCCTGACAGGTCGGCCTTTTAAAAGGGGTAAAATTGTAAATAATTTTTTTTTAATTAAAATGTCTCTGCCCTAACTCATAACTCAGGGAATTTTTTAAAAAAAAAAAAAAAAAGCCAAGTCACCCTAAGCCATTTCCTTTCCGCCTCTACCCCACAATTGGTGTCTATGGCTTAACCCTAAATCCCTAATATCACGATCGACCTCACCGTCCTCACCATCGGCCATCGCACGTCTCAGGTCGCGATTCTCCTTCTTCTACCTTCTTTCTTTCAAGTTGCACGTCGAGGGAGTCTAGCAAGCGAATTAGAGTCTCAGCCTCTGTCTCAGCCTGTTCTTTGTTGTCTAGGTAATGCAGTAGTTATCGATTACTCGCTATTATCTTCTCCGTTTTTCTCAGATTTGTACGTAGATTTCTCTTTGAAAATCCGATCCTTCACTTCTCCCCTGTTATTTATCCCGAGTTCTTGATCTTGTAGGATTATTTTTATTCTAGAGTTCCTTGCTTAATTCTTTTTCATACTTGTATGCTATGTTTGTATCCTATCCGAGGCTACCTTATTCTAGTGGTAGATTTGTTGTTTTGTTATTAGATTTTTGTGCCACTTGTTAAATTAGTTTTCAAGCCACAAGGGACCTTGAATTCAATACTTGAAATTGAAATTAAAAGAAATTGAAAGCCACATAACAATATTCATCAATATACCAGCAACATGATAGTAAGTAGTTTCTCTTGGTTCATTTCTTTCATCTTCTTCTGGGCATTTGACAATGAGGACTCTATTGTCTCTTCAAAGTTTCAGTCTGTGATTCAATGTGATGTTTTGGAGTAATTTTGTATAGCTATGTTCATTGGTTTGGGTTCTCTTTTATGTTTTCCAGATAATGGAAGTTCAACTTTAATCTTTTTACTTGCTGGTGATGAAAGGCTTTGATCAGATTCTATGATCTGTACACTCTCTTTTACTGCATGTAATTTGTTCAAACTTCCACTTCATATGTTATATTAGATTTCATGCCACAGGGAACCTTGAAATGCTTTAGTTATGACATCAGTTGATCATATCTTTGTTTGTATTACTGATTGATATGTGTAAACATGAACTTTATTCATGGTTTTCTTTTTGAGGGTTTAGCCTTTATTCATGGCCATGGGATATTATTTCATTCATGCATGTTATGAACTTTATTCATGGTAATGTTATGTTGTTGTATTTGATTTCATTTTTTATTATGTATTTTAGATCATTAGAAATAATTTATGTAAGGCTTGTTTCGGCTTGTTTACAGTTGGCCTGTTTTACATTGAGGCTTGTGGCCTGTTAGCCTGAGTACAAGATTTTAAAAAATACAGGCCTCTTAACAGGTCATAGGCCAGGCCAGGCTCAAGCCAAAAAATAAGCCTGTTACAGGCCACAGGTCAGGCTCAGGCCACTTCTTTACATAACAGGCTAGACCTGTTAAGGGTGAGGCCTAACTTGATCTGGACTATTTCCACCCTTGAGAGGATCTACGCCCCAAAGATAGGCTAGGAAACACATTCCCAAGGGCTCTTTGTGAGAGTGGCAGCACTTCAAGTGTAAAAGGGAAGCCCCAAGCTTTCAATTCATCCCTCAAATTGCCTGTTAAATAGGAAAAATTAAGAATATGGGAATCTTGTCAAATTGGAGATTTGTGAGTTTTGGCAAGTCCTACATTGCCTGTCCAGAAAACTACTCTAGCCATCGATCTTTGTAATTTCCAAGACAACACTTGGCAAAACTAAGGCAGCAGAGCAGCTAACAAGTTACAAAATAAATATTGATATGTAGATTCCTCAGGTCTTTCAGCACTCTACAGGTGCAACGATAAAATGAGGGAACAACAAAGAAAATTTTAGGCAAGTCATTTGTTCTAGTGTAGAACACAGATGTCTAGCCCTAAAGGGCTAGTATGTGGATATTGATTGGGACTTGACCAAGGAGCAAAGCCTAGGGCCTACGTACCCTGAAGAGGGATCAAAGTTCACGTAGTTCGATGATACTGGAGGCATTTAGCCAAAGGGGGTGGTGTGTGTGCTCTATGTAGGCGGTATGTAAATAGTCAGAGAGTTTAGAACATGTGTACCTTTAGGGTTTAACTCCTATTTATAGAGTGTACCTTAGGGTTAGGGTTTAGACCTGTGGGCCTTTGTGCTTCTAAGCCCAAGTGATGTGACGTCATATTTGTGCCACGTGGATTGCCCCTTGTTGGGTCATATATTGAATATGGGTCTTATGCAGGTCCGTAACAGTTGCCCCCAAGCTCCCAAGCTCGGTAGTTCAGGTCTCTGAGTTGCCGAGATTAATTGTTTGATTAACTGTCAAATACAGACTTGGCCGAGATATATCCAGCTCATCCGGGTTGTTTGAGAAGAAATAAGATCCATTGCTTGCTTTCGTAGCAATTTTTCCCAGGATAATTACCCGGTCTATATTCCTGCATTTGATAATACGTAAGCAAATCACAATATTTGAAAAATACTTACTGTGCGCAAATTGCTTAGTTTGCTTATTTCGAATGCTTGTTCGAGTTTGCATTAATCCAGTTATTGACAAGCGTATAGTAATTGCCCCGACTGGTAGTCAGGTCTCGGGGTTAGGGGTGGATCTGTTGTTGAATCCGGATATCGTATCCGAGTTGCTACCACTCGTTTGATTTTGATAAAGTTTACGTCAGGAGTTTCGACGAGCCCCGAATTTATTTGTATTCTAATTGAATTGCCCCCAGACATGTAGTCCGGGTTAATTTTCTTTGAAACTTCGTTTGTTTCTTTTTATGATCGTTAGGATCTCTTCTACATCAATCATCCGGGTCTCCGGGTTTGTTTGTTGTAACACCGAATTCCCCTAATCTGAATTGCCCTGAGGAGGAACGGATCGGGTTTCTATATTTGTTTACTGCAACTTGCCCCTAGATCTGTACTCCGGGTTGATTGATTGGAGTTGTATCGACTTAATCATTAATGAAAGTTTGTTCACTTCTCGATCAATTCGATAATTTATGTAGTGTTTCATCCGTGTCCACGATGAACTGATATAGTGAACTAACATTTGTTTTTGGAGTACTATTGAGTGACCGGGCCAGGGTCATAGATGGGATATGTAGAAACTGCGAGAGCGCGTTTGGTATTGAAAGTAAAGTGGTGAGGGTCGGTATTCAAGCGCCTCGTATAATTCGGGTTCGTTGGCCAAGGGTCATCCTAGGATAAAGGAAGTTGTCGCTTGCCGGGGTTTGGTTTTTTCACCGAAGTGTCCGAACATTTTGACCTGATCAGGGTCGGCATGACAGTTCCGCTTCATATCCTGGAGTAAGTTAGGAGGCGTCCGGGCTGCGATAGCTTTACGGAGACAACTCCCTCCGACTGAAAAGCCGAGTTCAGTGACCATGTATTCGCTCTTTCATTCATGTCTTTGTCGTTAGAGCAATTTGAGGAGATTGAATCAATGCTCTCGATTGAGAGTTTCTTTATTTATTCAAATACGAACTGAGGAATAAAACATGGCTTTTCAGTCGGAGGGAGTTGTCTCCGTAGAGCTATCTAGCTCGGACGCCTCCTAACTTACTCCAGGATATGAAGCGGAATTGTCATGCTGACCCTGATCAGGTCAAAATGTTCGGACACTTCGGTGAAAAACCAAACTCGGGCAAGTGACAACTTCCCTTTATCCTAGGATGACCCGGTCAACGAACCCGGAATTATATGAGGCAATTTGAATACTGACCCCTCACCACTTTACGGTTTCAATACCAAACACGCTCTCACAGTTTCTGCATATCCCATCTATGACCCTGGCCCGGTCACTCAATAGTACTCCAAAAACAAATGTGAGGTCACTATATCAGTTCATCATGGACATGGATGAAACACTACATAAATTATCGAATTGATCGGGAAGTGAACAAACTTTCATTAATGATCAAGTCGATACAGCTCCAATCAATCAACCCGGAGTACAGATCTAAAGGCAAGTTGCAGTAAACAACTGAAACCCGACCCGTTCCTCTTCAGGACAATTCGGATTAGGGGAATTCGGTGTTACAGCAAACAAACCCGGAGACCGGATGATTGATGTAGAAGAGATCCTAACGATCATAAAAAGAAACAAACGAAGTTTCAAAGCAAATTAACCCGGACTACATTTTGGGGGCAATTCAATCAGAACACAAGTAAATCCGGGGCTCGTCGAAACTCAGACAGAAACTTTATCAAAATCAAACGTGTGGTAGCAACTCGGATACGATATCCGGATTCAACAACAGATCCACCCCAGCGCCCAGAGACTGGACTACAGTGAGGGCAATTACTATACGGATTGTCAATAATCGGGATTAATGTAGACTCGAACAAGCATTCGAAATAAGCAAACTAAGCAATTTGCGCACAGTAAGTATTTTTCAAATATTGTGATTTGATTACGTATTATCAAATGCAGGAATATAGACCGGGTAATTATCTTGGGAAAAATTGCTACGAAAGCAAGCAAGGGATATTATTTCTTCTCAAACAACTCGGATGAGCTGGATATATCTTGGCCAAATCTGTATTTCACAGTCAATCAAACAATTAATCTCGGCAACTTAGAGACCTGAACTACCGAGCTTGGGGGCAACTGTTACGGATCTGCATAAGGCCCATATTCAATATATGGCCCAACAAGGGGCAATCCACGTGGCACAGATATGACGTCACATCACTTGGGCTTGGAGGCCCACAGGTCCAAACCCTAAAGGTACACTCTATAAATAGGAGTCAGAACCCTAAAGGTACACATCTTCTGAACTCTCTGGCTATTTTCATACCGCCTACACAGAGCACACACACCACCCCCTTTGGCTAAACGCCTCCAGTATCATCGAACTACGTGGACTTTGATCACTCTTCAGGGTACGTAGGCCCTAGGCTTTGCTCCTAGGTCAAGTCCCAATCAATATCAACATACTAGCCCTTTAGGGCTAGACATCTGTGTTCTACAATTAAATAAGGGAAAAAAACTTTGCATGATAAAATGAGATGACATGCAAAAGCTTTTCCACAAGCCATGAATCACTCCAAGACAAATGGGATGATGGGAAGAAAATGACTGATAAATCCGCAATGAGTATGGACGATAAATGAAACCTAAATTGAAGAAAAACGAGAAAATGTACCTCCGAGAATTAAGGCCAACTCCAAAGGCGGGTCCCGCCTCGCCGGGATTCGTGGACTCAAACACCGGAAGCTTCCGCAGCAATCCCTTCTCTTCACTATCGGTTCCATCTTCTCAATCGTCATATTCGGGTCAGCGCCATCATCATCTTTGGCGAGATAAAAATGGAATCTGGACCTCTATCGTCATCAAAGATCGCGGCCAAGTTGAGTCTGCAGCCTCACCTCATCGGTGGAATTTTTTTGCCTAAACTTTAACTTGATAAGCCAGGGGATGTGATCAACGTCGTCACCGGCAGCGAGAGTGGCGGGGACAGCATCGTCGCGGTGGGAGGAGAATCAGCGCTGGTGAGGAATCTGAAGGATTGGTGTGTTTTTTTTTTTTGGGTCAAATATTTTGTTTTATTTTTTGATTTCATGATATTGCACATAACACATGGCAAAACTATCCTAAATGGCAGAGACAATTACCAAATTAATCAACTCTTACCTATCAAGAACAATTAGTTAACTAATTAATTATATGCTAATTTTTTATTTTACCTTTATTTATGATCGTTTTAAGAGCCAGCATCAATATATTCTTTTTGTTAATTATAATTAATAGGGTCAAAATTGTAAAAACCGCATTTATTATTTTGAAACTAAACTTGTAATGATGACCAAATTTTTTTTTATCAAAATTGATTTATAAATAAGATAATGATTAGGGGTTAATAATTGTCCAATAAAAAGTACCACTCTAATTCTATTTAGGAAGAATCCCATATAAAGACGGTTGAAATAGGAAAATCTTATATAAGGTTGGTAAACTTAACAAATCTTAAATTGAGTCAATGACCCAATTTAGAATATTTAAATGTTGCTTGTTTTCCAATAATACCCCTAATCCAAGATCAGGAAAAAGAGGAAGGAAAAAGCAAGAAGAATTCGGATTTATGTTGCACTAGTTACCATAGTGTAGTGAGAGTGAATGAGATTCAGAAGTATATCAACAAATTCCTGCGTCCAAAATTATGTTATCAATAGCGCCAAGATCGCATTTCTAAATGAGAGGCTACAACCACAACCTGGAAATGGGGTAAGTAATACTTGCGAGATTTGTGGCAGAAGCCTCCTTGATTCTTTCAGATTTTGTTACTTGGGTTGTAAGGTGATTCTTCTTTAATCTCAATTGTTTCTTTGCCATCTAAAATCAGATGAGGTATATCTATGTTTCTTGGTGTGGCAATTCGGAGCAACGAAGCAGGGTCGCTTAGAACTCACTTGAGGGACAAGAACAATAAGGACATATTAGAGTCTGATGAATCCTCAACTCCTAGAAAAATTCAATAACTCATGCTTTCAACTGCTTGATAGTGGATGATCCAACCATTTTTTACAACCATGGCAAGGAGAGGTTCAGAGAGGTCCTCGGCTTCTGAAGAAGACGAAGGCAACAATGGTAGCATTTTATTCTCCGGCCACACCTCTGATTGACAACCACCGTAATGCCAGGAGAAGAAAATGCATACCCCACAGGGCCCCATTTTAAATAAAAACCAAACAAAAACGAGAAGACGACGACAATGATGAAAGTGGATAATACAAATTAAGGGAAAATAGATTATAGCTAAGGGATATAGTTGTAATTTGGCCCAAATTCTAAATCCCTAATTATGTCATATAACCTAATTAATAATTTATTAAGTTTAGTAACCCAAATTAGAATTTGGGTAATTCAACCGTCTTTATATAGGATTTTCCCTTCTATTATTTATAAGTTCATTTTGACTAAATCTCGCATACCAAGGAGAGGTAGTTGACATAATGATTATGGGGATAAATTTTTAATTTTGCTCTCATTTATAGTTGGGTATTTTTCAACTGTTTCTTCTCTCTTTATCTTCATGGGTATAATTAATATGGGTAAAATTATTATATTCTCATTTATTACATGAAACTGGACTTATAAATAAAACCAATTTTTTTAGTTAAGATGAACTTATAAATAAGACCAGAGTCGTAGGGTTAATTTAGTTGTCATGCCTTTTTGGCTGAGGCAACCCTTTTATTTTCTTTTTTGCCATCGGCTATGGCAACTTCTGCAATTACAGGGGTAATTTGCTGGCATGCATTTTGGGCTTTTGGCTCAGGTAGTTTGTTGTCCTTTTCCAATTGATTATCAATCAAACTAGTTTCTTTACCTATCCCAAGATAGGTAGAGAGCCATTTCAGATCTAAATAGTCCAGATTTATCTTTTTTTAACTATAAATTTTTAAATAAAAAAATCATTTTTTAAAAAATATGTTAGTTGAAAAATTATCTTTATTTTAGATTTTCTACTTATTAAAATAATTATTTTTAAAAAAATAAAAAGTAAAAAAATAAATAAATCTAGAACGTCCACATTTAGATGAGAAGAGGTTCCCATAAACTGATTCCTCAATCTTATGGCTGCTATGATATGGGGGTACTTTACTGATGCAGTCGCATTTTTTTGGCAGACTTTTTGCAGAGATATTGCTTTACCAAACCATGAATAGTTTATTTAATTCCATTTTCTAGCTTGAAGTCCTACAATAACAAGATTTTGCTAGCCTCTGTTTGGATGATAAGAAAAATTAGGAGGAAAGAAAATGGGAGAAGAAGAAACGGAAAGAATAGAAAACTGGAAAGAAAATGTCACTGCCCCTCTTCCTTGGATGGAAGATAAGGTGAATATCTAAATAATTAAAATATCATTATTCTTATATCAAAATGTATCATGTTTAAAATCACTTCACAATACAAATAGGGGAAAATTACACTCAGGTCCCAAGAAAGGAAAAAAATTATAAAAAACTCCCTTGAAATCACAAAATTACAGAAAAGGCCCAAGGGAATTTTTGTTGTAAATACATACATTTCCTGTTGTAAATGGTTTGAGATTTTTTTTATATTATTTGTACGGAATTAAAATCCAGGTTTTTAAATGTTGTTGTAAATACATACATTTCATGTTGTAAATGGTCAGATGTTTAAATGTTGTTGTAAATAAATACATTTCCTGTTGTAAATGGTTTGGGACTTTTTTTATATTATTTGTACGGAATTAAAATCCAGGTTTTTAAATGTTGTTGTAAATACATACATTTTCTGTTGTAAATACATGCATTTCCTGTTGTTAATACAAATAATATCAAAAAGTCCCTTGGGACTTCGATTTACAACAAGAAGTGTATATATTTACAACAACATTTAAACACCTGATCATTTACAACAGGAAATGTATGTATTTACAACAACATTTAAAAACATGGATTTTAATTCCGTACAAATAATATCAAAAAAGTCTCAAACCATTTACAACAGGAAATGTATGTATTTACAACAAAAATTCCCTTGGGACTTCTGGGTAATTTTGTGATTTCAATGGACTTTTTTATAATTTTTTTTCCTTCCTTGAAACCTGAACGTAATTTTCCCTACAAATATCATATCAAAGTGATATTCTCCTAAACTCCACCATGATCTAGAGTTTGGACATTAAGAAATCTCTCCATTTGAGATTTTTTTTTCCCCTTTGATCCGATACCGCTTCTTTAGAATCTGATCCTTCATTTTTACCTTTGTGTAGTCATCTTCTCCGATTCTTTTATATTTTATTTGATTTTTAATATAAGACATATTTATCTAAATTAATTATATTAAGGATTCATTAAATTAGTTGACATGACATATATTTTTTAAAATACCATAATCATCTTCTTTAATTCCCTTATCCCCGTTCTCATTGATTATTGTGGAGGGATAATTAATAAAAGTAAATTAGAAAAGATTGACAAATATAAAAACTATGTATTATATTTATGTAAAAATTTAATTTAATTTCTTAAATTCAAACAACACTTAAGTACAAAATTAACCATTAACATGTGGAATTTTATTTTTTTTAATAATTTGGTGAGAAATTTACCTATAATTAATTAATTTTAACATAGTACTAGTTTTTTAATGGTTTGATTATAATTTTTTTAAAATTTTATATCATATCGTCCAAAACATATAAATTTTAATCTCATACATATTTTTTTCTAAATTAAATAAGTATTTTATAGCTCAACTTAATTTAATTTTTTAAATTGAAACAACACTTTAAGTACAAATTTTAACGTCACTTAAAACGTGAAATGCTTCTTTTATAATCTGGTGAGAAATTTACCTATAATTAATTAATTTCAACATAATACTATTTTTTAAATGGTCTGATTATACTATTTAGTATTTACCTATAATTATTAATTTGTAGGTTGACTTTTATTTATTATTCCCTGTGCCGTAGTTACTTGCAAGTTGGATGGTATACACCCAACTTTCGATCAAAAAATGTACAAGTAACTTTTTTTTTTTGGTCAAAAAAAAAATGTACAAGTAACTGGTGTACAAGTGATAAAGCTGATCTTGTTTACATATGATCCTAGACTCCCTTTTGTCAAAAGGGGAAAAAAAAAACGGAAGAAGTCAGGCTCTCTCTCATCCGTCTTTTTCGTCTCACTCCGAATTTGAAATTCAAATATTCTGCTTCCTTTATTACTATTAATAATTTAATATTTTGGAGGAGTAATAATAAATCCAAATCAAACTCTTCTCTGCCGCTCTTCAACGGTCCCATTTGCCCTCAAACGGCTACATTTTCTATCTTTCGAACTTCTCACCTCTTCCCAATTCAAAACTTGTAAAGCATTCTTGCAGATCGAGTTCCAGAAAAACCCATTCTCATTTTCTCCGCAACATATTCACCGGAAAAATTGACTATTCTGTGGGAGGAAACAAAATCCGAACACAAAGTAAGTACCGGTCTTAATCAATCAGGTCAGTACTTGCGGAAACTCGGTTGAGCTCGCTCAGCCCTACCTAGTTGTCTCTCGCAAGTATTGAAGAAGGTTCAAACCCTAGGGCTTTGTTTATTCGCAAAATTCGGTGAGACTGATTTTTTCAATCTGGCTTTTAATTTAGATTTGAATTGAATTTGCTCACCGCGTCATCTGTTCCCTGCGTGGTTGTCATCCCCGTACCGTTTCTTTCTTTGTTTTAAGTTTTTCATTTTAATTTGACTCTGAAACTGGTCCTGTAATTGTTTGAATGCTAAACGCTTTTGAACGACGATCGAGTTTACATTTTTTTTCCTTGAAAAAACTTTGATTACTAGCCTTTGCTTCAATGGTGTGTGATCGGCGATTATACCTTGTCCATCTTCTTTCTGATTACTAGCGACTTGTAAGCTTGAGTTTAAATTGTCATTCTTCAGTGGCTTAGAGGAGTTTCCTGAATCAATTGGCTCACTAAGGCATCTTCGTCAAAGTATCTGGAACAAAAATTAGAAGGGCATTATATCAACTATGCATATTTCAAAGATTTCAGTCCTTTTGAAGTGAACCGATAGTCTATTCTGCTTTTATGCTTCTTATGACCTTTTTACTAGTGCTCCGCTGTTGACTAGTAACTCTGTACTAACACTAGATTTCTCCATGATGCCTGTTAAATTTATCAATTGTCAATCTTTTGTTGCTAGAATTTTGTTGGCTAGATATCTGTGATTCGTCAATTTCAACCTAATTAGGATGATACTTTTTGTCTTGCAAATTTCTTTTCCCTTGATCTGTTGAACCACTGAATGGATATGTCTTGGCAGATAAACACTGAAAAATGTCTAAACCACAAAATGATCCACTTCTGCAACTTGAAACAACATGCGGATCACTTCTGTATGAACTTCAGGTATGCATTAATGTTGCTCCACTTTTCCTACTTCTTTCTAACCTTATTCAAATTACAGGTTTTATTAACTATCCTATGCAGTTATAAAGTCAACATTAAATACCTTACATTAATTTTCCAAAACCAGATAATATGGGATGAAGTTGGGGAGCTTGATTCTGAAAGAGATAAAATGTTGCTTGAGCTTGAACGAGAGTGCCTAGAGGTTTACAGAAGAAAGGTGGATCAGGCAAATAGGAGTAGAGCTCAGTTGAGGCAAGCAATTGCTGATTACGAAGCAGAACTCGCAGCCATCTGCTCAGCAATGGCAGAACGGCCAGTGCATATTAGGCAGGTTGGAAAATACTTACAGCGGTTATTATTTTGATAAAGATATTTTAAGAATAGCTAATAGCTTATTTCCTGATTGAGGCAATGGGAAAAGAAATTAGCAAAGTTAAATGAGAATATGTTTGTTAACATTTCTTTGCTAGTAGTTTGAGGCATTTACGATATTTTTTCATGTCATATTCATTGAAAATGGCCTGTGGATGTGGTGATTTATAGATATTTCAATGTTATGGAACTCAGTTAAGCTTTTTACTTGTCAATATAATCTTACACAAAGATGTGCACCATGATCTATTGTTACCAGAAGCAGCAGTTAAGTAAAGAAATAATACTTTTCTGGAGGTTACAAATATAGCTCAGAACATAGCTTCCCTTGTTATGATTTTTAGGTTTTACTCCCTCTGGTCCTAATTATAGGAACACTTTTATAGTGCAATTTGCATTACAAAAGTGTTCCTATAATTAGGACCGGAGGTAGTATATGTTTGTGTGTGTGTATTTTTTTTTTTTTTTTTGGCGTCAAGCTTAGTTGTTGTTACTAAGAGGTTACCCTCTCATTTTTCTAGTCTGATCAAAAGACTGTAAGTTTAAAACAAGAGCTTGAAAGAATTGTTCCAGAGCTTGAGGAGATGCGGAAAAGGAAGTCTGAAAGGAGAGATCAATTTAAAGACGTCCACGAGCAGATATTAAATATGTCTAGTGAGATCTATGGGTCTAAAGAATATATTTCTGCCAAGAAGGTTCTAGATGAATCTGACTTATCCTTGAGGAAGCTTGAAGAATTGCATGGAGAGCTGCAGGCACTACAAAAGAGAAGGTCAATTATGTTTTAGTTTCATCTTATTTATTATTAATATAAATGGTATTTACTTTAATTTAATTTATGTATTTTTTATTTTTTAATCAAATTCTAAAACACCTTATTTGGTTTTTTTTTTTTTATAACTGACCACACTTGTATGTTCATTCTATTTGAACAGATTGAACGCCTCAGGCAGGTCCAGGACCACCTGTGCACTTTAAAATCTCTTTGTTCAGTTCTTGGTTTGGACTTTAAGCAGATAGTCATTAATATTCATCCAAGTTTAGGAGATACTGAAGGGCCTAAGAGTGTAACGAACGATACAATTCAGCAGTTGGCAGCTGCTATACAAAATCTGCGAGAAGTTAAATTGCAGAGAATGCAGAAGGTAAATTGTAGAAATGAATGCTATTTTTTCTATAATGAAGACTTTTGTGCTGCTTCTTCACATTAAAAGTTGTAACTTTTATGATCTGGCAGCTCCAAGATCTTGTAACAACAATGTTGGAGCTCTGGGACTTGATGGATACACCAGTCGAAGAACAACAGATGTTTCAGAATGTTACTTGTAATTTAGCTGCTTCAGAATATGAAATAACTGAGCCTAACACCTTGTCTGTGGATTTCATTAATTATGTGAGTTATAAGCAACCTCAGTTCATTAGACTGGACTTCTTCATTTTTTATGGTTCAGAATTCATAAAAATAATTTTACACAGGTTGAGGCGGAAGTAAGTAGATTAAATGAACTAAAGGCAAGCAAAATGAAAGAGCTTGTGTTGAAGAAGAGAACAGAGCTAGAGGAGATCTGTAGAAAGGTGCATCTGGTCCCAACAGTAGATAATGCAGTGGAATTTGCTGTTGAAGCTATAGAGTCAGGTAACCGTCTTGTGAGACATTGCAGGACATGAATGCAATAGTTTCGACTAACTAAATGTCTGCGTCTTCCTTTCATATGCAGGATCCGTGGACCCAGCTTATGTGCTTCAACAAATTGAGCTTCAGGTCGGCAAGGTCAAAGAAGAAGCTTTTAGTAGAAAAGAAATACTTGAAAAGGTTGAGAAGTGGTTGTCAGCTTGTGATGAGGAGTCTTGGCTTGAGGAGTATAACAGGGTTGGTTGTTTGTATCCTCCTTTTACATCTTTACTTATACTATACCTTTGACCATAATCATTTACATTGTTCATTTTGTTATTTCTTCAAGGATGATAATCGGTACAATGCCGGGAGAGGTGCTCATCTTACTCTCAAGCGAGCTGAGAAAGCTCGTGCCTTGGTTAATAAACTTCCTGGTATTCATGAAGTTTACTTTTTTGCCCTAGTTGTTGATTACTTATCAGTTTTTTTTCCTTACGGCTTAACATAAAGACAAGACAAAATTAAGCTTGAATAATGGACCTGCAGATACTGTGTACTATTATTGTATATCATTATGTCTAATACTGTTAATGCAATGCGATCATACTTTATATGGGGATTTAGCCAATCTGGAAATGTGGTGGCAGTTCTTAAAAATGCTCGCTTTGGCAGGAGCTAAAAAACCGATCGTGGGCATCCAATAGATATGACAGAAATAAGAATGAACAGTGGACTTGTTAGAATTTTTTTTTTTTTTTTAAAAAGAACATAAAAAACCATCGATTTGTCAATGGCATTCAAATGCTTTGCGAGTCGGGAATATTGAAATGAGGTAGCTATTTTTAATATGTTGATGTGTTAATTCCTAAGAGCCAGAAGAAAAAGCAATGACTAATAATTGACTATTGAACAAATGAACATTAACTCATTACGATCTTGGTGTAGTCAATTTTGCTTCGAGTTTTCTGCTTCCCTCCCCCGTCCATTGTGTCATTTTGTGTATCTTTCGCATGAACTCTGCTTTCTTTCTTTTTTTGGGCAAAGTGCGTTCCTGTTTATTTATAATTTATAACTACAATTCTTTTTTTATTTTATGTAGCAATGGTAGATGCTTTGGCTTCAAAAACCGTTGCATGGGAAAAAGAGAAAGGCATGGAATTTACATATGATGGTGTAAGTACGCTGTCCAAAAGTTTTTTCTATTAATGTAAAGTCCCTTGGTTGCTAAAGTAAATCTGCTTTTAACTGATTCCTGACTTGTGTGGCATTTCAGATCCGTCTGCTTTCTATGCTCGAAGAATACAACATATTACGGGAAGAGAAAGAGCAAGAACGTCGTAGGCAGAGGGTATGTACAGTGCATTGAAATATTTATCCCAGTAAAAACTTCCATTTAGAATTGGAGCCACAGAGTGACATTGAAATATTTATCCCAGTAAAAATTTTCCATTTAGAATTGGAGCCACAGAGTGATATTGTATAATCAACCGGTTTTGGTTTTTCTGTTCTAGGATCTGAAGAAGCTTCAGGGACAATTGATAGCGGAACAGGAGGCACTTTATGGGTCAAAACCAAGCCCTTCAAAGGCTCAGGGCAACAAAAAGGCACCTAGGATGTCAACCGGAGGTGCGGCTAGTAGAAGAGTCTCCCTTGGAGGGGCAATGGTTCAAACTCCAAAAGCAACTCAGTCACGCCCCATGAGGAAGACTGACATCGCCCACCATTTTGACAATCACCTCGATGATTCTGTTTCATCTTTATCATCAGGTTGTTTCTTACTCGAGTTTCCTTAATTTCTTGCTAAAACATATTCATTATTTATACTTTTTGTCATATATTTGTGTGTTTTGGCTTGTTGAAGGTGCTCTTATCACGTTTATCTATGAATCCCTTTAACCTGGTTGAGTTACTTCAAATCTCTCAATGATTACAACTTAGAATTTCTGGGTGGCTAACATTTCAATTTCGTCTTCCTAATATGTGCATCTACAGTTAGAAGAGGATTGGATATTACCAATGGTTCTGTGAAAAAACAGTCATTTGGGTCTGCCGCTACTGGTGCTGGGGCTCTCCGTGACATACAATCGCCGATGATGCGACAACCTTTCTCTCCCATTGCTTCAACCTTATCATCTAAAGCTAACATGAAGAACCCCACAGATGAACTCAACAACTCATTCAGTGAGAAGTTGCAGAAAACTAATGCACCAAGCGCCATACCATTCTCTACTCCTTCCAAGGCAGCTCCGATTACCACCGATGATGAGAACAGAACTCCAAAGACAATAATGCCTATTCCTTACCCATCCACACCTTCCACCGTGTCAGCTCCGATGAACGTGGCCGTCACACCAGCTCCTCCTCCTCCTGCCGCCCCGGTTCCTCTTGCAGGTGACTTTGCTCCAGAGATTGAATATTCTTTTGAGGAAAGAAGGCTCGCTTTGATTCTCTCTTCTTGATTGATTCATTTTATTTGGTTGAGGTTTGGGTGGTTATTAGATATTATTACCGGACATCCTCTCTTACTCGCTCTTGTTACCTGCTGGTGATGGATGATATGATAATCGCAAGTCAATAACTGTAATTGGCTTTTGATTGTTGTGTGTTGTTGTGTACATAGTCTACGACAAGTGGACGTGGGCTAGGATACTAATGTGAGATTCTGGATTCCAACATTGAATTGAATATTCTTCTTTCTTTCTGTTTTGATTCCATTATTGTACCTGCAAGTAACATATCTGTTATCAGGAGCAGTTCCTTGATGGCTGCTACACTATAGATATAGTGGCACGTGATATGGTCTCACAAAGGGTGGATGTTACTGTTATGTCTGTCTCATATTCTCATGCTCTTTTTCTTTAAAAAGAGACAACATGACTACATGAGAATGAGGAGTATGTTGGCTTTGTTTTATTATTTTTAAATCATTCTAATTATAAGTCATCGAGTGAGAGGTACTAATTACACTTTACAATGTTCCACCATACACCCTCCGTCTCTTATGCTTTCAAATTTGTAAATAGATGTGTCCCAAAATATAAGTTTTATTTTAGGTTTATATAAATATTTATTGTATTTTACCCTTTATTATATTTATTCTCTTTCTTTATATATAAGGGCATAGTTAAAAAAAAATACATATTTATTTTTTTAATTAATTTAAACATTTTTTTTATTAAAGCAAATCAATTGTTTTATTTTATATGAAATTAACGACTTATTCATCTCTTTTTAACTTTAGTGTAAAGTGGCTATTGGTGTAAGGATTGAAGAGACTGTATTGAAAAATTGCTTTTATTGGAGTTAGTGTTGTTAATTTTAGTTTTTTATAAGTACTTTTACAATTTACAATATATGAGAACAGTATTGTCTCAACTTAAAAAAAAAAAAAAAATTTATTAACACTTAGATGTTCTTATCCCTTCCAAATAAGTCAGCTGATTTCAAATCTTGTGTTAGAAGAAAAGGAAATGTTAGTACAATTTCTTTTCCTAGCAAATTGGCATAGACTTTTGATAGTATTTTAGTCAATTTGAAGGACAAGGCATGGACGGACCCCCTAACATGGAAATTTGCAGATTTTCAACTACACACACAATATAATATATAACCATATCTATATTATATATAATAAGGGTTAAGGTGCAAAAATAGACATATGCTTTTTTCCGAGGAGCGCCCAGTAGCAAATGTTTTTTTCAGGTGCAAAAGTAACTATGTGGTTACAAATTAAGTGCAAAAATAGCGTTTGACCGTTAAGTTTGACTTTTGACCGTTAAGTTTGACTTTTTTTGCTGACTAGACGATAACGTAGCATTTCAAAGGTGCAAAAATAATTTTAGGATCTTGAAAAAATATTTCAGGTATTGATCGGTACTAAAGGATCTTGAAAAAAATATTTCAGGGTATTGACTGGTACTAAAACGTATTTTCAGGATACTGATTGATACAAAAAAAATATTTCATAATTTTGAAAAATTATTTTAGGATCTTGAAAAAATATTTCAGGTATTGACCGGTACTAAAAGGATAATGAAAAAGTCACGTCATCGTCATCAAGAAAAAGTCAAACTTAACGGTCAAAAGTCAAATTTAACGGTCAAACGCTATTTTTGCACCTAATTTGTAACCACATATTACTTTGCACCGAAAAAGCATTTCTACTCTAAGCGCTCTGAGAAAAGCTCATGTCTATTTTTGCACCTTAACCCTTTATAATAATTATCCTTTCCTTTTTACCGCAACTTGAGATCATCTTATTACAGGAATCAAGGAAGCACAGATTTTTGAAAAAGAAAATCGGGAAATTAAATTAAATGAAATATTATATGCACCTGAAATGAAATTCATTGAAATGAACAAAACATTAATGACTTGCCTTAAAGAAACATTTTTTAATTTCTTACATAAATAAGTAAAATTATATATATTTACCTGGATCAAAAAATGTTGACATATTTCTCGGGAAAAGTCATTTTGATCCTGGTGTGAAAACAAGATGAAAAAAAAGTACAGCTGGGGCAATTATATTATACTCTCTCTCTCTCTCTCTCTATATATATATATATAAATATAAATATATATATATATATATATATATATATATATATATATATATATATACTCCCTCTATCTAGTTCTTATTATAAGACACCAACAAATAAGTTTATTTAGTCTTTTTTATAAGGCACTTGCTTATTTCCAAGAAACATTGATTATTTTTCATATGCGCCCTAATTAATAAAGGTAATGGGTGAGAGTAATAATTAATACTCCTCCTGGTCCTTATTATAAACCATTAACTAACTTTTCTCATAAACTAATAAAAATAGTTAAAGTCAATAAAGTTGTCCTAGGATCTAAGTAATTTCCAATATTACCCCTACTAATTGTATTAAATTATAATATTATATTAATTATTACTCTCACTAATTACCTTTATTAATTAGGGCAGACATGGAAAAAAATAATCAATACTCATTGGGAATAAGCAAGTGCCTTATAAAAATGATCAAATAAACTTGTTAGTTGGTGCCTTATAATAAGAACCAGAGGGAGTATAATATTAGAGTTTAGTTCAATTAGTAGGGGTAATATTAGAAATTACTTAGATTTTAAGACAATTTTATTGACTTTAATTACTTTTATTGATTTGTGAGAAAAGTTAGTTGGTGCGAGGGAGAGCATGTGTTAAGGTGGCAGTAACAGTAGATTGAGGAGACATTGAAGGGCAATTCAGGGTGGAGGAAATTTATTTATTTATTTGTTGTTGTAAAAACATAAATGTGAGTTCGTTGGTCAACTTTAATCTCAGTGAAAAGACAAAGAACTTGTCAGTAGTTGGGGAAATGCAATGGCTCCAACCGTAGCTTTACAGCTTTGAACATTTGTTTAAAGGGCTTTAAATAAATTAAATAAATATATGTATGTGCGTGCCAAATTTTAAATAAAAAAAGGTTTTTTCTTTCTTTGTCAAAAAAAAAAATATATATGCATTTTTTTATGCATCCCATTTAAGTATCCCCATTCACAATAATTTATTAAATACCTTTATTAAATTTCCAAGACGGACGTGAACCAATTTCTTAACCAAAATTTATACTTTCAATTTTGCAAATAAAATATTAGTTATTAATTAATTTTCCATTATTTAATTACTTTATTTTAATTTTTTTTGTTTTTCTATTTTTCAACTTTATTTATTTACCTCCCACTTTTCCTGCAAAACCCTAAATTCATGTCTACTCTGGAGAAATTATCCACCGGAGTTGTTATTTTTCTCTGTAATTGTAGATTTTTTTTTCTGAAAAATTGTGTGTTAATTTTAAAGCTCTATGCGCCGCCTGTAATGGCGGAGATTTGATGTACAGTACTGCGTTTTTCTCGGAGGGCCTGCTCAACTGTCGCTATTGCGTCACTAGTTTCTTCATCTTTCTGACATCTTCTGAGAATAAGGGTTGTGTTTTTTGAGGTTTTGTGTTAGATTAACTTATTTTTAAGCTTAATTCACTTTCCCCACTTCCCGGCCGTTCAAATCTACTTCTCCATAGAAAGGGCTTTATTTTTTGGTTTAGATTTATTTTTCTGATTATTTGTGCGCTTGGTTTGACAGTGTTTTGAATCTTTGATGGGTAGGGTTTATCGTTTTTGAGGTTTTTTTTTTTGCTTCGTTTTCCCCTTTTTGTCGGTCCGATTCATTTAAATGGAAGAAAAAGATAGTTTTTTCTCCGGGCTTACCGTGAAGGCTAACGATGTTCCAGAAAGTCACCATGTAACTCCCAGAAGTGAAAACTATGGACTATTTGGCGGGCCCACAGGGGCATCGCCAGCCCCGGTGCCAGCACCAGCTCCCAATACGGCTCCAACTTCTTCTCCGGCTTCAGCTAGAGCTCCAGTGCCAGTTTCAGCGCCGGAGCCGGTGAGTGTGGGGGCGGCGACAGGGAGTACGGATGTAGTAAAGAAGAAAAGGGGAAGGCCTAGGAAGTACGGTCCTGATGGTAAATTAGCGTTGGCGTTGTCGCCGATGCCTATTTCGTCTTCAATTCCGTTGACTGGGGACTTCTCAATGTGGAAACGGGGTAGAGGACGGCCAGTTGAATCGGTCAAGAAGTCGTTTAAGTGCGATTTTGAAAGCCCTGGACCAGGTACAAGCAGCTTTTTTATCTACGAATATATAGTCTTTGGATATTTTATTTTTTACCGTCACATTTTTAACTGTGTCTCGTTGCTTGACAATTTGTCTCTGAAAGCTCGAGAACAATAAATACGATAGTACAGTGAGCTCTCTCTAACCTGTAGTTTTGTCATTTATAGAGGTATAATACTGATGAGTGATGACTGAAATTATGTGGAGGAAATGAATAGCCGCTTACTCTGATCTGGGTTTCTAGTGTATATCTTTATTTTTGTTGGATTTGATTCATGCCTTTGTAGTAGTAGTAGAGTTTAAGATGGCGAAAGTGAACCCTTAAGTTAGATTCCCTTTCAGATCTGGAGAGAAGGTGAGGCGGAGGAGACTTTCATTATTATTTTTTGGTTATATAATAAAGTGAGGTCAAGTTATATCTCTTCAGGTAGCATATGATTCTCTTTTTTCCCTTTTTATTTGGGGGAAGATGGTATTGTCTCTGACCACAGAAATCACTAATCGGAGTTTAGAAATAATTGAAGGCGCCAGCGGTATTCAATAGGTTCAGTCCAAGTTGTTAGCTGATGTGACTGGTTTGAACAGGTCTGAAGGAAACTACTAATAATTATTATTTTCCAAAAGCCTACTAAGTAACTGAGTTCAAGATGTTGACTTGGGCCCTGAGACTGAAAAAAATGACTAATCCCAGCAAGGATAATTCTTTCCTTTTGAAATTAGTTATTATTATGGAAATCTTGTTCAGAGGAGAATTTTCATCATTAATACAGGATGAAAGTGGCTTCTTAGAATAACGTTGTTTGGTTACATGTCAAATAATTGTATGCAATTCTTGTTATAGTTCCAAGCATGGAATAATACTTCTGAACATCATTCATCTTTACGAAGAGGTGGGATATGACCACTAAATTTTGTGTTAGTCCATGACAGATGCATGGTAGTCTAAGGTTGGGAGCCCTTGAGGTGGTTGCCAGTAGGGTCCCACCCCAGCGCCTTCATGTGCAAAAGTGATGAATGACATTGAATTGAGATTTGTCTCAATATAACTTGCACTTCTGTTTCAGGCTGCAGTGTCAAAAAAGTTTTTGTTTTCTGGTAGTACTAAAGAAATTCCTATGTAAGTGTGATTTCCAGAAGAGGACTAAATATTTCATATCTAACAAAAGAAAGTTAATTTCATCTTTTTAGATTTCGCGCATAAATTTTGATGAACCTGATAATTGCAATTAGAGTTTATCCTGCACTTGCCTTAAATTTTTTTTTTTTTTTTCACTGCGGTTTTTCCTGTTAAGTCACTTACCACATATTGATATCGTAGGTGATGGGATTGCATACTCAGTTGGTGCCAATTTCACACCCCATGTGCTTACTGTTAACGCTGGCGAGGTATATTGTGCATATTGCTTTTATGCCAATATCATCAAATGTTAATTATAGTTTTCCTCCTGTAACTTTGTCATGTGATTATGCATTTCATACATACAAAAAGTAATATATCCCTTTCTTTCCAGTAAGTCTTGAAGCATGTTTGAATCTAGATATGCCCTTTATTTTCTCATGTTGACATCATTTATTATTTTAATTACAAAAATAATAGTTGCAGAACAGGCTAATCTTGTAAAAGAATATTTGATAGGTCAAGATGAATTATGACATAATGACCGAAAGGGTTGTTTTCCTTATTAAAGTAGTCTACATTGCTGATGAAACAGTAAAAGGTTACTGAGACAGGTTCAGAGGTCTGAAAAATTAGATAATATTATCAAATATGTGATACAACATTAGAAAAAGCTTTTAATTGGAGAAACGATTAATTTCACAATATAGGTGAATTGTGAATGTAAAATGTATATATCTAACCAAGAGGTGACATATTAGAAATATCCTCTAACATATTGGTGGCTGAGTTTTCAGTTTTCACCCTCTTCCTGCATCTGATCTTATATGTGTGTACAGAATATTGACTTGCATTTTGTATGTTCCTGTGTCCCTTTTCAGGATGTTAATATGAAGGTCATGTCCTTCTCTCAACAGGGATCTCGTGCTATTTGTATTCTTTCTGCAAATGGAACAATTTCAAATGTTACACTGCGTCAACCAACTTCTTCTGGGGGTACCTTAACATATGAAGTAAGTAAGAAACTATTTTTCTTTGCCAGATGGCCTTCTTATTCATATATCATGATTCAGGTTGCATAACGTGTAACAATAATGCATTTGTTTTATATGCTGATTTTTTAATATTAGTATGTATTCCTCGCTGTAAGGTCTCAAATTCTTCTGTAGGTACCCCAACTAAGATTGTATATGATTTAAGTACAAACTAGAACAATCCTCCTTGTATTGTAAGGGTTTTCAACATTCTTTTTGAATGGTGAGGAAAATGTAGGAGTTATATAGATAGACATGTATAAAGGCACAAAACCTCATATGTCAGTTAAAACAGTAATAAGGATTCTAATTTTATTATATACACTTATTGATATTGATATTTTCGTTTGTACCTTATTATCATGTTTCCTTTCATATGGATTCCTTTTAACCTATCTTCCTGCTCAATGGTGCCGTGTGAATATGTAGCAACACAGTTAAGCTTGTTTGATGCCTTTACAGGGGCGATTTGAGATTCTTTCTTTGTCTGGTTCATATATGCCTTCTGAGAATGGTGTGACTAGAAGTAGATCTGGTGGGATGAGTGTCTCTTTGGCGGGCCCAGATGGTCGAGTTGTGGGAGGCGGCCTCGCTGGTCTGTTGGTAGCAGCAGGTCCTGTGCAGGTAAACCAACTGCAATTTAAGATGTTTGCTTTTAAGTATTTGCTATGTAGTCCTGAATTGTGAAAAAAATGTCCACTCAATATATTCTTTTTGGATAATCTAGTAACCACCCAAAGAGCTTTACATATGCCTTGTCCACTGATGAAACATTCAAGCGCCTTGTGAAAATAAGAAAATGAATCGTTGGTTGGTCAAATAATAACATATTATTAATCTACGCTTGCTTCACGTCAGTACTTTTTCTGAACTTGCCTTCTGTGTGCCAGGTTGTTGTGGGAAGTTTTCTTCCAGGCCACCAGCAGATGCAGAAACCCAAGAAACAAAAGACGAATCATTTTTCGCCTGTTACATCTGGTCATTATAATGCCATCCCAGTTGACGAAATAAAAATCAGCTTCGGAGGAGTAAAGCCCATTATGACTCCTGCTGCATTTCAAGCCGCTGACCACAACAACAACAACGCTGCTTCTTTTAACAACATCCAGGGCTCTAGCAACTCATCTGCTGACGACGACGATGACGACGATGATGATTCACTTTATCCTGAAAAGGACTCTAACCCCAGCCAAACAAATGCTGGAGTCGCCTGCTAAACCAATTTCGCTGTAAGTGGTTTCTGCAGAGTCAGCCACATACCATACATCTAGGTTCTCTACTTCTCTCACTCATTCTTGACATAAGCTGACAAATATGACATGTTGGCTAATTATGATGAAGACAAAACCTTTAGTTGGATGAGTGTCAGGTTGGTTTTGACTCCGAGGTGGTACTTTGGTACTTAGGGTTAGTTATGGGATCTCTCTTTGTTAGATTTTCCATGTGTCTTTTCTGATGTTGTATCTCTAGTAGTGTTATAGTGTTGTTTTCTCATTTTTATTTAATGGCAGCATTATTGTGATGTAGGAAAATATGTGATGTCGTCTATCTTCCTCATTTGCCTATCTTTAGTGTTTGAAATGTGAGTGGATGGATGTGGGTGTTTCTGACATGCAATTTCTAATATTATTTGGGGTGAAAGAAAGAAAAAATTGCATTTCAACTTCTGTTATTGGCTGTTGCTATATCTTATGGTTCTTTTTGTTGTTCTCTAGATATTAGAACATGGGAAGTTTTTAGAGAAATACCTTCAAAATATCAAAATCTCAAGTCAGTTTACACTTGATTAGCAATCACAACCCATTTTTATAGGAAATTACTTGTTTGAGATTTTTAAATTTTGAAGGTTTTTTTTTTTTGTTGAAATTTTCCCTTGGAGAAACAATAGAAAGATGACTCACGCACGCATAAATATTACTCCTTCGGATTGCATTACAAAATTGGAGCTAGTAGTACAATATATTGCAGAACTAAACTGTAATCTTTGCAGCTGCATTATATTTCTATGCAAGAGTTGTTTTATATAGTTTTAAAATGTTCAACTAATACTATTAAATAGTATTACAATATTGTAAATGTCATAAAAAAGATTTTTTCGTTTTTTTCACGATCTTCCATTTTCCTCCCTTACATTCATACTGAAGCCAACCAATGCGAGAGACAGGACCATCATATGCTTATTCATGGATTATCTACAGGATAAGTGTCTCTTAAATAAAACATGAATAGATGTGTAATACATTGATAAATTTGACTCGCTTGTTTATATTACATGTCTATTTATAATTAATTTCTTTTATTTGTAAAATCCACTCTGGTTAAGTAATCAAACACCACATGAAGGCTAAATGGCTTGTTACAATTATCTCCAATCCGAAACCAAAATGTTTATGCTGAACATCTTGCAGGATGAATGTCTAACAAAAGGTAATCTTGGGCATTGAAATCTCTCTCTCTCTCTCTCTCTCTCTGAAATTGCAATTTGGCTGTATCTTTTGCATGCATTGAGATTGCATCTACCATGGCATTGCTGGCCTTTCAAGTCCCTATTTTTTCATTTTCATTGCAATCAAAACAGGGTCCTCTTTTTTAGTAGAAATGAAAACAGAGGACGCCTTTCTTGAGACTTTTTATGCAGAAAGATTAATTTTATCAAGAAAGAAGACATAAAAGAAGATAGGAGGAATCCCCATAGATGATGCTTCACTCAAACAGCAAATGCCCTTTATGCCCACATCACATCACTTTTTTCTCCTCATCCATGTGAGCAAGAATAATGCCATATTTTATCCTCAACAAAAGTAAACAAAACTAACTCACCTTTTATTCAACAAAAGTGAAATTCTTTAGTCTCCATTGTACAACAAAATTTTACCTGCACAGTCTCACTACACACTGATATTCGAGTTAATACGTTTCAAGCCTCAATTCCAGAAACTATTAAAGAAGATGATGATGAAGAAGATGATATTCTCTCATCTTTCTCAATGTTGTTCGAGCCCGTGAGCATGTGGTGAGGAAACTGTTCCTCTAAACCAACAAACATGCTACTCAAACACTAAAGAAGATGATATTCTGATACCAAATCATGTGCTCAAAAATTCTGCTTTCCAGGCTTTATTCACTTTCTCAATGAACTCTTCTACCCTTCTCCTCAGCTCGTCCTCGTCATCTTCTTCTTTCTCTGGTATTTCTTCTTCTACCTCTACCACTAAATCTTCCTCATTACTGCAATTATCAGATGCTTCTTCCTCTTTCTTCTGATCTTGTGACATTTCTCTGGCGGCTTCTTCTTCCTTCTGGGCTATTACTCCCTTTGAATTTTCTTCTGCCTTCTGAGTTTTGCCTTGGCTTCTTCTGGCCATGGACACAGGAATCTCACTTCCTTCATCAAAACTCAGTCTTGGCTTCAGGTCCATCAAGATTATCACTATGATCAGATTGCAGAAACAGAAGATGAAACCAGAGCTTGAAGCAGCTTGAGCGAATAACTCAAATATGGAATACACCAACATGTTGGTATCTGATGATCAATGAGAAAAAGAGACTCTGAGAAGAAACAGAGACTACAAGAGTGAGGGAATTTGAAGAAGCTTTTGGGGGCTATTTAAGGTCCTGTTTGGATAGATACCAACGTGGAAAGAACACTTCTTCTTTTTTATATAGCACAGATTAATGACAGTGAGGTGTGGTGGGGAAGCTATCGCAACAAAACAATACAAAATGACCTTTTTTTCTGGGGGGTTTAATTATTGAGGAATAATTAATAAAGTGTACATGGCAAGTTTCTGCCAAACGTATCTTGGTTTTTTTTTTTTTTTTGGTGTTTAATCAAAAAAGTCTTATTGTACCTTTGAAGAACCTCACATGGAACTTTCTACATTCCTCACTCTCACCCTTATATGTCGATTTGACATCACCCACCAAAGTCTTTCATGTGGATTCTTAGTATTCTCATATGGTCCAAATTAGGTGGGTCCTACCCTGGCATCTTTTAAAACTAAATTGGATTATTGATTATGATTCTCTTCTACCATCAACTTTTAATATTCCAACGCCAACCACACAAACCTTTATAGATAGGACGGTTGGTTAGTGAGACTTTCAGTATTGTTTTGGGCCATTTTGGATTGTAGTATTAAAAAATAAGTTGGTGAATTTTTAAAAACATCTTAATAGCTTAACCAAAAGTCTTAAGTTTAAACTTTGGGAACGTAACATTGGTAGAGCTTTCCGCCTTTGTGGTCCGACCCAGCTCGATCCGGATTAGTCTGGACTCCGATAAATTCCCGAGTTAAAAGGGATAGGTTCAGAATACCAGAACATGAAAAAAAAAGGGTGATTATCTAATATTGCGAGTATATAATATAACTAAGAATCTATTTTAGAGGTTTTTTTCTAGTAACATTTATAATAAAATTGGATCGGAAGACACTTGCTTGATGGGTTCGCTATATAATTAATTTATCTATATCTGTCTTTGTATGTAAAGGGGAAAATGTATGAGAGTAAGAGTAAAAAAAAAAAAAATTACTTTGAGATTGTGATGTTTCCTTTGAAAAATATCACATTTGATGTTTACACCTTGTCTTTTTCATAGAGTTTATCTTCTCATCAACTTAATTATGTAAAAATCATGGTAGTTAAAATCTCGATTTATCACTGTGATTTTACGTTTTACGATTTTTTTTCCATTAAAACGATTTTACTAATTTTCCAAAAGCTTTTATATTTTTACGATTTTTTTACCTCACGATAAACGTTTTATGATTTTTTATCCCTCTTACGATTTTGCGTAAAATCTTGATTTTAACTACTTTGGTAAAAATAACATTTAATTACATATATTTTATAGATTTTAAACTAATGATATTAGAAATTAGAGAAAATGACAGAAAAATGCCACTGAAACTTCAAAATCATGTTGACAACAATAGTACTGAGATTAACAAAAACAATAAAATAATTGACAACTCGTTTTGTTGAAAAATCTCTTATTTAGGATTTTGAAATTTAAGTTGTATTTTTTGGAATTTTCCCTAAAAATTATAGTCAATACAATCAAATTTTCAATACTTTTTATTTTATTGTATGAATAATGATTATTGAATTTTTTACATGTAATTAATTATTTTGAGTTGGCCAAAAAATATGATTATGTTGAATTTTGTTGACTGTCTTATTACATATGTATGGGTTTTTCTCTAGTTTTTAAACATTCAAAATTATCGCTAGATTTAATGTATAAAAAAAATTATCGTTAGATTTTATTGAAGTTATTAACAGTTTTTAAAAATAATTAGGTGAGTTCCTCGACTTTATGAAACAAATAATCTACTTTAATTAATGATGCATTAACAAATTACATTGAATTTGACAAATAAACCATGGGGATTAAACTTTATGTTGCATGAAAAGAAAAGATTTTACACACACATGAAATTGTGGGACCCACATATATATATAATGCTAATTATATATATGTGGGTCCTACCATTTCATGTGTGTGTGACGTGAGAATACATTTCTCTTACAACATGAGAAGTGCTTTTCCCATAAACCATACTCTTCTGTTGCGATTTAAACTAGGGAAAATCCATACAGGGGCCCAATTAAGGCCCAAAATTTCAAAAAAGGCCCCAACAACTTTTGCATACCAAAAAGGGCCCTAGGGCCTTTTCTGGGATTTTTCATTAAAACGTTAGTTGTTAATCTGACTGATTTAGTTGTTAACCGGGGCTGATATTGTTGTTAAAGTGACTGATTTAGTTGTTAAAATATTGTTGTTAATGCGACTGATTTAGTTGTTAACGGGTATTGATTTTGTTGTTAAATGTAGTTGTTAACGTTTATACCAGAAAAGGCCCTAGGGCCCTTTTTGGTATGTGAAAGTTGTTGGGGCCTTTTTTAAAATTTTGGGCCTTAATTGGGCCCCTATATGAATTTTCCCTTTAAACTATTTAGCACCCTAAAATATTATTTGTGACTAAGAAAAATACTTCAAGCTCAAAATTGTAATAAAAATTATTTTAAGAGATGCTGAGTGATAATAAAAATATTTTATGTTGTTGAATATACTAAAAATCACTTTAGGATACTTCGTGTATTTGAAAAATACTTTAGTAGGTTGAGTGCTAGATACTGGGTGAAAAAAAAAAAAAAAAATATATATATATATATATATATATATATATATATATATATATATATATATATATATATATATATATATATATATTTTGAAGGTGCTAAGTGTACTAAAATTATTAGGATATTGAATGTTATTGAAAAAACATATCAGAGTATTTGAATCTTTAAAAAAAAAAAAAGTTGCTCACCCTCACTATTTTATCTCAAAATGGTGTAGTTTTAGAGTCAAGGATAGCCGCAAAATCAATGTAAAAGGAGAGAAGTTGGATCTGAATTTGACAAATAAGCTCCAGGTACATCAGTCTTTATAACCAAAATTAACAGTGACTACAAATTTTATATTTTATATTAATATTAATTACTATAAATAAAACAATTGTCAAAGCCACTAAAGGTTTACCTCTGGTCTTAATTATAGGAACACTTTTATAATACAATTTACACTACAAAAATATTCCTATAATTAGGACCGAATGAATAACTTTTTAGGATTTGATAATTTTTAATTAGTAATTAGTGTTGTACTTGTGAAATTTAATAACATCCTAGGGCTTTAAAATAACTCATATTTTAAAATTCTAATAGAATTTACAAAATACAAATGCTAAGATTGGGTCCCAAAAATATCTAAAATAAAATTCCTGAAAGTCATTATGAAGCAAAAAAGTTGGATGCTGAAATTACACCTAGATTGTGGCTCATCACTCATCAAACTTCATTTGAAACTTGAATTCCTAAATTTGATAATAATTTGCAACTTACCTTTACTTTTGGGTTAAGGGGCAATTAGGCCTGAATTTTTTTTGGGGGAAGTTTAGCCTTAGAACTTTAAAAAACAGAGCAATTTTGTCATGACCGTTATCTCAATTAGTTTTGATTGTTAGTTAACTAAATATAATGAGCTGACAGACCACGTGCTATCTATATCATTTTTTTAAAGGTGTCAATTTGCGTCAAAAGGCCATGTGTCATATGCTTCATCTTTTTTCAAAGTTAGATTTACAAATTTTGCGGTCATTTTGCACCTTAACAAAAATGGCATGGATGATATGTGGATTGTTAGTTGAACATATTTGACCAACTAATAATCAAAATTAATTAGGATAATTGTCAAGGAAAAATTGCCCCTAGGTAAAAACTTCCAGAACAAAAATGCCCCTTAACCCTTTGGTTTTAATAGAAGAAATTGATGATCTAATTAATTGGTTTTGTGAAAGTATCAATAAGTTGCAATTTGTTTTCCCATATTTAACAATGACTTGCGAGCAATTTACAACTCACATTCCATATAGAACATTGAAAATTAACTAGCCAGATCAATTATTTGAAAGATATATAGTCATTTGAAAGCTAGCTTAGGAAAAAGTAGTTTGTGAGTTATCTGCAATTGAATAATTTAAAAAGTGGCTTCCTAAATTTGAGAATGGTTTATAGATAATTTGCCACTCACCTTCCGTTAAGGATAAAGCTAGAAAATTCGGCCGAGCCCATCAGTTTAAGTCTTGACCCTTCAAGATCGGGGTAGTAAATTGAAGCTTCTAAATAAAGTTGGCCCTACAGGTAGAGGCCTAAAAGGGTCGGCCTATTAGGCCCATTATTATTATTATTTTGGTTTTGTTAACTTGATTTGACCATTTAATTTACTAATTTATATGTATTTTGTATTCGTTATAAAGTTATTTATCTATTTAATTACAAATACATAATAACTATACTTTAATTTTATGATTTGGTTTATTATTTGTTGCATATAAAGATTATGGATGTATTCATTATGTGAGAGAATATATTCTTGATATTTTAACCCATGAAGTAGAGCCTACTTCTTGAAGTGAAGCACAATCAAATGTCTCTGAATTTGATGATAATGGTGAAAAAGATGAAAATGATAATCATCGTACTCATGTTGCTTAGAAGTGAGTTTGTTATGCTTTGTGTGAGTTACTTGTGGAGAATAGTTTACTCTTGATTATGAATTATTGACTGCATTTGTTTATTGCATTAAGTGTGTTGTGTAGACATTAATGTTGACAACATTTATTTAATAAATCATAACTTTAATTGTTGCATTTTACTAATTATATTTCTTTTTTAAAAAAGCAGGATAAATAATTTTAATTCATAAAAATGCCTTCTGGCCCTATAGGGTCGGCCCTAACTTGTATGCTCGTAGGTCGGGCCTTGAAAAACATACGTTTTTTTTACTTAGGGCCTAAAAGGGCCAGCCCTTTTAGGCTATAGCCCTTCAAGTGTCAACTCTAATTCACAGCTCTAATTAAGGAACACATTTTAAGGTCATAGGAACTTTGTGGGTATTTAAGAATATTTTAGATCCTAATTATAATTAAATTATTCGATGTAAGTTTCATTTTCCTTTTTCTTTGGTCTCCTTGGCAAGTTTTGATAAGAAATCAAATTTAAAATTGAAGAATATTCATTTACCTAAAAATAAAGCAAAAGTTTAAATAATAAAAATTAGTGACATGGTAAGTGATGCATAAAAAATGTACCTAATTTCAATTTGATTGAAAGTAAAATAACTTTTATATATATATATATATATAAAGTTAATGTTATTGCTACCTCTGCTGCTATTTATTTATTTTTTAATTCTCATCTCATATTATTTTTTCAAATTAATTCTTTTCATAAATACCTAATGATTTTTATTGGGGTCCATGAACATCCCTATTGGTTATTAAGATTTGAGTCCGGTCTTGTTCCTGTGTAATTTTGTATAACAGGTGGAGATGTTGTTTTAAATATTATTCAAATTTACCTTTTTGTGTAGCCATTTTAAGAGTTTAGTTTTCAAATATTAAAATAAAAGTGGACTTACTCTATACTTTATTATTAGTATGAAGATTAAATAATATGTAAAAAGAAATCTTATTGGCTAATTAAAGAAATATCTTCCACCTAAGAAATCCAGTGAACAATTTAATGAATATTGCAGTTCCTCATAAATTAAATGATTAATTAATAACAGAAATAATAACCAACAAAAAGGTGCTGCAAATTCTTGTTTCCAAGTTGTCCACCATCATTAAAATACACCGACCATTTCTAATAGTTAACTTTTTCTCACTTTGATAGTTTCACTATGTAAAAGGGTTAGATATTTTACTTAGGGTTAAGGTGTAAAAATAGATATGTACTTTTGTCAAAAGAGCGTCCAATAGCAAATACTTTTTTTAGGTGCAAAAGTGACTATGTGGTTACAAAAGTGGAGCAAAATTAGCATTGACCGTTAGTTGACTGTTATCTGACGCTGACGTGGCAGTGGGATCTGACTTCTCCATTAAAATACTGCCATGTGTTACTCATTCTCTCTCTTCACCTGCCACCTGTCCCTCTCCCTCTTTGACCCTTTTCCTCTTCCCTCTTCCCTCTTTTTCTTCGTCTTCTTCGTGTTCCCTCTTCCCCATGGATATGAGAGCTGAGCCTTGGGGTACCTATGGAAGCCTCTCGCACGACGCCAGGACACGTTCCCCTCATTCTTCTTCTTTGTCCGGTTTCGGGCCTAGGGGTCTACTTTGCACATGCAGATCCCTTGGGATTGAGAACGATTGCCCTATTTTCTCTCGATCTGTTTCATTGTCATGGTTTTTGCTTAATAGGAATTGAGATCGAGTTTTAATTGCTTTACTGAGATTTTAATTTGGTTCACTGCTGACCTCTATCTACTTGGATTTTGCATGTATTAGCCTGTGATTTTGCCTGAATTAATTCGATTTGCCTGAAGATCTGGGGGGGTTCGAAGATCTGGGTTGGGGAGGGGGTTCGAAGGATTTGGGTTGGGGAGGGGGTTCGAAGATCTGGGTTGGGGGGTTCGAATGATCACCGGAATCTGGGTTGGGGGGGGGGGTTCGAAGATCACCGGAAAAAAGTCAACTAACGGTCAATGCTAATTTTGCTCCACTTTTGTAACCACATAGTCACTTTTATACCTAAAAAAAGTATTTGCTACTGGACGCTCTTTTGACAAAAATATATGTCTATTTTTGCACCTTAACCCTTTTACTTATGCAAAAAAGAGGTCAGTTCACATTAATATATAAACTTAGGGTCCTTAATTACATTTTTTCTAAGGAGAAAATGAGAAAACCGTTCTCACACTTCTCTAATTTTTTATGGAATATATGGAATTTTTTGTTTAATTAATATTTTATGTAATCATTATAATTTTATCTGGTAATTATAAAAAAATATTTTAATACTTTATTAGCCAGAAAAATGAAAAAAAAATAAAAAATTAACGTCTCATGTATCACTTTCCATTTCAACGCGGTTGTTATTAAAGAGATTGGCCTTTTTTTGATAAAAAAAAAAGTTTAAAATATTGGGCTACTACAGCAGTCCACAGTAATCAATGAATCCACTTATCAGCCCAATACCAGAGCCAATAATTCACATAGTGTTGATGAAGTTGGGCCTTGTTTGGCCCATTACGAAAGACTGATACCTTTGATGATTTTTTTTTATTGTCTAACCCGCAGAAGTTGGCTTAAGTGGAAGGGGCTCTGGTCACTTAAGCTAGAGGTCTCGGTTTCGAACTCTTGTGAATGCAAAAAAACTTCCTTGGGAGAGGTCCCCGCTTCGGTGCCTGACAGAATCTCGGAGTGGTTGCACACTTTACCACAATTTCCTTTACCAAAAATATATACTCCCTCCGGTCTTAAATATATGACAACATTTGAGAGTTGGTTTTAGTCCTAATTATTGGACAAAATTTTCATTTTTGTCAATTTCTTCCTAAAATACCCCTATTTTATTCTCTCAAATGTGTTTAGTTTTTTTTTTTTGAGTATATGTATGGGAGTGCGTAGACTCTTCTAGCCAATGAAACTTTTAAATTGTTGGATTTTAATTTATTTATCGATCAACTGACATTAATTTACCAATATATATAAACACAAACATATGTGTGTGTGTGTGTATATATATATATACACTTATGTGTCTGTGTATATATGTGTGTGCATCTATGTACATCTGGGGGTGTGTGTGTCTGTTCGTGCACACACACACACGTATATTTATATATAACAAGACCATTATTTCAATTAGAAAGCGTGTGGAAAGAAAAATTCTAAATCGAGATATATGTGGTAGGGGTTGTTAATTCACTTTTACTTATGTCATTTTAAATTTATATAAGGGTATTTTCAGAAAATGAATAAAATTAACTAATTTAACTCCTCTCCTTAATTTCTCCAAAATCGGTTAAATATGTTTTATAATTAGGACCGAAGGGAGTATATATATTTTATCTAGCACACAAGTAATTTTTTATTGAAAGCATTCGAAATAAACACTAAATGCTGTCACTTCTTTCAATAAAAATTCAAATAAAAATTCACCCGCATGAGATACTAACTCATTTTACTAACCTAATTTTTTTCCTAAAATACCCCTATTTTATTCTCTCAAATGTGTTTGGTTTTTTTTTTTAGTATATGTATGTGGTGCGTAGACTCTTCCAGTCAATGAAACTTTTAAATTGTTGGATTTTAATTTATTTATCGATCAACTGACATTAATTTACCAATATATATATATATATAAACATATGTGTGTATCTATGTACAGGGGCGGATCAGAAAATTACGAAGGGGCACAATTGGCGGAGGATTCGAGGTTCCGAGGCGCGCCCAATTTTTTTAAAGAAAGTTTTAAATACATTAAAAGACAAAATAATATAAACAAGAAAAGAAAATCAAATCACAAAAATATTCATAAAATCAAGTGAATACTAATGATATAATAAGAGATGCAATTATTTTACAAACTTGTTATTTATAAAAGCAAAGTTAAGTGCTGTTAGAAATGCAGCTACATAAATTACAATGAAGGGTGAGCACTCAATAAGTTCAAGTACATATATTTTAATAACAAAAGTATATTACAATAAAAATAATTACAATGTCATCTTTTTAAGCCTTATTTTTTATAATTCTATCATAATTGTCTTATTATCAAGGACTAGACACTCAATAAGTTCAAATATATATGTATTTTAATTGCTTTATTATCAAGTGTAGGCACTAATTAATTGCTCACATCAAAGACTTGACATTTATTATCAAGGGTGGGCACTAATTACTGGGATTACTTTTCCCTCTATAATTTTCTTTATGTTAATTTCTTTTGTATTAAAAAAAAATATATGCTCACATCAAAATTTAAGGGGGGGCACTTGCCACCTTCTCATATGAGTAGATCCGCCTATGTGTCTATATATATGTGTCTGTGTATATAGGTATGTATATATGTGTGTGTCTACACACATATATGTGTGTGCATCTATGTACATCTGGGGGTTTGTGTGTCTGTTGGTGCATATATATATGTATGTACACACACACACACACGTATATTTATATATAACAAGACCATTATTTCAATTAGAAAGCATGTAGAAAGGAAAATTCTAAATCGAGAGATATGTAGTAGGGATTGTTGATTCACTTTTACTTATGTCATTTTAAATTTATATAAGGGTATTTTCGGAAAATGAGTAAAATTAACTAATTTAACTTCTCTTCTTAATTTCTCCAAAATCAGTTAAATATGTCTTATAATTAAGACCGAAGGAGTATATATATTTTATCTAGCACACAAGTAATTTTTTATTGAAAGCATTCGAAATAAACACTAAATGCTGTCACTTCTTTCAATAAAAATTCAAATATAAATTCAACACGCATGAGATACTAACTCATTTTACTAACCCAATCCACATTGTGAGTTTTTTGAAACTCGTTTGTGATTTGATCAAGTACAAGTACATTGTGTATATAAGACCAAGTGCCTTAAATCTTCTACTTCGTCGTAAGTTGTAAAGGATTCCAATGGGGAGTTAAAATATCATAGATTAAAAGAAATTACTCTTTCGGTCCTAATTATAAGAATTAGTTAACTTTTTTAGAGATTAAAGAAGCTAATTAAATTACTTTAAAATATTTTTATTTTTTTCTTCAAACTAATTAGTTTAACTAATAAACTAATATATAATCTAAGGATATACAACATATGAAATGTTTAAATAACTTATTTAACTTCCTTAATCTTTCCAAAAAAAGTCAACTAGGTCTTATAATTATAATGAGGTAGTACTTTTTATAAATCGAGACAATACTCTCTTAGATGCTTATTGTAAAATTATATTTTTAAAAAAGGTGCAAAATCTTGCCTTGATTTGTCTTGCTTCTATATCTTGAATCTTCGACTTTTCTACTCCCTCCGGTCCTAATTATAAGACTTAGTTGATTTTTTTGGAGAGATTAAAGCTAATTAAATTACTTTAGAGTATTTTTATTTTTAGTTTTCTTCAAACTATTTAGTTTGACTAATAAACTAATATATAATCTAAGGATAAAAACATATGAAATGATTAAGTAATATTTAGTTTCTTTAATCTCTCCAAAAAAATCAATTAGGTCTTATAATTAAGACCAGAGGTAGTATTATTTTTGGGTTGGACCATCACTGATTTTTTTTCTTTTGTTTTTGATACATGTTTGATCTGATCTCAAATCAATGAGATTTTTTTCCTGGCCTAAAGAAAATTTTAAAAATAAAGCTCTTAGTTGAGATTGGCTCCTGTTTTAAATGCAAAACATATTTTTCTTATTTGATTAAATTAAAAAGGTTGGTTAATTTAGTTAATATGATATATTTTTAAAATATCAAAATCATTTTCCTTAATTTCCTCCATCTTCTTAAATTCTTATCAAAAGAATATTAATAAGAGGTAAATTAGGAAACGTATTGAAAAATATATAAAACAAATATTACATTTGGAACTAAGGTCAACCCGTTATGTCATAATTAAAGACCGGATAAGTAATTCAGATTGTATAGAGATGACAAATCACCATGCTAGGCAAAGAAGATAACTTTGAAGCAAGTAATAAAAGTTAGAAATAAATACATGATGAACTAAAAAAGAACAAAATACATAAGAGGCAAAAGTAAAATTTGGCACAAAGATAAAGGGGGAAAAAGGTTCAACCTTCAAAAACATGTTCTGAGAGATAAGTGCATAACTCTGGTCTTATTTAGAAGTTTATTTTGACAAAAAAAAGTTGATCCTTTTCATAAGTGCAGTTTCATGTAATAAATGAGATTGTGATAATTTTACCTATATTAATTATACTTATAAAGATAGAGAGAAGAAATAGTTGAAAAATATCCAATTATAAATGAGGGCAAAGTTGAAAATTTACCTCATAATCATTGAGTTAACTATTTCTCATTGATATGCGAGATTTGGTTAAAATAGATTTATAAATAGGACCAGAGTGGTAGTATAACACCGTGTCTTTAAAACTTTCTTTTGTTTGGACCCTTGAGTGCCTCTAAAAATATATATTCTTTGAGTCATTAACATAAAATCTAGTTGACTATTTTTGAAATATTTAAAGAAAGTTAATAAGTTAGTTATTCATAATATATGTTTTTATGATTTGATTATATATTAGTTTATAATTCAGATAAATTAGTTTGGTATAAAAAGATAAATATAAATACTCAAAATTAATTTATTTAGTTTTCTTAATCTCTTTAAAAAAATTATATAAAAATAAAGATATAGAAGAAGTAAAAGATAAAGAATAAGAGCAAGAGAGATTCAAGAGAGAGAAATTCTCATTTAGTTTATTCGGTGTACATTTGTGAAGGGGTAGGGGACTATTTATAATGGTTAGAGAAGCGGAGTTTTATGTAGCTTCTACCCACTCTCCACCATAAATGTAGTGGGTGACTACCAACTCCTCACCATGATAGTAGTGGGCAACCTTAATGCCCATAATGGGTCATCCACATAATATATTCATAACACTCCTGGATGTCCATTATGAATGTGCCTCATTAAAAACTTTAATTAGGAAAACCCAGTGGGATAAAAGCACTGCCAAAGAAAAGAGTACATTATTCATTGATACACTTTCCAATGCTGCCTCATTAAAAATCTTTCTGGGAAAACCCAGTGGGACAAAACCTAGATAAGGGAAAAAGAGTACAGCGTGTATCGACCCCCCTTTTGACAACATCAATTAAGATCTTTAAGTCTTCGAAGCAGCATTCCATTGACAAGCTTTTCGAAGGTTGTACCTGGAAGTGATTTGGTGAATAAATCTGCTAGATTTTCACTTGAATTGATTTGTTGAATATTTATTTTACCATCCTTTAGAAGGTCATGTGAAGAAAAATTTTGGTGAAATATGCTTCGTTCTATCACCTTTGATATAACCTTCTTTAAGTTGGGAAATACACGCAGTATTGTCTTCATATAGAACCGTTGGAACCAATTTACCTAAAGATAAATGACAAGTTGTTCGTATGTGATGTATTACTGACCTCAACCATACACATTCTCGACTTGCTTCATGCATAGCTAGAATTTCTACATGGTTAGATGATGTGGCTGATATAG